>CM045730.1:15686553-16009053 GCA_024760905.1 Plotosus lineatus
TTCGGGTGGTGCACGATTTCGCCAGTATCTGGCAATCTCGTGGTTTCACTGCTGCTGACGGTAAGCCCATTTCACATTCCACCTTAGTCCAGGATCTTATTGTGTCCTGCAATCTCCGCCCCGCTTAGCGATCGTGAAAGACCCACGGTCATTCCTCTGAGCACACTGATGAGGCACGAGGTAACTCTTTGGCTGACCGCTACAAGCTAAACAGGCCTCCTCGCCGGCTCCATGCCGCCGCTCCTGCAGCCCGCGCTGGTGTCAACTTCACACATGCTTAGCGCCTCCTCCCTGACTTGTATCTGAAATCTCTTCAGTCCTCGGCATTCCACAGAAGACACTGATTTTTGGTCCTCGCAGGGCTCTCAGCCCTCGGGTGATGGCATTCTACTGATTCGACTGGTCGCTTATGCCTGCCCACGCACTGCCTTCCTTTTTCCTCGTCCGCGAAGTTTCACGGGCCTATACATCGCGGTCGAAGAGGGTGGTGACAGATATGGAAAAGATTTTTGTATATGACAACTAGCCTCTACGGTGCACAGCATTCTGAAAAATGCCTGATTTGTGCACAGAACAATGTGTCCAAACCACACGCATCACATCAGCATCTGCTGAAACCAGATACTCCCTTCCAGGAGTGGCAGATAGACTTTACCTACACATACTGGCAGGGCACACATATACACATACACACACATACATATACACACATATACACATACACATATACACATACACAGATATACATTATATATACACATATATACACACATACACGTATACACACATATATACACATATACACACATACACATACACACACTTATACACGTGATATTATTATACACATACACGTATACACATCTACACACATACACGTATACACATCTACACACATACACATATACACATCTACACACATACACGTATACACATCTCCACACATACACATATACACACATACACGTATACACATATACACACATACACATATATACACACATATATACACATACATACACATATATACACATACACAGATATACACATATATACACATACACGTATACACATATATACACATACACGTATATACACATACACATATACACATGTATACATGTATACACATATCTACACATATACACATATATACACATACACGTATACACATACACATATACACATGTATACATGTATACACATATCTACACATACACGTATACACATATATACACATATACACATATATACACACATATATACACATACATACACATATATACACATACACAGATATACACATATATACACATACACACATATTACACATGTATACACATATGTATACACATACATACACGATACATTATATACATACACGATACATTATACACACACATTATGATATACATATTACATACATCGATAATACACATACACATACACACACGTATACACATACACACACATACACATACACATATATACACATGTATACACATATACACGTATACACACATACACGTATACACACATACACGTATACACATATATACACATACACATATACACATATATACACATACACGTATACACATATATACACATACACATATACACATATATACACATACACGTATACACATATATACACATATACACACATACACGTATACACATATATACACATATACACATATATACACATACACATATATACACATACACATATACACATATATACACATACACGTATACACATGTATACACACATACACTTATACACATATACACACATACACGTATACACATATACACACATACACGTATACACATATACACACATACACGTATACACACATACACGTATACACATGTATACACACATACACTTATACACGTATATACACACATACACGTATACACACATACACACATACACATATGTACACGTATACACATATATACACATACACATATACACATATATACACATACACATATACACGTATACACACATACACATATACACATATATACAAATACACATATACACATATATACACATACACGTATCCACATATATACACATACACGATACATATTATACATTATTATACACGATACACATGTACACATACACATATACACACATACACATATATACACATACACATATATACACATATATATTACACATACACGTATACACATTATATACACATACACGTATACACATATTATACACACATACACATATTATATACACATACATATACACACATATACACATACACGTATACACATATATACACATACACATATATACACATATACACATACACACATACACGAATACACATACACATACACATATATACACATACACGATACACACATACACGTATACACATACACATATATACACATACACGATACACGATATATACACAAACACACACGTATACACAGACACACACATACACGTATACACATACATACACATATATACACATACACGTATACACATATATACACGTATACACATATATACACGTATACACACGTATACACATATATACACGTATACACATATATACACGTATACACATATAGACACGTATACACATATACACATATATACACATACACATATACACATATATACACATACACATATACACATATATACACATACATGTATACACACATACACGTATACACATATATACATGTATACACACATACACGTATACACACATACACATATACAAACATACACGTATACACATATATACATTATTATAGTACACATACACATATACACATATACACACATACACATATACACATATACACACATACACGTATACACATATACACACATACACGTATACACATAAACACATACACATATATACACATATATACACATACACATACACATACACATACACACATACACGTATACACATATACACACATACACGTGATACATATACACATACACACATACACATATACACATATATACACATACATCGTATACATATATATTACACATACACATATACACACATACACGTATACACATATACACACATACACGTATACACATACACACACATACACGTATACACATACATACACATTCACGTATACACATGTATACACACGTATACACACATACACGTATACACATATACACACATACACGTATACACATATACACATATATACACATATACACATACACAGAAATACACATATATACACATCCACGTATACACATATATACACATACACGTATATACACATACACATATACACATATATACACGTATACACATATATACACATCCACGTATACACATATATACACATCCACGTATACACATATATACACATACACGTATATACACATACACATATACACACATAAACGTATACACATATATACACGTATACACGTATACACATATATACACGTATACACGTATACACATATATACACGTATACACATACACATATATACACATACACATATACACATATATACACATACACATATATACACGTATACACACATACACGTATACACACATACACGTTTCCACATATATACACATATATACACATACACATATACACATATATACACATACACGTATACACATATACACACATACACGTATACACATAAACACATACACATATATACACATATATACACATACACAGATATACACATATATACACATACACGTATACACATATATACACATACACGTATATACACATACACATATACACTTATACACGTATACACATATATACACATATACTCATATATACACATACACAGATATACACATAAACACATACACATATATACACATATATACACATACACAGATATACACATATATACACATACACGTATATACACATACACGTATACATATATACACATACACATATACACATACATATACACATATACACATACACGTATACACACATACACACACACATATACACATACACACTTACACGTATACACATACACACACATACACGTATACACATCTACACACATACACGTATACACATATACACACATACACATCTACACACATACACGTATACACATATTCACACATACACATCTACACACACACGTATACACATATACACACATACACATATACACATATACACACATACACGTATACACATATACACACATACACGTATACACATAAACACATACACATATATACACATATATACACATACACAGATATACACATATATACACATACACGTATACACATATACACGTTTCCACATATATACACATATATACACACGTATACACATTCACGTATACACATGTATACACACGTATACACGTATACACACATACACGTATACACACATACACGTATACACACATACACGTATACACACATAAACGTATACACATATATACACGTATACACATATATACACGTATACACGTATACACATATATACCGTATACACATACACATATATACACATACACATATACACATATATACACATACACATATATACACGTATACACACATACACGTTTCCACATATATACACATATATACACATACACATATACACATATATACACACACACGAATGCACATACACACACATATACACATACACACACACATATACACATACACACTTACACGTATACACATACACACACATACACGTATACACATCTACACACATACACGTATACACATCTACACACATACACATCTACACACATACACGTATACACATATATACACATACACGTATACACATATATACATACACTATACACACACACTATACACATATCTACACACACTATACACATATACACATATATACACATACACGTATACACACATACACGTATACACATATATACACATATATACACATACATACACATATATACACATACACGTATACACATATATACACATACATGTATACACATATATACACATACACATATATACACATACACATATACACATGTATACATGTATACACATATATACATGTATACACATATATACACGTATACACATATATACACGTATACACATACACATATACACATATATACACATACACACATATATACACATACACGTATACACATATATACACATACACGTATATACACATACACATATACACATGTATACATGTATACACATATCTACACATACACGTATACACATATATACACATATACACATGTATACACACATACACTTATACATGTATATACACGTATACACACATACATGTATACACACATACACGTATACACATATACACACATACACGTATACACATATACACACATACACGTATACACATATACACATATATACACATATATACACATACACATATATACACATATATACACATATACACATATACACACATACACATATACACATATACACACATACACGTATATATACACATACACACATACACGTATACACACACATACATATACACATCTACACATATATACACATACACATACACGTATACACACATACACGTATACACATATATAGACATACACGTAGACACATATATACGTATACACATATATACACATACACGTATACACATATACACTAATACACATGTATACACATATACACTTGTACACGTATACACATATATACGCATACACGTATACACATATATACACATACACGTATACACATATATACGTATACACATATATACACATACACATATACATATATTATACATATACACATACACATACACATATATACACATGTGTACACACGTATACACATATACACACATACACATATACACACATACACGTATACACACATACACACGTATACACATATACACATATATACACATACACGTATACACACATACACGTATACACATATATACACATATACACACATACACGTATACACATATATACACATATACACATATATACACATACACATATATACACATACACATATACACATATATACACATACACGTATACACATATATACACATACACGTATACACATATATACACATACACGTATACACATATATACACGTATACACACATACACGTATACACGTATACACATATATACACATACACATATACACATATATACACATACACATATACACATATATACGTATACACATATATACACATACATGTATACACATATATACACATATACACATATATACACATACACGTATACACATATACGTATAGACATACACGTATACACATATACACACATACACATATACACATATATACGTATACACATATATACACATACATGTATACACATACACATATATACACATACACATTACATATACACACACACATATACATATTACACACACATACACATATACATATATACACATACACACATACATATACACATACACATATACACATATATACACATACATATACACATATATACACATACACGATACACATATATACACACATACACATATACACATATACACATATATACACATACATATACATATATACATACACATACACATATATACACATACACATACACATACATATATACACATACACGTATATACACATACACATATACACATATATACACGTATACACATATATACACATACACGTATACACATCAATACACATATACACACATCTACATGTATACACATATATACACATACACATATATACACATACACATATATACACATATATACACATACACGTATACACATACACACACACATATACACATACACACACACATATACACATATACACATCCACGTATACACATATATACACATCCACGTATACACATATATACACATACACGTATATACACATACACATATACACATATATACACATACACATATATACACATACACATATATACACATATATACACATACACGTATACACATACACACACACATATACACATACACACACACATATACACATACACACTTACACGTATACACATACACACACATACACGTATACACATCTACACACATACACGTATACACATCTCCACACATACACATATACACACATACACGTATACACATATACACACATACACATATATACACACATATATACACATACACAGATATACACATATATACACATACACGTATACACATATATACACATACATGTATACACATATATACACATACACGTATATACACATACACATATACACATGTATACACATACACAAACACACACGTATACACATACATACATGTATACACATACATACACATTCATGTATACACATGTATACACACATATCCACGTATACACACATACACATATATACACATACACGTATACACATATATACACATACACATATACACATGTATACATGTATACACATATATACACATACACGTATACACATATACACATCTACATGTATACACACATATACACTTATACACATATATACACATACACATATATACACATACACATATACACATATATACACATACACGTATACACATATATACACATACACGTATACACACATACACGTATACACACATACACGTATACACACATACACGTATACACATATATACACATACACGTATACACATATATACACATATATACACATACACATATACACATATATACACATACACATATACACATATATACACATACACATATACACATATATACACATACACGTATACACATATATACACATACATGTATACACATATATACACATACACGTATACACATACACACACATACACATACACACACATACACGTATACACATATATACACATACACGTATACACATATATACACATACACGTATACACACATATACACATATATACACATACACATATATACACATACACGTATACACATACATACACATTCACGTATACACATGTATACACACGTATACACGTATACACACATACACGTATACACACATACACACGTATACACATATACACATATATACACATACACGTATACACATATATACACGTATACACACATACACGTATACACGTATACACATATATACACATACACATATACACATATATACACATACACATATACACATATATACACATACACGTATACACACATACACGTATACACATCTACACACATACACGTATACACATCTACACACATACACGTATACACATCTACACACATACACATCTACACACATACACGTATACACATATATACACATACACATATACACATATATACACATACACGTATACACATATATACACACACACGAATACACATACACACACATATACACATACACACACACATATACACATACACACACACATATACACATACACACTTACACGTATACACATACACAAACACACACGTATACACAGACACACACATACACGTATACACACATACACGTATACACATAAACACATACACATATATACACATATATACACATACACTTATACACACATATATACACATACACGTATACACATATATACACGTATACACATATATACACGTATACACACGTATACACATATATACACGTATACACATATATACACGTATACACATATAAACATACACATATATACACATACACGTAAACACATATATACACATACACTTATACACATATATACACACACACGAATACACATACACACACACATACACAAATACACACACACACATATACACATACACACACACATACACGTATACACATCTACACACATACACGTATACACATCTACACACATACACGTATACACATATACACACATACACGTATACACATATACACATATATACACATATATACACATACACATATATACACATATATACACATACACAGATATACACATATATACACATACACGTATACACATATATACACATACACATATACACTTATACACGTATACACATATATACACATACACATATACACATATATACACATACACAGATATACACATATATACACATACACGTATACACATATATACACATACACGTATATACACATACACATATACACATGTATACATGTATACACATATATACACATACACGTATACACATATACACATACACGTATACACATATATACACATACACATATACACATATATACACATACATGTATACACATATACACATACACGTATACACATATATACACATACACATATACACATACACACACATACACGTATACACATGTATACACACATACACGTATACACATACACGTATACACACATACACGTATACACACATACACGTATACACATATATACACATACACGTATACACATATATACACGTATACACATATACACATATATACACATACACAGATATACACATATATACACATACACAGATATACACATATATACACATACAGTATACACATATATACACATACACGTATATACACATACACATATACACATACACGTATACACACATACACGTATACACATCTACACACATACACGTATACACATCTACACACATACACGTATACACATACACGTATACACATATATACACATACACTTATACACACATATATACACATACATATATACACATACACGTATACACATATATACACACACACGAATACACATACACACACATACACGTATACACATATATACCGTATACACATACACATATATACACAGACACATATACACATATATACACATACACATATACACATATATACACATACACGTATACACATACACACATATACACGTATACACATACACACACATACACGTATACACATACACACACATACACGTATACACATACACACACATACACATACACACACATACACGTATACACATTCACGTATACACATGTATACACACGTATACACGTATACACACATAAACGTATACGCATATATACACATATATACACATATACACATTTCCACATATATACACATATATACACATACACATATATACACATACACGTATACACATATATACACATACACATATACACATATATACACATACACATATATACACATACACGTATACACACATACACGTATACACACATAAACGTATACGCATATATACACATATATACACGTATACACATTTCCACATATATACACATATATACACATACACATATATACACATACACGTATACACATATATACACATACACATATATACACATATATACACATACACATATATACACGTATACACACATACACGTTTCCACATATATACACATATATACACATACACATATACACATATATACACATACACACATATATACACATACACGTATACACATATATACACATACACGTATACACATATATACACATACACATATACACATATATACACATACACGTATACACATATATACACATACACGTATACACATATATACACATACACGTATACACATATATACACATACACGTATACACATATATACACATACATACACATATATAAACATACACATATATACACACATATACACACATATATACACATACATACACATATATACACATACACAGATATACACATATATACACATACACGTATATACACATACACATATACACTTATACACGTATACACATATATACACATACACGTATACACACACATACACGTATACACATTCACGTATACACATGTATACATACGTATACACATATACACACATACACGTATACACACATACACGTATACACATATATACATGTATACACATATATACACGTATACACATATATACACGTATACACATACACATATATACACATACACATATACACATATATACACATACACATATATACACGTATACACACATATACACATATATACACATACACATATACACATATTTACACATACACACATATATACACATACACGTATACACATATATACATACAGATACATGATACACATATACACACACATACACGTATACACACATACACATATGTACACGTATACACATATATACACATACACATATACACATCTACACACATACACGTATACACATATACACACATACACGTATACACAGACACACACATACACGTATACACGTATACACACATACACGTATACACATATATACACATACACGTGTACACATATATACACATACACGTGTACACATATATACACATACACGTATACACATATATACACATACACGTATACACATATATACACATACACATATACACATATATACACATACACGTATACACATAAACACATACACATATATACACATATATACACATACACAGATATACACATAAACACATACACATATATACACATATATACACATACACATATATACACATATATACACATACACATATATACACATATATACACATACACAGATATACACATATATACACATACACGTATATACACATACACATATACACTTATATACACGTACACACATATATACACATACACATACATACACATTCACGTATACACATGTATACACACGTATACACGTATACACACATACACGTATACACACATACACACGTATACACATATACACATATATACACATACACGTATACACACATACACGTATACACATATATACACATATACACACATACACGTATACACATATATACACATACACGTATACACATATATACACATACACTTATATACACATACACTTATACACATATACACACATACACGTATACACATATACACACATACACGTATACACATATACACACATACACGTATACACATATACACACATACACGTATACACATACACACACATACACGTATACACATATATACACATACACATATACACATCTACACACATACACGTATACACATCTACACACATACACGTATACACATCTACACACATACACGTATACACATCTACACACATACACGTATACACATATACACACATACACATACACATATATACACATATATACACATACACAGATATACACATATATACACATACACGTATATACACATACACATATACACATATATACACATACACGTATACACATGTATACACACATACACTTATACACACATACACGTATACACACATACACATATGTACACGTATACACATATATACACATACACATATACACATATATACACATACACATATACACATATATACACATACACGTATACACATATATACACATACACATATACACATATATACACATACACGTATACACATATATACACATACACTTATACACACATATATACACATACACGTATACACATATACACATATATACACATATACACATACACAGAAATACACATATATACACATCCACGTATACACATATATACACATACACGTATATACACATACACATATACACATATATACACGTATACACATATATACACATACACGTATACACATATATACACATACACATATATACACATATATACACATACACATATACACATATATAAACATACACGTATACACATATATACACATACACGTATACACATATATACACATACACGTATACACATCTACACACATACACGTATACACATCTACACACATACACGTATACACATCTACACACATACACGTATACACAAACACATACACATATATGCACATATATACACATACACATATATACACATACACGTATACACATATATACACATACACGTGTATACACATACACATATACACATATATACACATACACGTATACACATATATACACATACACGTATACACATATACGTATAGACATACACGTATACACATATATACACATACACATATACACATATATACACATACACGTATTCACATATATACACATACACGTATACACATATATACACATACACGTATACACACATACACGTATACACATATTTACACATACACATATACACATATATACACTTACACGTATACACATATATACACATATACACATATATACACATTCACGTATACACATATATACACATACACGTATACACATATACACATACACGTATACACATATATACACATACACAGATATACACATATATACACATACACGTATACACATATATACACATACACGTATATACACATACACATATACACTTATACACGTATACACATATATACACATACACATATACACATATATACACATACACGTATACACATATATACACATACACGTATACACATACATGTATACACATACACACACATATACACATTCACGTATACACATATATACACATACACGTATACACATATATACACATACACGTATACACATACACGTATACACATATATACACATACACGTATACACATACACATATACACATATATACACATACACGTATACACATATATACACATACACGTGTACACATATATACACATACACGTGTACACATATATACACATACACGTATACACATATATACACATACACGTATACACATATATACACATACACATATACACATATATACACATACACGTATACACATATATACACATACACTTATACACACATATATACACATACACAGATATACACATATATACACATACACGTATATACACATACACATATACACTTATATACACGTACACATATACACTTATACACGTATACACATATATACACATACACATATATACACATACACGTATACACATATATACACATACACGTATACACATACATGTATACACATACACACACGTATACACATACACACACGTATACACATACACACACGTACACGTATACACATGTATACACACATACACGTATACACATACACGTATACACACATACACGTATACACATATATACACATACACGTATACACAGACACACACATTCACGTAAACACATACATACACATTCACGTATACACATGTATACACACATACACGTATACACACATACACGTATACACACATACACACGTATGCACATATACACATATATACACATACACGTATACACATATATACATGTATACACATATATACACGTATACACACATACACGTATACACACATACACGTATACACACATACATGTATACACACATACACGTATACACATATATACACATACACATATACACATATATACACATACACATATACACATATATACACATACACGTATACACATATATACACATACACGTATACACATATACGTATAGACATACACGTATACACATATATACACATACACATATACACATATATACACATACACGTATACACATATATACACATACATGTATACACATACACGTATACACATACACGTATACACATATATACACATACATGTATACACATATACGTATAGACATACATGTATACACATATATACACATACACATATACACATATATATACATACACGTATACACATATATACACATACACGTATAAACAAATATACACATACACATATACACATATATACACATACACGTATACACATACACACACATATACACATACACATATACACATATATACACATTCAAGTATACACATATATACACATACACATATACACATATATACACATACACGTATACACATATATACTCATACACATATACACATACACACACATACACGTATACACATACACACACATATACACATATATACACATACATGTATACACATATATACTCATACACATATACACATACACACACATACACGTATACACATATACACGTATACACACATACACGTATACACACATACACGTATACACATCTACACACATACACGTATACACATCTACACACATACACGTATACACATATATACACATACACACATACACGTATACACATACACACACATACACGTATACACATACACACATACACGTATACACATACATACACATACACGTATACACATATATACACATACACGTATACACATATATACACATACACGTATACACATGTATACACATACATGTATACACATATATACACATACACGTATACACATATATACTCATACACGTATACACATACACACACATACACGTATACACATACACATACACTTATACACATACACACACATACACGTATACACATACACACACATATACACATATATACACATACATGTATACACATATATACACATACACATATACACATATATACACATACACGTATACACATATACACTGATACACACATACACGTATACACATACATACACATACACGTATACACAGACACACACATACACGTATACACATACATACACATACACATATACACATATATACACATACACGTATACACACATACACGTATACACATATATACACACACATTATATACACACGTATACACGTATACACACATACACGTATACACACATACACGTATACACACATACACGTATACACATTTACACACATACACGTATACACATATACACACATACACGTATACACATAAACACATACACATATATACACATATATACACATACACGTATACACATAAATACATACACATATATACACATATATACACATACACATATATACACATATATACACATACACAGATATACACATATATACACATACACGTATACACATATATACACATACACGTATATACACATACACATATACACTTATACACGTATACACATATATACACATACACGTATACACATATATACACGTATACACATATACACATATATACACATACACATACACATGTATACACACATACACTTATACACACATATATACACATACACGTATACACATATATACACACACACGAATGCACATACACACACATATACACATACACACACACATATACACATACACACTTACACGTATACACAGACACACACATTCACGTATACACATACATACACATTCACATATACACATACATACACATTCACGTATACACATGTATACACACGTATACACGTATACACATACACAAACACACACGTATACACATACACAAACACACACGTATACACATTCACGTATACACATGTATACACACGTATACACGTATACACACATACACGTATACACACATACACGTATACACACATACACGTATACACATATACACATATATACACATATATACACATACACGTATACACATATATACACATACACGTATACACATATATACACATACACGTATACACATATATACACATATATACACATATACACATATATACACATACACATATACACATATATACACGTATACACATATATACACATACACATATACACATATATACACATACACATATACACATATATACACATACATGTATACACATATATACACATACACGTATACACATACACACACACATATACACATACACACTTACACGTATACACATACACACTTACACGTATACACATACACAAACACACACGTATACACAGACACACACATATACGTATACACATACATACACATTCACGTATACACATGTATACACACGTATACACGTATACACACATACACGTATACACATATATACACATACACGTGTACACATATATACACATACACGTGTACACATATATACACATACACGTATACACATATACACACATACACGTATACACACATACACGTATACACAGATATACACATACACGTATACACATATATACACATACACATATATACACATACACGTATACACATATATACACATACACATATACACATACACGTATACACATATATACACATACACGTATACACATATATACACATACACATATACACATATATACACATACACGTATACACATATATACACATACACGTATACACATACACACACATATACACATACACACACACACATATACACGTATACACACATACACACATACACGTATACACATATACACACATACACGTATACACATATACACACATACACGTATACACATATACACACATACACGTATACACATACACACACATACACGTATACACATACATACACATTCACGTATACACATGTATACACATACACGTATACACATATATAAATATACACGTATACACATACACGTATACACATATATACACATACACGTATACACATACAGACACATACACGTATACACATACACACACATACACGTATACACAGACACACACATACACGTATACACATACATACACATACACATATACACATATATACACATACACGTATACACATATATACACATACACGGATACACATATATACACATATACACATATATACACATACACATATACACATATATACACGTATACACATATACACATATATACACATACACGTATACACATATATACACATACACATATACACATATATATATACATACACGTATACACATATATACACATACACGTATAAACAAATATACACATACACATATACACATATATACACATACACATACACATATACACATACACACACATATACACATATATACGTATACACATATATACACATACATGTATACACATATATACACATATACACATATATACACATACATGTATACACATATACACACACACACGTATACACATATATACTCATACACGTATACACATACACGTATACACATATATACACATACATGTATACACATATATACACATACACATATACACATATATACACATACACATATACACATATATACACATACACGTATACACATATATACACATATACACATATACACACATTCACGTATACACATATATACACATACACATATATACACATACACGTATACACATATACACATACACGTATACACATATACACACATACACATATACACATATATACACATATACACACATACACGTATACACACATACACGTATACACATATATACATGTATACACATATATACACGTATACACATATATACACGTATACACATATATACACGTATACACATATACACATATATACACATACACATATACACATATATACACATACACATATATACACATATATACACATACACAGATATACACATATATACACATACACGTATATACACATACACACATACACGTATACACATACATGTATACACATACACACACACGTATACACATACACACACATATACACATATATACACATACATGTATACACATATATACACATACACATATACACATATATACACATACACGTATATACACATACACATATATACACTGATACACACATACACATATACATACATACATACACATACACGTATACACAGACACACACATACAAGTATACACATACATAAACATACACATATACACATATAAACACATACACGTATACACACATACACGTATACACATATATACACATACACGAATACACATACATACACATACACGTAAACACATGTATACACACGTATACACGTATACACTTATACACAGATACACACATACACATATACACACATACACGTATACACATATATACACATACACGTATACACATATATACACATACACATATACACATATATACACACATACACGTATACACATACACGTATACACATACACATATACACATATATACACATACATGTATACACATACACATATACACATATATACACATACACATATACACATATATACACATACACGTATACACATACACATATACACATATATACACATACACGTATACACATATATACACATACACGTATACACATACATGTATACACATACACACACACGTATACACATACACACACATATACACATACACACTTACACGTATACACATACACACACATACACGTATACACATACACAAACACACACGTATACACAGACACACACATACACGTATACACATACATACACATACACATATACACATATATACACATACACGTATACAGACATACACGTATACACATATATACACATACACGTATACACATATATACACATACACGTAAACACATGTATACACACGTATACACGTATACACTTATACACGGATACACACATACATGTATACACACATACACGTATACACATATATACACATACACGTATACACATATATACACATACACATAGATACACATACATGTATACACATATATACACATACACGTATACACATACACGTATACACATACACGTATACACATATATACACATACACATATACACATATATACACATATACACATATATACACATACACATATACACATATATACACTTATACACTTATATACACATACACATATACACATATATACACATACACATATACACATGCAGACACATACACGTATACACATACACACACATACACGTATACACAGAGACACACATACACGTATACACATACATACACATATACACATATATACACATACACGTATACACACATACACGTATACACAGATATACACATACACGTATACACATATATACACATACACGTAAACACATGTATACACACGTATACACGTATACACTTATACACGGATACACACATACACGTATACACACATACACGTATACACAGATATACACATACACGTATACACATATATACACATACACATACACACACATACACGTATACACATACAGACACATACACGTATACACATACACACACATACACGTATACACAGACACACACATACACATATACACATACATACATATACATTATTATTACACATACATGTATACACATACACACACATATACACACACACACATATACACATACACACTTACACGTATACACAGACACACACATTCACGTATACACATACATACACATTCACGTATACACATGTATACACACGTATACACGTATACACACATACACGTATACACACATACACGTATACACACATACACGTATACACATATATACACATACACGTATACACATATATACACATACACATATATACACATACACGTATACACATATATACACATACACGTATACACATACACGTATACACATATATACACATTCACATATACACATATATACACATATACACATATATACACAGACACAAACACATATATACACTTATACACTTATATACATATACACATATATACACTTATACACTTATATACACATACACGTATACACATATATACACATACACGTATACACATACACACACATACACGTATACACAGACACACACATACACGTATACACATACATACACATATACACGTATACACACATACACGTATACACACATACACACGTATACACATATACACATATATACACATACACGTATACACATATATTTATACGTATACACGTATACACGTATACACACGTATACACGTATACACACATGCACGTATACACACATACACGTATACACACATACACGTATACACATATACACACATACACGTATACACATATCCACACATACACATATATACACATACACGTATACACATATATACACATACACGTATAAACAAATATACACATACACATATACACATATATACACATACAAGTATACACATATATACACATACACGTATACACATACACACACATATACACATATATACGTATACACATATATACACATACATGTATACACATATATATACACATACACGTATAGACATATATACACATACACATATACACATATATACACATACACGTATACACATATATACACATACACGTATACACATATATACACATACACATATACACACATACACGTATACACATATTTACACATACACATATACACATATTTACACATACACATATACACATATATACACATATATACACGTATACACATATATACACATACACGTATACACATATTTACACATACACATATACACATATTTACACATACACATATACACATATATACACATACACGTATACACATATATACACATATACACACATATACACATTCACGTATACACATATATAAACATACACGTATACACATATACACGCATACATGTATACACATATATACGCATACACGTATACACATATATATGCATACACGTATACACATATATACACATACATGTATACACATATATACACATACACATATACACATATATACACATACACATATACACATACATGTATACACATATATACACATACACGTATACACATATATACACATACACGTATACACATACACGTATACACATACACACACATACACGTATACACATACACACACATACACGTATACACATACAGACACATACACGTATACACATACACACACATACACGTATACACAGACACACACATACACGTATACACATACATACACATACACATATACACATATATACACATACACGTATACACACATACACGTATACACATATATACACATACACGTAAACACATGTATACACACGTATACACGTATACACTTATACACGGATACACACATACACATATATACACATACACGTATACACATATATACACATACATGTATACACATATATACACATACACATATACACATACACGTATACACATATATACACATACACGTATACACATATATACACATACACGTATACACATACACGTATACACATATATACACATACATGTATACACATACACATATACACATATATACACATACACGTATACACATATATACACATACACGTATACACATATACGTATAGACATACACGTATACACATATATACACATACACATATACACATATATACACATACACGTATACACATATATACACATACACGTAAACACATGTATACACACGTATACACGTATACACTTATACACGGATACACACATACACGTATACACACATACACGTATACACATATATACACATACACATATATACACATACACGTATACACATATATACACATACACGTATACACATACATGTATACACATACACGTATACACATATATACACATACACGTATACACGTATACACATATACGTATAGACATACATGTATACACATATATACACATACACATATACACATATATACACATACACGTATACACATATATACACATAGGGTTATCACATATGGTTATAGCCATCTCAGAAATGAACAAAGGCAAAGCAGTTGGCCCTGACTTGATCCTTGTGGAAGTGAATGATGTTAACTCATAATTCTTGGACAAGCCTGGTCAGGTGCCAGGTGGCGCCCCTTAAAGGGGGGGTACTGTCATGGTCTGTGCTGGCTGGCGAACTAACCTTTCCTTAATTCCATTGCAGGTGCTGGCGAGGGGCATGGGGTTGCCAGTAGATGAGTTTCCGAGCTGAGTGCACTTGGTCCTAATCTGCAATCAGCGGCAGCCAGCGATAAGCCTCCGCTGTCAGAAGGTTTCAGTGAGGTTTCAGTGACTCTGCTCCTCGATGCTCTCTCTGATCCCTGGTTCGTGCTTCGTGCTCAACCAGGTCTCTTGATATTTGTTTTCAAGTGATTGACAGTGCTTAATGTTTAATAAATCGTTAAACATCAATAATTCATTTATTAGCCTACTGTGCATGTCTTTTGACAGCGGGAGGAAAGCAGAATACTTGTTGTGGCAGGAGTGTATGTGTAGGACCCAAGGTCTCCTGCAACTACAGATCTGTTTCGAGGGGTGGTGAAACCATCCTCTCTCTTCAGGTGATTATAGAAGAATAATAATATTATTATAATATTGCTATTCTTATTATAATATAATTCTATAATCTGTAGTGATAAATGGAGTTTCAATAGAAAGTCTTTGTCCTGTCCTTTTATTTTTGTTTATTTGCTCTACCAAAAAGTATTGAGCACTCTCCTACGGAAGGATCTACTCAGAAAATCCTCTTTATATATAGGTTGGGGGTTTGAGTCCCACTCTCCACAAGGTTGTCACTGTCCCCCCAGTGCGGCTAACTGGGTTATCAAAGGCCGGCCATGTCTCTCACTGTCTATGGTGAGAGGCATGTAAAAGAACCATTGCTGACTTTCGTAAAGAGTAGGCTGCAAAGTCGTCAGCGTGTTTCTGTCCCTTGCTAAAAAAAGGGTTGTGACAGGAAGGGCATCCGACATAAAAACCTTTGCCAAATCAAACGTGCGAATCAGATGATTTGCTGTGGCGACTCCTGAGAAAAGGGAAAAAGCCGAAAGGAAGACAGAATATATATATATATATATATATATATATATATATAAATAACAATATAATATAATATAAATATATACACTGGTTGTGTGTATATATCCCCCAGTGCAGCTAACTGGGTTATCAAAGGCAAGCCATGTCTCTCACTGTCTATGGTGAGAGGCATGGAAAAGAACCATTGATGACTTTCGTAAAGAGTAGGCTGCAAAGCTGTCAGCGTGTTTCTGTCCCTTGCTAAAAAGGGTTGTGACAGGAAGGGCATCCGATGTAAAAATCTTTGCCAAAATCAAACGTGCGAATCAGATGATTCACTGTGGCGACTACCAAGTAAAAAGGGAAAAAGCCGAAAGGAAGACCGAAAGTTTGTGTGTGTGGGTGTGTAAATGCAGCCATGAGGTGGGGGGGGCACTGACCAGTGTCTCTCCCCCTCATGCCGGTCCCAAGCCCGGAGAAATGCAGAGGGTTGTGTCAGGAAGGGCATCCGACGTAAAACCAATGCCAATTACTTAAAATGCAAATCAAAAGTATTACCTCCATACCGGATCGGTCGAGGCCCGGGTTAACAACGACCGCCATCAGTGCTGTCAATCAACAGGGTGCTGAGGGAAATTGGACTACTGTTGGTCGAAGACGTCGAAGAAGGAGAGGTGGGAGGCGTGTCCGTAGGCAGAGAGAGAAGAGGAAAGGCCTGAGTCTAGGACTGAGAGTGGGGACTTTGAATGTTGGAACTATGCACAGAAAAGGTAGAGAGCTGGTTGACATGATGCAGAGGAGGAAGGTGGACATACTGTGTGTTCAGGAGACCAGGTGGAAAGGTAGCAAAGCTAAAAGCTTAGGAGCAGGGTTTAAGCTATTTTATCACGGTGTGGATGGGAAGAGAAATGGAGTCGGCGTCATCTTGAAGGAGGAGTTTGTCAGGAATGTTCTAAAAGTGAAAAGAGTGTCAGACAGAGTGATGAATCTCAAGTTAGAAATTGAAGGTGTAATGCTCAATGTTGTTAGTGCTTATGCCCCACAGGCAGGATGTGAGCTAGAAGAGAAGGAGAGATTCTGGAGTGACTTAGATGAAGTGATGCAGAGTACCCCCAGAGGTGAAAGAGTGGTCATAGGTGCAGACTTCAATGGACATGTTGGGGCAGGCAACAGAGGGACGAGGAAGTGATGGGCAGGTTTGGTATCCAGGACAGGAACGCAGAAGGACAGATGTTGATAGATTTTGCAAAAAGGATGGAAATGGCTGTGGTGAATACTTTCTTTGAGAAGAAACAGGAGCATAGGGTGACTTATGAAAGCGGAGGTAGGCGCACACAGGTAGACTACATCTTGTGTAGGCGATGTAATTTGAAGGAAGTCAGTGACTGCAAAGTCATCGTGGGTGAGAGTGTTGCCAAACAGCATAGGATGGTGGTGTGCAGGATGACTCTGATGGTGAGAAAGGTGAAAAAGGCAAAGGCAGAGCAGAAGACAAGGTGGTGGAAGCTGAAAAAGGAAGAGTGTCATGTTGTCTTCAAAGAGGAGTTGAAACAGGCTTTGGGTGGCCAGGAAGGGCTTCCAAATGACTGGACAACCACAGCAAATGTGATCAGGGACACAGGTAGGAGAGTACTTGGTGTGTCCTCTGGAAGGAAAGTAGATAAGGAGACTTGGTGGTGGAATGAGGAAGTGCAGGAGTGTGTACAAAGGAAGAGGTTAGCCAAGAAGAAGTGGGACATTGAGAGGACCGAAGAGAGTAAACAGGAGTACAGGGAGACACAGCATAAGGCGAAAGTAGCAGTGGCTAAGGCCAAACAGAGGGCATATGATGACTTGTATGATAGGTTGGATAGTAAAGAGGGAGAAAATGATCTATACAGGTTGGCACAGCAGAGAAATAGAGATGGGAAGGACGTGCAGCAAGTTAGATTGATAAAGGACAGAGAGGAACTCTATTGACTAATGACAGAAGTGTGCTGGGAAGATGGAAAGAGTACTTTGAACAGCTGATGAATGAGGAAAATGAGAGAGAAAAAGAGTAGAAGAGGAAACCATTGAGGAGCAGGATGTAGCAAAGATCAGTAAGGGTGAAGTGAGAAGGGCATTGAAGAGGATGAAGAATGGAAAGGCAGTTGGTCCTGATGATATACCTGTGGAGGTATGGAAGTGTCTAGGAGAGGTAGCAGTAGATTTTCTGACAAGAACATTCAACACGGTACTAGAGAGTGAGCAGATGTCGGAGGAGTGGAGGAGAAGTGTGCTGGTGCCCATTTTTAAGAACAAGGGAGACGTGCAGAGTTGCAGCAACTACAGAGGGATAAAGTTGATGAGCCATACGATGAAGTTATGGGAAAGAATAGTGGAAGCTAGACTAAGGGCAGAGGTCAGCATTTGTGAACAACAGTTTGGTTTCATGCCAAGAAAGAGCACCACAGATGCAATGTTTGCCTTGAGGATGTTAATAGAGAAGTACAGAGAAGGTCAGAGGGAGCTACATTGTGCCTTTGTAGATCTGGAAAAAGCATATGACAGGGTGCCAAGAGAAGAACTGTGGTATTGCATGAGGAAGTCTGGAGTGGCAGAGAAGTATGTTAGAGTGGTGCAGGACATGTATGAGAGATGTAAGACAGTGGTGAGGTGTGTGCTGTCGGTGTGACCGACGAATTCAAGGTTGAGGTGGGACTGCATCAAGGGTCAGCTCTGAGCCCCTTCTTGTTTGCTATGGTAATGGACAGGCTGACAGACGAGGTGAGACAAGAATCTCCATGGACTATGATGTTTGCAGATGACATCGTGATCTGTAGTGAGAGCAGAGAACAAGTGCAGGAAAATCTAGAGAGGTGGAGGTATGCCCTGGAAAGGAGAGGAATGAAGGTTAGCCTCAGAAAATCAGAATACATGTGTGTGAATGAGAAGGACCCAGGAGGAACGGTGATGTTACAGGGAGCAGAGATAACGAAGGTGGAGGATTTTAAGTACTTAGGCTCAACAATCCAGAGCAATGGAGAGTGTGGAAAAGAGGTGAAGAAGCGTGTGCAGGCAGGCTGGAATGGTTGGAGAAAAGTATCCGGTGTGATGTGCGATAGGAGAGTGTCAGCAAGAATGAAGGGAAAAGTGTACAAGATGGTGGTGAGGCCAGCGATGTTGTATGGCTTAGAAACAGTGGCGCTGAGGAAAAGGCAGGAGGCAGAGCTGGAGGTAGCGGAGATGAAAATGTTGAGGTTCTCCCTGGGAGTAACGAGGATGGATAGGATCAGAAATGAGTATATCAGAGGGACAGCCCACGTAAGATGTTTTGGAGACAAAGTCAGAGAGGCGAGATTGAGATGGTTTGGACATGTACAGAGGAGGGATAGTGAGTATATTGGCAGTAGGATGCTGAGGTTGGAACTACCAGGCAGAAGGCCTCGAGGAAGACCGAAGAAGAGATTTATGGATGTGGTGAAGGAAGACATGAAGGTCGTTGGAGTCAGAAAAGAAGATCACGGAGGACAGGGGTGAGGTGGAGGCGGATGATTTGCTGTGGCGACCCCTGAAGGGAGCAGCCGAAAGTAAAAGAAGAAGAAGAAGAAGAAGATATATATATATATATATATAAATATATATATATATATATATATATATATATATATATATATATATATATATATATATATATATATATATATATATATATATATATATATATATATAAATAACATACTCACACAAACTGTAGACAGTCCCCGACTTACATTCATCCGTTTCACGTTTTTTTTTTATTTTATGTTTAAAAAAAAATACATCAAATTTTGAGTACGAGACATACTTATGAGATGTACTAATTACTAACGTCATTACGTCATTGTACAATACTCCAGTACACTGACATAATGATGCAATGACGTAATGACGATGGTCCATTTTTTACAAACGACAGACTGAACGTGCCCTGCTGCTTCCCAGTTCACTGCGTGTTACCCTCGTGTTAAGACGCTGTCTCTGTGATCTTTGTGTTTACACTGTTATGCAGACTTTTGTAACCCTAAGCAAATATGGTTGGTCAGAAGCGTAAGCCTACTAGCATGGGTGCAGGTTTTTCTGCATATGCTGGAATTTCCGGTTTTCCCAAGACTGACTTAACTATCTGCTCGGATTGGCGCAATCTACCATGCATACTCAGTTACGCAAAGAGAGTTGTAAATGAATGACAACCTGAATCCTGGAAAGAAAGAGAACTCTCCGCTCTGCTGGTAATTCACATCAGTGCATGCCAAGTACTAAACGAGTATTCAACGGCACCCTTGTTCACTTGAAAGACCAGAAGTCAGAATAACCCGCGCTTTGTCTCAAGCACAAGAAAGTGAACTAATTTCGGTGGAGCGCCTCACATATTGTAAGCATTTATGGGCTGTTTTAAGCTTCATGTAAAGTGACCATCTGTCGACCATGGGAAACATTTACAAGCAGAAAGATTGCATCACACAGAATGTTAAAGCTTATATTTGATACTGTATTTGATATTTATCTATTTGAAATTATTTTGCTTGAATTTAATTTACTTGAAATTAATGTTGATATCATTTGATATGATATTATTTTACAATGTTGTGTTTATAATAATTTATTTAGGGGTGCTTTATGAGATACGGTAATGGTATTTATGGATGTATAGTACAGTATGAATGTATGTTATACGTCACTGGAACATACAGTAACAACTTACTTTTTTTTTTTTTTTTTTTAACTTACATTTGGCCGTCCAGAACCAAACAAAAATGTAAGTTGGGGAGCATCTGGTGACTAATTCGTCACACAAGAAGTAAGAGCCTAAAAAATTAATTTATATCACTACGGGCATCTGGAGAATGACTGTGACAAATGCGGTATGTTTCCTGTTGATGGTAATGAGTCTTCTTTTCCTGTGTTTTTTTCAGTTCATCATGAGTGGGTGACACCCGTGAGTCATCATTCAAATTGTCAGTACTAAAAGCACAATGGATAAAATACCAGGTGAGATTCATGCACATAAAAAATCTTCATTGAAGAATAATGATAGTTTTCTAATTTTATGAGGTAGAAATAGTTTATTGAGTTCATTTTACTAAAAAAGAACACATTTTATATGAGTGACGTTTTCGTCACATCAGCGGTATGAACAAGCTTGGCTGTCAACAGTGATTACTTACAACATAGTTTACAAATATTGTTCCTGTAAAAAATAGTGTTTTTATATCAATATGCTTATAATTTTTATGGAAACTCAATATGAGCATCAATTATAAACATTGTTTTCTGTGAGGAATGAGAGAGATTTACTTTCAGCTTTCTCCCTATCTTGGTATTATTTATCTATTCAAAGTGAGTCATCATGAGGTAAAGTCTGACACAATTTCATCATTTAGAAAACATAATCGTTGAGTCAGTTTGACTGGTGAATGTCTCTCATTATTCAATTTCACTACTGGTATATCAATCGCCCCCTAGAACTTTTTATGGCCAGAAAAACATCAGTGTCGAAACTGCTGAGCTCGCCACTTGTGACAATAGTGACGAATCTGAGACAGAAATGGATTATGATGACGAGGTGGCTGATCCCAACTTCATCCCTGATGATGTGAGTATGGAAAAGAAAATAGATCTAGATAAAGAAACTCCTCCAAATGATGTCATTGGGCTCAATGGAGATTTGGCCGTTATCATAGCCCTAATGCCAACTCCGGATGATTCTCGTGCAAGCAGAGCAATAAGATGGAATCTCACTCGACAGTGGTCAGTCCTTCAAAATGAAAATCCTTCAGTTACAGTGCCCCTCCTTGGTCCTGACCTACCTTGTTCTACTCAAATTATCTCTTCGGTTGGGGAATAGTTTGCTGCGGGACTGTCAGACCATAAAGATTACATGGATTATCAAAGGATGTGAAATATCAAAGGGCAATAACAAAAAAGGACGAGGTGTAATTGAAGCTGCTAAAATAGAGAACAAGAACTTAGAAGCAGTATACATATGTAAAATGGTTCAACAATAGAGTTGGGAACATGTTATTATCTATGTTTGCGAAAGTCGACCCCGTTACAGGACATCGCTTTGATTACAAAACTAAGAAGACAGTTGAAGTTGATTGTTCTGATATTGTGAAGCTGTACAACAAATCAATGGGAGGAGTAGATTTAGCCAATCAACTAATATCGCTTTATGGGAATCTCATCAGATATAAGAAATATTATATGAACCTAGTGTTCCTGTCATTTGAGCTGATGAAGGCTGGTAAAGTGGGTGGGAAGAAGAGAGGAGGACCTGCTTCTAGCACAGAGCTGAGCAAACCTCCTAAAAAGGGCTGTCATCGTCCTTCAGTCGCCGTTCAAAAAGACGGCGTTGGGCATCTTCTACGAATTACAGAAAAAAGGCAAAGATGCAAAAAATGCAACGTGTGCCTGAACAGCAAATCCAACTGCTTTGAAGCTTACCATGAGTAGTTGCAGGACAAAGTACCGCAGAACCATGAACACCCTTATTTTCATACCAAAGGATTTTTTTAGAAGTTTTTTTTTATTTATTTCAACTTGATCCATTTTATTTTACATACATTTATATGTACCATTTGTGCTAGTAGTATGCCAAAATATTCTTATAAGGCTCATTTTATACCGTTACTTTTGTAAAACCTTTTTTTTCAAGGTTTGTGATATATTGTGATACGTTATTGATAATGCAATAAAGGGTATGTAATTAAAAAAAAAATCTTTTACTTTTCACTTTACAAAATTTGCACGTTTCCTACGGATGTGAGTTTGTCACCCATTATTATTAATATGTATTCAAGCTTTCCTACCGGATGTGACTAATTAGTCATGTATTAGAATTTTTTTTATAATTAATGCAAAATTCATATTTATCGTACATATTATGTTTAACCAGCTTACCTAAGTCCAAAAAAGCATGACATATTTTTTTTACAGTGAAAAAATATTTCAGGGTGTAAAGGGTTAAGCTCTATGATGCCACTCAAAACCAAACACGGCTTATCTGGACTTCCGATCTTTCAAGTGAGCATCTCAACCAATCAGCAGGAAAGAAGACAGACATTGGCTGAATTTAAATCACGTGACAGTTGCTCAGCAATCTGCGAATAGTCAAGGACGCGAGTGCAAAACCGCAAATAGTCAAGGGCCTACTGTATGAAGATTGTGAGACAAAGCGCGGCTTATCCGGACTTCCGATCTTTCAAGTGAGCAAGCGAATGTTGAATACTTGTTTAGTACTCAACCTTCACTTACTAGCTCGAATAAGGCGTGCTTTTTGTCTTACAATCACCATACGTCACTTGTGATAAGCGCCTACATTCAGTGGATATATGTGTGTGTGTGTGTGTGTGTGTGTGTGTGTGTGTGTGTGTGTGTGTGTGTGTATATATATATATATATATATATATATATATATATATATATATATATATATATATATATATATATATATATATATATACATGGAGAGAAGGGGTGGATAAGACCAGATCCGGCAAAGGTGACGGAGTGGCCAGCTCCGGACACATGGAAAAAACTGCAGAGGGCCCTGGGGTTTGCCAACTTCTATCAACGATTTGTATGGGACTATAGCCACCAAACAGCACCCCCTCATACAGATGAAATCACCCAAAGCACCCTTCAAGTGGTCCCCTAATGCGCTGGCAGCGTTTGACACACTGAAGTCGAAATCCGTCAATGCACCTGTACTGATCCATTGTGACCCCTTGCTGAAGTTTGTGGTGGAGGTGGACACCTCAGACTCGGGGTGGGGGCGGTCCTCTCCCAGTGCTCTCCGACAGATCAAAAATTACACCCGTGCGCGTTCTTCTCCTGTTGCTTGTCCCCGGCGGAACAGAACTATTATGTTGGGAACCGTGAGCTGCTGGCAGTTGTCTTGGCGCTCCAAGAGTGTCTGAACTGGATGGAAGGGGCAGCCCACTCCTTCGTGGTCTGGAGTGACCACATGAACCTGTTCAAACTTTGCATGGCCAAAAGGTTGAACTCACATCAGGCACGATGGTCCCTCTATCTGGGGAGATTCAACTTTACTCTGACATACCGTCCCGGCTCCCAGAACACTAAACCCGATGCTCTCTCCAGACAGTTCTTCCCGGGGAAGACACCACCACGCAGACCATGCTGCCCACCTCCTGCATACTTGGAGCCACTCGATGGGAGGTTGAACACCTAGTTCAGGATGCTCAGCAAGGGGAAACAGAGCTTGTCAGGTGCCTGTGAGGTTGGTTTTATGTTCCCTCACCAGTCAGAATCCCAGTGCTCCAGTGGGCTCACTCATCTAAGTTGGCCTGCCACCCCAGAGCCCACCGAACCCCCTCTCTCATCCAACAATGCTTCTGGGGGCCAACCATGGGGGCCAACACCAGGGACTTCGTTGGAGCTTGTGCCACCTGTGCCCAGAGCAAGTCATCATATTGTGCACCCTCGGGCCTCCTTCAACCCTTACCCATAACTCATCGCCCTTGGTCGCACATTGCGGTGGATTTCATCACGGGGTTACCTCCATCTGAGGTCAACATGGTCATCCTGATGGTAGACTGTTTCTCTAAGGTGGTCCACTTCGTTCATCACCCTACCCAAGCTCCCCTTGGCAATGGAAACATCTGGCCTGCTGGTCAACATATGTTCCGCCTCCATGGAATCCCCCAGGACATGGTTTCAGATCCCCCCTCCCCAGTTCACATCTAGAGTTTGGAAGGCGTTCTGCAACATCCTGGGAGTCTCATGCAGTCTGACCTCCGGCTACCACCCTCAATCTAATGAGCAGGCGGAGCGGACAAATCAGAGCCTTGAATCCTCCCAGCACTGCGTCGCCTCCCACCTCCCAGCCTTTTTGTCCACACACCTCCCATGGATTGAATATTCACAGAATTTTCTGTTTGTGCTGCCGCAGGAATGTCCCCCTTCATGGTGATCAACAGGTTCCAGCCTCCCCTGTTCCCCAGCCAGGAGGTCGAAGTGGCAGTCCCATTCATGCAGGCGCACTTTCGTAGAGTACACTGAGTCTGTAAAGAGGCTCGTGCCGCCCTGGAATGGTCAGCAGCCCGAAATTAGAGGATTGCAGATCGCCACCTGACCCCGGCGCCACCCTACATAGTTGGGCAACGAGTTTGGTTCTCCTCTACGGACCTGCCCCTGCATATCTACTCCAAGAAGTTGGACCCAGATACATCAGTGCCTATGTCATCGAGCGGATTATAAACCCCAGTGCTGTCCGACTCAAGCTCCCACCCTCACTCAAAGTGCACCCAGTGTTCAACGTGTCTCTGGTCAAGCCCGTGGTGGAAAGCCCTTGGCTGGCTGATGGACATCTGGCATATATAATGAATCGCATCCTCGATGTGCGCAGGCGGGTCTAGGGTTCCAGTATTTGGTGGACTGGGAGGGGTATGGGCCCGAGGAACGTTCCTGGATCCTGGATCCCTCGTTTCCTAATCCTGGACCCAGACTTACTGGCTGAGTTCTATGGTTGGTTACCAGGCAAGCCTGGTCCACCCTTGGAGGGGGGGGGGGGTGTACTGTTATGGTCTGTGCTAGTTCACGTCTTTTAACTTTCTTTCACTCTCCCTATGCACTGTAGGCGCTGGCAAGGAGTGTGGCTGTCACATGCAGCCAGAATCAGGAGTGCGCACCTGATTCCACTCAGCCATCAACAAGCTATACAGAGCCCTTCCTCCCCCCAGCCTTAGAAAATTGTTCCCTCCATGCGATCCTATCTCCCCGTAATCTCTCTGGCTCCTGGTTTCCAGCTCCGTGCTTGATCAGTTCCAGCTTTGATTTTCTCTGAGTGATTTTGGTTTTCATGCTTCCCTTCACCTCTATAGTGATCTCGATTTCCCATACTCCAGTGCCTGCTCAGTGTTGAATAAAAGTCATTGTATCATATATATATATATATTTTTTTTTCTAGAAATATAATTGTACTCTGATATTGATAAGAAAAAAAAAATCATTAAAAATTCTACTTTGAGTTGTGGTATTTCTACTGCAGTACCAGTGACACTAAAACAAAGACAGAATCGCCATATTGCTGTACTCAGGACTGCACAATTAATAACCATGTATAATTTAGGGTTAATCAATTTAAACTAGGTTAATTACATTCACTTTGTCTTTTGTTTTGGTGTCTCATGCAAATCTGTTTCCTTCTATTGTGTTCTGCTTGAGGTATCCAGGAATCTTTCAGAATTTTTCAAAACACACGTGTGTAGTTCAGGCATTTGTTCAATCTTGCCAATCTTAGCTGACTCTGGCTAAAGGTGGAGTACACCCTCAACAGCTCGCTGGTCCATTACAGGACCAACATATATACGACCATTCACATTCACAGTTAGGGGTGAATTGGAACAGTCAATTTTTCACTGTGCATGTATTTGTACTGTGGGAAGAAAACCAGAGTATCCAGAGGATACAAGTAAATGGAGAACATGCAAACTGCATTCAGAAACAAGTGTGGGAATCAAACCTGGGACCTTTTTGCTGAGAGGGAGACGTGCTACTGCGCCAACCCTGTAGAACTGCATCTGGCTTATACTCCCAAATTTCATGTTTCGTATGAACTCTGTGGAAGGAGTTTAAAAGAAAATAATAATTGAAAAAGGGGGGGGGGGGAGTTGTGTTCCTCATCACCTGGTCTTCTGTACTTATCATACTGATATGGCTGTTCAAAGGTCGCACAATTATTTTATTACTCTCTATGTCACTGAAGTTATAAAGTACACAGAATAAATCAAGAAGGAAAGAGACAGAGAGAGAGGCGAGGGAGAGAGAGAGAGAGAGAGAGAGAGAGAGAGAGAGAGAGAGAGAGAGAGAACACTGCATTAAACGAAGAAGTAAAATAATGTTTAAGGATTTTCTCTTTTATTCTGAAAAGATGTGACTCAGTATCAGAGTTGATTTGAAGAACTGTTTGAAGAGCTAAAAAGGTTTTGAAATAATAGCCTTGGCTTGTTATAGATTCAGGAGAATTGCGCACTGTTTTCGGGTGTAGATTTACATCAGAGCTCAAGTTTAAGAAGTGGATCGAGATCCAGAGATAAGAGAATTCTTCACTCTCAGGGTTCTGATCCATATTATAAGCTTTTAGAATTCTCATTCACGATGTTGACATTCCTCACTACAATTTTCTGTTTGTACCACAAAACAGGGACAGCTCAGGATTACAGAAGAAGGTTCAAGACTGAAGGTGACTGGTTTGAACCCACAACTGTCCCATAGTTGTGATAAGAGAAGTAAATACCTTATGAAAAAAAAAGAATAATAATTGGAAGTCTAAATGATCGTGTAAAGTGATAGATAACAATTAAAAACTTTATTATTATTATTAGTAGTAGTAGTAGTAGTAGTAGTAGTAGTAGTAGTAGTAGTAGCATTAGTGTCAGAAACAGAGGCAGACCTTTTGCCAATAAACAATTTATTGAAAGCATGAATATTCCAAAGTCCAAATTCTCAGTTCCAGAAAATTGTTGAGGAAATTGTAAACTGACATTTAAAGAAGTGAAGGTCAGCTGTAAAGCAGCAGATGGAACTATCACAGCCAGAAGAGACATACAAACTGTACGGATCAGTTTTTACAATTTTACAGTAACAGACTACAAAACGGAATCAAAGCACCCACAAACAGCTGAGCTTTAATAAGGAGGTGATGATGCCGGGAGAAATGAAGGGAAAGTGTTGTCATTGGCGGACATGTTTGTAAATAAATGGCATAACTGAAGGGGCGGGGTGGGAGTGGGAGGGGTGAAGGGAGCAGAGTTTAGAAGTAGATTTATTGTAAAATATCATGAATTTGCTGAACCATTTTATCCTATTAGGGTCATGGGAAGGCCAGGGCCTATCTCAGCCAACTCCAGGTTAGGTTTGTTAACAGCGAAATTGAGTACCCAGATGAAAATGAACAAAACAAACGGGAGAACAAGCAAACTCCACAAAAGATACACTCCTGTTGAGCCGAGAATTCAAATCCAGGACCTTCACCATCGTACCTCTCTGAGGTCATCATTTCTACTTGTTTTTCTCCTCATAGTATCCCATCATGCTTTTTTTTCTACACACTAATGCTCTACCACACACACACACACACACACACACACACACACACACACACACACACACACACACACAAACACACACACACACACACACACCTTATCCATATTTTCTGTTTGTCTTTAATTTAACCTGATTACTACATACTTGCCATTTATGGTGCAATCTGATTGGTCTGCAATGTCAAACTTGAATTGACATGTACATGTTCACTTGGAACAGGCATCGACATCATTAGCATACTTTAAAATGTAGACATATACCATACAATCCCTTTCTTATTTCTTTTTTTTTTTTAAATCGAGTATATACTATAACACAGTGGCAAGCCATGCATTTGGTACCTGAACCTTCCGTGAAACTTAACGAACTTAATCCACCTCTGAATACCACCACTATCATGTTGTAATTATGCAAACCTTCAATGATGTACAAAAATACATTGTAACAAGTTGTGGCACTGCCATCAGAGAGGTATTTTCTGCATTAGATCTGAGCATTACATCACTTTCATTTGCATTTAATGGTGGAATCTTCTGTTAAAATTGGTGTTCACCCAAAATAAAAAAAGAATAATCCTTTCCTCCTCAATCTCTCCTTATGATGTCTTGCTTTTCTGGAAAAGTCTGTCTTAAAAATAAACAACCACAAGTTATTTTCTCCTCCTTCATCAGGCATTGTGGGGGTAAAATATTCTAACTTAAATGTATCATGTGCAGGTCACTCCAGACTATTTAGCTAGTTTTGCTTGGGCCAACCAATCAGAGGACAGAAAAATGCTGCTGTTATTGTAATCCCTCTATCTGGTCTTGTGAGGCGAATCTGAAATCTAGTTGGTTAAAGAAACAGACTTATCGCTAATACGGTGTAAGTGACATTGTCCAGCACTGCTGATTTTGAAGGCTCTGAGCAGATTAGATTGACATGGCAGTACATAGAAGCTGAAATCTGATTGGACAAAAAAAATCTAACACCCGCTTCCATGTAAAGGAAGCAGTGTAGCCCAGAGACATGTTATGAAATGGAGAGAATCGTTGGATGGGAATTAATTATTACAATTTAATGAAACAAATCCGAGAATTTAAGTATGCAATGGAGGTCTGTGCTTCTGATCGTGTTCAGACCAGCAAAGAAGGTCCTGCATGACCTTGATGGTCCGCCACTGATATAACGCCTTAAGAGGCTGTGGGTGAGTTTCATTTCATGGTGGCAGTCATTAAATTCTGAGTGTGCTGTGAACACTGCTCTAAGCCTGGCACAAAGCACAGTGTTCAAAATAATAGCAGTCAGGCATCACTAGCCTGATCAATCACAATGATATTTCTAGATGGTAAATAATTTACTCGCATGTGTAGTAGAGTAGTAGAATCCAACAGAACCAACACTCATGGCCTGCATGCTGCTGATTCTGTGTAATCGGGGACCATACATAAAGTAGGTATGCATAAAACCTATGAAATGATCTGGAATAGGCCTGGAAAGGTAGATCTGAAAATAAATTATTAACAAAGGATAAAAATGTATCCCCCAACAGGGTTTTAAGTCGGGTCAGCTAGCCAAGAATCCGACTCACTGCACTATAGAGGTGTGTATATGTTTGAAAATGTTATATAATGACTATATAACAGGGATATAAATATGTATGTACGCACTTGCTAGTGTAAAAGTACATCATATTATCATGTACTCGAGTACAAATACTGCTTTATATAATTGTATAATGGTGATTTACTTAAACAAAAGTGCATGCTTAGACACCTGTGACACAGTCCATGTTTTCACACCTGCGACACCCTGAGCCTTCTGCGGTCTGGGTGACTTTTAACAGACTCGACAGTATCTAGTTCAGAGGTGCCCTAAGTTGCAGATCACCTCGAGGTCAGGAGGCGACAGCGTGAAACAGATGTGTGTAGAGGTGAAGGGGTGTGTGGGGGTTGTGAGGCACCCGGATAGAGCCCAGACTTATCGCATCCTGTTGAGACAACAACACAGCGTAGACCCAGTCACAAACTAGGAAGAAGGAACCTGCTCTGAAGCCCTTAAAAGTACACACCCGCGAGTGAGACCTCAGACCTTTTCTAGCGTGTCTTTTATGCATGTTTGTTGGGTCTCCGATCCTTTGCAAGCAGCATAATAAAGCTTCTCATATTCAACTCAAAACCAGTCTCCAGTCGTCTTCTTCCACATTCAACGGACTCAACAGTTTTGGGGGCTCGTCCGGGATGTGGTAGAGGAACGTGAGTTGAGGAAATTCGACCCAAACTTTTTCCTCGCGAACCAGGGAGAAGGACACAGGCCGGCAACCACTAAAAGGTAAGCAGAACCTGTTTAAATCAAACTCTGCATATTGACTAAACTAAAAACTGTGTCCTCTCCAGACGTTTGAAGGAAAACAATAAAAAGAGTTGTATGAGAACCTAATTTTAAGATTTAAGGTAAATTAAGAGAGATAAGAGATTTAAGAATAAACATAGACGCGCCTTGGAGGTGGCGTACCCTCCCGGTCTCTGACGAGGGGCCGTGGTAAAGGCTGGGTTGGAGTCCCGGGGGATTGAAGGCTCCCCAAAGTACCACGTCAGTGCTATATAAAACTGTACGTCGTAGTCGGGTGAAAGGCCCTCAACGGATTAGCCGTTGAAAGCATGCGTCTATGTGGGTGAAAGGCCCCCAACACGCTGAGGTGTTGGAAGCATTATTTGGGTGAAAGGCCCCCAATACGCTGAGGTATTGGAAGCATTAAAGACAATAATAGAGTGTGATATTAATTGTAGTGTTTTCTGTTTTATGTGTGTGTGTTGTGTGGCCACGTGCGTGACGTTAATTGTATTGTTTTCTATTTCATGTATGTACTGTGTTGCAACGTGTGTTGTGTGTGAGGGAAAGTGGGAAGTGGGAAGAATAAAATTCAGAGGTGTCGAGAGGGACGCTGACGTTTGACAGTGTCCTAACTGGGCAGAGAAACAGACAGAGGAAACCTAGCGGTGTTAACATAATCTGTCTGTGCGGTGGAAACCTAACGGTGACAACACAAGCCGCCTGCCGTGGTTAATTGGGTCAGTCACTCAGTCTAGCATTGACGACTGACTGGCTGTGAACGTCTAAACAGTCCCAATCTGGGAGAGTGAACAGGTGTACCCGCACTCTCTGGCCCCTGAGTTAAGATAAATGGAAGGTGAATTTGATAAAGAAATGAAGGAATGGGGGCGAGGTGATGAACCCCTGAAGCCTTTATATCCACAGATTGAGAACACATTGAAATCAGTGGAGCTAAAGAGCACACTGAAACAGAAAAATAAAGTTGTAGATGAAGCCAGACAGAAAGCTGCATGAGCTGGTGACGTCTAAAAATAAACAGTTGGGGACAGTGGCCACTTAGGATCCTGGTTATGGGAAAAGGTTAAAGAATACTCAAAAAAAAAAAAAAAAAAAAAGAGAGAGAGCAGGGAGAGAAGGCGAATTTAATGTTTAGACCCAAGCTGAAAAAGAAGGTGGAAGAAATGGAGAACGCATAGCAGGGGTGGACGAATCTCGCGGCCTGCTGGCAGAGTGTCACGCATCTTCACCATTTCCAGTTGAAGGAAAAATCCAAAGGAGCGGTAACAGCACCTGACACTGAACCTACGCGCCCCCCACCATACGCACCCCCAACACCCAGCGTTAACTGTGTAGATCTTCTCACAGGACCAGAGAGAATAAATAAATACAAATACATATTTCCAAAAGTAGTAGCTAGAGGGAATTTTTTCATACATCAACATGACTGGCACAGGTCAGATACTAGGAAATTTAAACGCCACTGAATGGTGCACGAGCATGAATACAACGAATATTGGTTTTGATCCTTTATCAGGAAGTGATATATGGTGGTGGTGTGGAGACAGTAGGCTGTTTGATAGGTTGCCACGTAATAAAATAGGTGTATGTGCGATCATTGCCTTGTTACTTCCAGTATCAATATACCATACAACAGCAGAACACTTAATAAAAGAAGTAAATAGTGTATTACCAGGTGCCTGGAGAAAATCATTATAGTAGAGATATCACGTGGCAGGGTTCACGTGACCCCACTTATATAGAGGCTATAGGAGTTCCACGAGGGGTTCCTGATGAATATGAACTGGTAGATCAAGTAGCAGCTGGGTTCAAATCTACCATCTGTTGGTGGTGTACTATTAATAAAAGTACGGATAGGATAAATTACATCCACTATAATGTTCAAAAAACTAGACAATTGGACACAGACAGGTTCTAAAGCAGCACATAGTCAATTAGCAACAACGTCACTGATGGCTTTCCAAAATCCACTGCACTAGACATGTTACTAGCAGAGAAAGGAGGTGTATGCGCAATGTTCGGGGAACAATGTTGTACTTTTATTCCAAACAACACTGCATCAGATGGAAGTTTAACACTAGCAATAGAAGACCTAAAATCTCTTAATAAAAAGATGAAAGAACATTCGGGGCTAGATATATCCATATGGGATTCATGGTTAAGTGTGTTCAGAAAATATAGTCCCCTTGTATCAGCTGTAGTAAAATCTGTGTAGTTTTTGCAGCTTTTTTTACACTCTGTGGTTGTTGTTGTTGAATCAACTCATCGTCACTGCCCTGGGTTATAAGATCCTGAATGCTAATAAAAAGATGACATTTCTGTCGGAGTGTAAACAGTTCTGAATGAAATTAATGAATTTACGAATTTAAAATCTGTTTGAAGTGTTAGTAAATGATATCTTTTGTTTGAGCTGTGATAAACAGGAGGGGAATGTTGGAATAATTGTATGAATTATCACAGCTCTAACCTGTTTTGTAACTCGAAAAGTATAAATGTTGGAAACTGCTTGTTGAGGTATTTTGCAGAAACATCTCTATCTCCATGGGGGGCAGCCAAGTGGAAACAACCTTGAAGTTCTCACACAACAACAGGACGACTCCCTAACTGCAGCTGGATAGAGAGCTGAAACGAACATTCTAAACTAGACAAAGTAGATAAGCATAGAACAATGATGGTCATGATGCTGATTTACATGCACCCCTCCCCTTTAGGAAACCAATATGATATGTGTAATTAGAAAAAGTAAAGAGACAGTTAAATTCCGTGGGAAAAAAAAAAAAAAAGTGAATGTGCTCGGTTTATTAGGGAAAGAAGGGAGGGATGGACTCCCCTGTCTATAGACTGAACAGCCGTGGATGAATGAACGTGTGTGTGAATGGAGGATGTAATCCTTGATTAACCTCCTCATATAAACAACTGTGGGATCAATATGAGTTTTTGTCGATGCAGAGGCAAGAACCCTCCGCCTGAAAAGGTAGAAGCTTGAGGGTTACCACAGAAATAATTAATCTTTGTCCCATAGGAAAAGATAAACCAGTGTTAGGACACCCTAGGTGAAAAATGTGGGGTAAAAACAGTAAACCTAGAGATGAATGATAATGTGGAGATTGGAAAGCAGTAGAAAAACAGGCACCTGATAGAAATAAATATTTAGATTTATGGGTTAGTTAGTGTGGATTCAACGGAGAGTTAAAGGTAACAAGATTAATAGAATTACAGGGAGCTATTAGGCGGAACTGTAAAAATAATACAGAAAAAGAAAGCATTCCGATTACAAGTGGATGACAGGCCAACAGGGGGCCAAACATTTGCAATACACCGGAAAAATGGTCTGCATGGTGCAGCACAAGAAAGAGTAATGCAGCTGGATGGACTGAAGGGCTCCCTCAGATTCCAAGCTATCCCCGCCGAGGGGCATTTGATGCCAGATATTTGACTTCGGCCCATAGAATGATTTGGGAGGGAATACTCAGGTGCTCTCTCCTCTCGGTCAACTAGCTTTGTGGGTATTGATGGGGTTTCTTTCTCGTCACAGTTTACTTACTCCCTTACTCCCTCTGCGTTGTCCCGACGACCCCTCTCTCGATGCATTATAAATCACTTATTTTTGTGTATATGCAGGAATGTCCGTTTAATTTACCCGGTCATGATCTTATGAGTCTCCTCGGTTTACAAATTTCTTTTCATGGTTCGAGCATGATCATCTCCACGTCAGAATCTCTGTCCCCTTTTTTGATTGCAATAACCTCCTGTGAATTACCTTTTAATGTTAACGCAGCATGTGCAGTGATATAGGTGGCAGAGCAGTGTTCGCCCCTGGATCAACTGCCCAGGACATTATGGGTCGAACATAAGAATGATGTGGGCTGCGTCAATTGTACTCCTTATGAGGCTAAGCGTCCCTGTAGAACCAGACACTCGGCCTCTGTTTGCATTTACACATGGGCAGCAGCAGTACACCTGGACACGCCTCTCACAGGGTTTCATTGATTCTCCCGTGGTGTTTGCCACCGTTATGCAGGGCGCACTAGGGTGCTTTGTCCCCCTGATGGTTCCTGTGTCCACTCCTATGCAGATGACTTCGGCATCAAGCTCCGTGATCTGTTTTCAAGCCACACTCGCTGTCCTTCAGCTCTCTCGGGTCTCAAAGAAATTGAGCCAAGATCGCGTCAAGATCAACATCGACACCCAGCGACTGGCTACCAAGCATGCCTTACTTGCTTTCTTGGGGTTGATCAAGTACTGCAGGCAGTGGATCCCAGACTGCTCTCTCTATGACAAGTGCCTCCGGTCCGCAATACACCACACGGACCCACTCCAGCAACCACTCGTATGGACTGAGGACATGCAAAATGCCTTTTGCAGCCCTCAAAATGGCCCTCTGCTCGGCTCCAGCTCTGGGCCTGCCGAACTATGAACTGCCCTTTCACCTTTACGTTGCTCACCAAGGAGGAACTGCCTCTGGGGTGTTGGCTCAGGAGCATGGCGGGGGAATGAGGCCCTGTGCTTTCCTTTCAAAACACTGGACACTGTAGCTCAAGGTTTACCAGCGTGTCTTTGTGCTGTGGCTGCCTGTGCGTTAATGGTTTTAGACGCCGAGAGGATCGTCTTGTCGCACCCTTTGATTTTACACTCACAACATCAGGTCCAACAGATCCTACGAAATTTAAATACACAACACATGTCCTAACAGCGCAGGTCAAGATACGAGGTCAATTCTATGCGCCATTATTAACCTCATGATTAAATCCACTTCTTCTCTTGATACCGTGGCTCACGCCTTACAGCGTCTGCTTAATACTCAAGATGACTGTGAGCCCTGCCCTCATGACTGTTTGCAAGAAATTGTTGTTGCTACAAGCATTAGGTCTGATTTGTGTTCTCCACCTTTACCTACAGGTGAGGCTCTGTTTGTGGATGGGTCATGCTCTAAACATGTCGACGGTACCTTTCACTGTGGATATGCCGTCTGCCGCCTTTCAGATATAGTGATCGAATCTCATTCACTCCCCTTTACGTCTGCTCAAGCTGCAGAATTGTTTGCTCTTACTCGCGCGTACATCTTATCTGCTGACCAAGAGGTAGACAGATGCTTAACATGCACACAGAATAATTCTTCTAAGCCGCTGGCAGTGCATCAACATCTGCCACAACCAAATGCACCATTCCAGGAATGGCAAATTGATTATACCCACATGCCAAGACAGAGACCATACAAATATCTATTGGTAATGGTTGATAAATTCTCACGCTGGGTGGAAGCTTTCCCATGCAGCATTGAGAATGCTAGAGTGGTGGTTCAGAAATTGACACAAGAAATTATCCCGCGATATGGAATTCCGGTGGGACTAGACTCGGACAGAAGGACCCCTTCACGCCCAAGGTAATCCAACTGCTCGTAACAGCACACACTTCACTCCACACGAACTACAGACCGGTAGACCATTTCCTGGACCACACACAGTATTGGATACTGATGCACAAAACCTAACCCATAAACAATACTGTCGTGAATTGTAAAGTCTCGTTGCAGCCTTTTCAGATCAAGTGAGGGAGCAGCACCAGGCATCTACCGGCGGCCTTTCAGACACAGAGTGGGTCCTCCTGAAAGTCCTCAAGCGAAAGTGGACGGAGCCAAGGTGGACCACATTAAAGAGCGCACCTCGCACGCTGTCTGGCTGGACAGCAAGGGTGACACCTGGTATCACTGGAGCCAGTGCGCAGCGGCAGAAGCACCCTCCAGATCACTTGTCAACACACACAGGGTGAAGCAGCAACCTCATCACCGGCCGGTGATGAAGCAAAGACCACCAACAGCGCAGGGCAGAATAATCCCTGGGTGGCAAAAGGGGGTTCCTCACGGCAAGGCAGAGGAACAACGCGCCCCTGAAACAAGTAGCGTGCCAAGCTACCAACGCAAGTTTTGAAGAGTGTTATTCCAATTATATCGTTTTAACTATTTTTTGTAATGTGCTTTTGCTTTGAGTTGTGTGACAGAATATTGAAGGTCATAAGCTCTTTAAGGTGTAGCGCGTGACCCTCCCTTGAGTACAGTGAAGAATTTACTCTGTCATATTGAAGGTTTAGCTTGCTAGTTTCTCCATGGAAGGTAAAGCCAGATGGGGTCTTTCCTCGAGTCCACTGATGTGTATTTATACCAATCTTCCCAGGGATGCCGTGGAAGGGCTGGCAGCCGAGCTCAGAGCCAATTCACTTATGACATATCAAAACCGCATGGCTATAGATTTTTTACTTAGTGCCCACGATGGTGTTTGCTCCATGTTTGGGGAAGAGTGCTGCACCTTCATACCCAATAACACCGCGCCAGACGGGTCAGTCACGAAGGCCTAAGACGGGCTGCGGACTCTGGCCACCGAACTGAAGGAACACTCAGGCGTTGATAATGTCATACTTAATTGGCTGGACAGACACTTCGGTAAGTGGAAAGGTTTGCAGTTGTGATATCCATCATCTCGGTGGCCGGACTCCTCGCCCTATGTGGCTGCTGCTGTATCCCTTGTATTCGTTCCCTATGTATCAGGTGCATCTCTTCCACCCTGGAAAAAGGGGGTCCTCTTCCTCCCCCTTCATATTAATTTCCCCAGATGCTAGCCGAGTCGGAAGCTCTCCTTTCGCCGGGGTCTCTGATAGACGAAGTCGCACTTAGAGCCCGGTGCTGATTAGGTTTTCCTGTGGACAGCTTTGCATGCAGTTAGAGTTTTTACAGATATCATATTTTGCTTAGATTTTTACAGATTTCATATTTGCCTTTTATACAGCTTTTCTATTTGCTTTGGTTTCATATAAGGTTGTATACGTTCTTTTCTGATGTCCTATTATTTTTGTATTGTTGAGTGGGTCCTTGGTTGATCTCCTAAAGGAGATCAAAAGGGGGAAAATGTAAAAGTACATCATATTATCATGTACTCTAGTACAAATACTGCTTTATATAACTGTATAATGGTGATTTATTTCTCTGTGTTTTGCTATACTTAAATGCTTGCTGAGAATAATCAAATGATAGGCTTAAGGGAGCATTCTTCATGTCTAGTATAAAAATGCTTACTTAAACAAAAGTACCTGCTTAGACACCTGTGACACAGTGCATGTTTTCACACCTGCGACACCCTGAGTCTTCTGCGGTCTGGGTGACTTTTAACAGACTCGACAGTATCTAGTTCAGAGGTGCCCTAAGTTGCAGATCACCTCGAGGACAGGAAGCGACAGCGTGAAACAGATGTGTGTAGCGATGAAGGGGTGTGTGGGGGTTGTGACGCACACGGATAGAGCCCAGACTTATCGCATCCTGTTGAGACAACAACACAGCATAGGCCCAGTCACAAACCAGGAAGAAGGAACCTGCTCTGAAGCCCTTAAAAGTACACACCCGCGAGTGAGACCTCAGACCTTTTCTAGCGTGTCTTTTATGCATGTTTGTTGGGTCTCCGTCCTTTGCAAATGATGCAATAAAGCTTCTCATATTCAACTCAAAACCAGTCTCCAGTCGTCTTCTTCCACATTCAACGGACTCAACACTAGCGACCACCCTCCTTTTCATATGCATCATGTATGCAAATCAGCCAACCCCCCCCCCCCCCACACACACACCCCCACCTGGCCATGTGTATGTACTTTATGGATGGTCCCTTGAATCAATAATTGAAAGGAGTGTGTTCAAAATAATAGCAGGTTGGAGTTCAATTATACCCCCATTTCACTGGAGCACACACAGCATGCAATGATCGTGGTGGAAAAGCGGGGAATGCAGTATACAGAAGAGCTTTGGCATTTTACATGGAAAATGGGTCAAAATTTTACAGAAAAGTTGAAATTCAGAATACTTTCGGAATGTTCACGACATGTGTGGAACAGGCACGGCAAGGTACTGTAAAACTACAGTACAATTTCGGAATAAGTACGGAAAACCCCACGAATGAACTGCGGACCAGTACGAATAGCTACGGATTGCAAAGGAAGACTTTCAGATAATTCATGGATCATTCACAGAAAGCACGGAACAGTCGAGGAATAACTGAGGCACTTATTGAGAAGGAAGAGCTTCGGAATGATTGTGAAAACACGCAGAATGGAAGTGGAATGTTTACGTTCAACACGGAATGACTGAGAAATACCCGGTGTAACCACACTTCAATCCACAAAAATCGGCAAAGATCAAAGGATTTGCACCTGATTCCACCTATAAATAAGCGGATTCGACCAAGGACTGTCATTCTGCCAAGTGAACATGTACTGGAAACACTTCAAGAAGCTGTCCCAAAATGGACAAGGCTAGAGAAATGGCTGACTTGGAACTGCTCCACATGCTGCTGTTGTTTCATGAATACAACGAAATGCAACGAGACATTGTCATCGACCACAGAAGATGAGAAAAGCGAAGGAAATACACACCCAAACGCTTCTGGATAAATCCATGGCTGAGGGAGGAACAAAGAATTGTTCTTGGGTACTATGACAACCTTATGGAAGACCTCTGTTTTGAAGACAAGCAGTTCTTCTTCAACTATCTCTGGGTCCCAAAACCCTGATGGTTTTGGCTCCGCCACTGACAAAGAAGGATACAAACTTCAGAAGCATACTTAGTCCTTGTCTGAAACTAGCTATCATCATGCGTCATCTGGTCTTGAACGACAAGTTCCCAACTCTGGCCTTTAACTTCATGATATCTTGTCACACCACTGCAAGTTTCCTACCAGAGTCTGTCAGGCCATCATCGATCACTAAAAATACGAGGTCATACAGTGTCCACATACTGTGCAGGAATGGAAATCACTCATCTGTAATTTCCAAGATAAATGGAACCTGCCTCATGCCATTGGAGCCTTGGATGAGAAACACGTAGCCATTAGAAAACCACCATCTTCTGGAACCTTTTACCACAACTACAAGGGATTTTACTCCATTGTTCTTCTAGCACTGGTAGATGCCAACTACAGGTTCCTATGGATAGACATCCGTGGCATGGGCAACATGTCTGATGCCCAGATATTCAACGCCTCGAATGCATCAAAGATGGTACCATCAACTTCCCCACATCAGAGCCTCTTACCCAAGACGACACTGACATGCCATACTTCATTCTTGGAGACGATGCTTTTGCTCTCAGGAAGTACCTTATGAAGCCATATCCCAGGCAAGCCCTTACATAGGAAGAATTGCCGTACAACTACAGGATATTCAGAGGACGTCGAGTCATTGAGAATGCATTTGCCATCTTTGCAAATTGCAGGCAGTTCCTACTGTTTACACTGCAACAAGGAACAGATGTTGTCAGACTTATGGTTGAAGCTGCTGTCAGTCTTCATAACATCATGAGGATGAGATACACTTTCACCCAGGATGCAGTTTTGGACCGAGAAGATGATGACCACAACATTATTCCAGGCCAGTGGTGTGAAACGGCTAATATGCATGACTTGGAACAAGTGGTGTGTCCCAATAGAGACACAATAGAGTCCAAGAAACAACGGGAGTACCTGAAGTTCTACTTCAACAGTGCAGTTGGACAAGTCTCTTGGCAGCCTTAGGCCGCCAGACAGGGGCAAGTGTGACAATGAAAAATGGGTCCTTCATTAAACTCCCTAGGGGTCATTCAACATTTTCAACATTTCCCTAAGCATATACAAAATATACACTAGGGGGAGGGGGTAAGATGTCTGTGTACACTTTTTAATATTATAAAAATGTCGATCAACATTGTGATTTTTTTCTTTTTTTTTGTGCATGTACGTTTGAAGCTCTCAATGTGCGATTCGCCAACCACCTGTGGTGTAGCATATCTGCAAAGTCTGCAATGAATACGACCTGACCCGGTATCAGCTGCTGAAACATCAGAAGGCAGCTGATCAAGGGCGTAGGCTGGGGTGGTGCACAGGGTGCACGTGCAATTCCCCCCACAGCAGGAGTTGAGTTCCGCTGGACAAGAAATTATGTGTATTCACAATCTTATAAATAAACTTAATGACTGTTATTGAAGAGAAAGTCGGAGATAAGTTCCGCATGACTAGAGTCAGGAAGTAAAGCGGAAGTTAACGTGTAACGGGCACTGCGCATTTGCACGTCCGTGCTGACCAATAAACAAACAGAATATTATCAGTAAGCAATCATAGCTGAACACTGTCAATCAAACAAAGTGCGAGTGTGAGAATAAAGCACACTTTGTTAGTACCGCCTCCGGCTCCTGCACGTGTGTTAGGACGCATAGAGAATAATCATAAAATAATCATAAGCCATCCAGCCTGTATCTGCAGCCTAATGGTCAGTACTTTTATAAAATTAATAGTATGTTTTTGTGCTGTAAATATGTATTAATATTTGTTTGTGCCTTGGAAATGCAGCCATGAGGCGGGGGTGGCACTAACCAGTGTCTCTCCCCCTTATGCCGGTCCCAAGCCCGGATAAATGCAGAGGGTTGCGACAGGAAGGGCATCCGGCGTAAAACTTCTGCCAAAAAAAAAAATGCAAATGATCAATACAGAATTCATACCGGATCGGTTGAGGCCCGGGTTAACAACGACCGCCATCAGTGCTGTCAACCAACAGGGTGCTGATGGAAATTGGACTACTGTTGGTCAAAGACGTCGAAGAAGGAGAGGTGGGAGGCGTGTCCGTAGGCAGAGAGAGAAGAGGAAATGCGTGAGTCTCGGACTGAGAGTAGGGACTTTGAATGTTGGAACTATGCAAGGAAAAGATAGGGAGCTGGCTGACATGATGCAGAGGAGGAAGGTGGACATACTGTGTGTTCAGGAGACAAGGTGGAAAGGTAGAAAGGCTAAAAGCTTAGGAGCAGGGTTTAAACTGTTTTATAATGGTGTGGATGGGAAGAGAAATGGAGTAGGAGTCATCTTGAAGGAGGGGTTTGTCAGGAATGTTCTAGAAGTGAAAAGAGTGTCAGACAGAGTGATGAGTCTCAAGTTAGAAATTGAAGGCGTGATGGTCAATGTTGTTAGTGCTTATGCCCCACAGGCAGGATGTAAGCTAGAAGAGAAGGAGAGATTCTGGAGTGAGTTAGATGAAGTGATGCAGAGTACCCCCAGAGGTGAAAGAGTGGTCATTGGAGCAGAGTTCAATGGACATGTTGGTGCAAGCAACAGAGGGGACGAGGAAGTGATGGGCAGGTTTGGTATCCAGGACAGGAACACAGAAGGACAGATGTTGATCGATTTTGCAAAAAGGATGGAAATGGCTGTGGTGAATACTTTCTTCAAGAAGAAACAGAAGCATAGGGTGACTTATGAAAGCGGAGGTAAGAGCACACAGGTAGACTACATCTTGTGTAGGCGATGTAATTTGAAGGAAGTCAGTGACTGCAAAGTAGTAGTGGGTGAGAGTGTTGCCAAACAGCATAGGATGGTGGTGTGCAGGATGACACTGATGGTGAGAAAGGTGAAAAAGGCAAAGGCAGAGCAGAAGACAAAGTGGTGGAAGCTGAAAAAGGAAGAGTGTCGTGTTGTCTTCAAGGAGAAGTTGAAACAGGCTTTGGGTGGTCAGGAAGTGCTTCCAGATGACTGGACAACCACAGCCAATGTGATCAGGGAGACCGGTAGGAGAGTACTTGGTGTGTCCTCTGGAAGGAAAGTAGATAAGGAAACTTGGTGGTGGAATGAGGAAGTGCAGGAGTGTGTACAAAAGAAGAGGTTAGCCAAGAAGAAGTGGGACATTGAGAGGACCGAAGAGAGTAAACAGGAGTACAGGGAGACACAGCGTAAAGGCGAAGGTAGCAGTGTCAAAGGCCAAACAGAGGGCGTATGATGACTTGTATGATAGGTTGAACAGTAAGGAGGGAGAAAATGATCTATACAGGTTAGCACAGCAGAGAAATAGAGATGGGAAAGACGTGCAGCAAGTTAGAGTGATAAAGGACAGAGAGGGAAATGTATCGACTGATGACAGAAGTGTGCTGAGAAGATGGAAAGAGTACTTTGAAGAGCTGATGAATGAGGAAAATGAGAGAGAAAAAAGAGTCGAAGGGGTGACCGTTGAGGAGCAGGAAGTAGCAAAGATTAGTAAGGGAGAAGTGAGGAGGGCATTGAAGAGGATGAAGAGTGGAAAGGCAGTTGGCCCTGATGACATACCAGTTGAGGTATGGAAGTGTCTAGGGGAGGTAGCAGTAGATTTTCTGACAAGAATATTCAACAAGGTCTTAGAAAGTGAGCAGATGCCAGAGGAATGGAGGAGAAGTGTGCTTGTGCCCATTTTTAAGAACAAGGGCGATGTACAGAGTTGTGGCAACTACAGAGGGATAAAGTTGATGAGCCATACAATGAAGCTATGGGAAAGAATAGTGGAAGCAAGACTAAGGGCAGAGGTCAGCATTTGTGAACAACAGTTTGGTTTCATGCCAAGAAAGAGCACCACAGATGCAGTGTTTGCTTTGAGGATGTTAATAGAGAAGTACAGAGAAGGTCAGAAGGAGCTGCATTGTGCCTTTGTGGATCTGGAGAAAGCATATGACAGGGTGCCGAGAGAAGAACTGTGGTATTGTATGAGGAAGTCTGGAGTGACAGAGAAGTATGTTAGAGTGGTGCAGGACATGTATGATAGATGTAAGACAGTGGTGAGGTGTGCTATCGGTGTGACAGAAGAGTTCAAGGTGGAGGTGGGACTGCATCAAGGGTCAGCTCTCAGCCCCTTCTTGTTTGCTATGGTGATGGACAGGCTAACAGATGAGGTTAGACAAGAATCTCCATGGACTATGATGTTTGCAGATGACATCGTGATCTGTAGAGAGAGCAGAGACCAAGTGGAGGAAAATCTCGAGAGGTGGAGGTATGCCCTGGAAAGGAGGGGATTGAAGGTTAGTCTTAGTAAGACAGAATACATGTGTGTGAACGACAAGGACCCAAGACAGAATACATGTGTGTGAACGACAAGGACCCAAGAGGAACTTTGAGGTTAAAGGGGGCAGAGATAAAGAAGGTGGAGGATTTTAAGTACTTAGGCTCAACAATCCAGAGCAATGGAGAGTGTGGAAAAGAGGTGAAGAAGCGCGTGCAGGCAGGTTGGAATGGATGGAGAAAAGTGTCCGGTGTGATCTGTGATAGGAGAGTATCGGCAAGAATGAAGGGAAAAGTGTACAAGACGGTGATGAGGCCAGCGATGTTGTATGGTTTAGAGACAGTGGCCCTGGGGAAAAGACAGGAGTCAGAGTTGGAGGTAGCAGAGATGAAAATGTTGAGGTTCTCTTTGGGAGTAACAAGGATGGATAGGATCAGAAATGAGTACATCAGAGGGACAGCACATGTTAGATGTTTTGGAGACAAAGTCAGAGAGGCTAGATTGAGATGGTTTGGACATGTACAGAGGAGGGATAGTGAGTATATTGGTCGTAGGATGCTGAGGTTGGAACTACCCGGCAAAAGGCCCAGAGGAAGACCAAAGAGAAGATTTATGGATGCGGTGAAGGCGGACATGAAGGTCGTTGGAGGAAGAGTAGAAGATGCAGAGGATAGGGAGAGATGGAGGCAGATCATTTGCTGTGGCGACCCCTGAAGGGAACAGCCGAAAGGAAAAGAAGAAAGAAGAAGAAGATTTGTTTGTGCCTTGGAATAGATAAATAACTTTAGCCCAATTTGTAAATGTATTTAGCACATGTACTTGCAGATAACTTATACGACAAGCACATAAAACAAAACCGCTGTGTGTGCAATGGTTTATTTATGATATAAAATTTAAGCCACAATTGCTTCAATAAACTATACTTAAGCTACCGCCAACTTATTTAGTCGGCGTTTCATTTCCCCTTTAAGGCTTAGGCTCCGGTCAACCGAAATGTGCACCCCCACCTCCCACCCCCCCACGGTCAGACCAGCCTAGGCCCTTGTTGATCACAAACTGTAGTGTGGCTGTCCAAAAGCCAATGACCAAAAAAAATGCAGACATGTTGAATTCATTTTAATATAAAATAATATTATTAAAAACAATGTCATTTTTATTATTAAAACCAAATGTATTAATATTAATATTAAAGCAGGTGTCATTAAAAATAATTATTTAAAAGTATATATTTTTAATGATTTCATTATTATTTGACTGGTGTATTAAAGAAGTATTGCTCAAGGAAATGCATTGATTTATTTTATCAAAGAGGTTTGACCATTGGTTTTTGGAAACTTGGTTTTATGCCAAGAAAGAACACCACAGATGCAGTGTTTGTCTTGAGGATGTTAATAAAGAAATATAGAGAAGGTCAGACGGCGCTGCATTGTGTCTTTGTGGATCTGGAGAAAGCATATGACAGGGTGCCAAGAGAGGAACTGTGCTATTGCATGAGGAAGTCTGGAGTGGCAGAGAAGTATGTTAGAGTGGTGCAGGACATGTATGAGAGATGTAAGACAGCGGTAAGGTGTGCTGTCAGTCTGACAGAAGAGTTCAAGGTGGAGGTGGGACTGCATCAAGGGTCAGCTCTCAGCCCCTTCTTGTTTGCTATGGTGATGGACAGGCTGACAGACGAGGTTAGACAAGATTCCCCATAGACTATGATGTTTGCAGATGACATCGTGATCTGTAGTGAGAGCAGAGAACAAGTGGAGGAAAATCTAGAGAGGTGGAGGTATGCCCTGGAAAGGAGGGGAATGAAGGTTAGCCTCAGTAAGACAATTAGTGTATGTAATTACAAGTAATACAACATGTGTATGAATGACAAGGACCCAAGAGGAACGGTGAGGTTACAGGGAGCAGAGACAACGAAGGTGGTGGACTTTAAGTACTTTGGCTCAACAATCCAGAGCAGTGGAGAGTGTGGAATAGAGGTGAAGAAGCGTGTGCAGGCAGGATGGAATGGTTCGAGAACAGTGTCTAATGTGATGTGTGATAGGAGGATATCAGTAAGAATGAAAGGAAAAGTGAGGCCAGCGATGTTGTATGGTTTAGAAACAGTGGACCTGGGGAAAAGACAGGAGGCTGAACTGGAGATAGCAGAGATGAAAATGTTGAGGTTCTCTTTGGGAATAACGAGGATAGATCGGATCAGGAATGAGCACATCAGAGGGACAGCATATGTAAGATTTGGAGACAGTCAGTGAGGCTAGATTGAGATGGTTTGGACATATACCGAGGAGGGATAGTGAGTATATTGGTAGTAGGATGCTGAGGTTGGAACTACCAGGCAGAAGGCCCAGAGGAAAACCTAAGACACGATTCATGGATGTGGTGAAGGAGGACATGAAGACATTTGGTGTAAGAGAAGAAGATGCAGAGGATAGGGTGAGATGGAGGCAGATGATTCGCTGTGGCGACCCCTGAAGGTAAAAGCCGAAAGGTGAAGAAGAAGAAGATGCTACTGCCCAAGTGTCAATATCTTACTATTATATGCACCTTCAATAAATCATTCCTAACTACAAAATATGCACAGAAGACAAAACTACAGTGATTATAATTCCAAAACTTTAATTTATATTAAACATTTTTAAAAAATTAAATCAAAACCACAGCATCACAGTTCACTGGTGGAGTTTGAGTTCTCTAAGTCATCACAACACCGTTTGAGCACACTGGAAATGTTCAACAGGCTGAACTTATTCCCACTTGTGTCTTTAGTTGCAGGGTGGTTGCAGGCGTTGATGTACATGTAACCGAAGGGCAAATGACTGCTCTGCTGGGTTGTGGTTGCTGCTCTCCTGCAGACGACATAGATTGTTGTGGGCACTGTTGTGTAACCCATGTCACATCTTGAGATCCCCAAACAGACATGGGTGAACCAGACAGCTGAGTGGGTCACTGCATCGGTAGGGACTGCCAGTAATGTTGCTGGTGGTGCTGAGGCGGTTGTTGAGGATGATGAGAAAGCTGCTGGTGGTGTTTGCTGTGCATACTGCTGAGGCTGGAGCTGCTGCTGCATAGGAGGCGGTTGCTCCTGCTGCTGCATCTCAAAGCCTTCAGCTCTGTCCAAGCAGTCATTCAGAAGTTCTTGGATCTTTTGCTTGGCATGCCGATACACAAGTTTTGGGAGATTCTTAAGAACAGATGCCACCCAAATGGTGAAACTCGCCCTCTCTGATTCATCGGCCATCATCACTTCCCTTCTCTGGTTCACCAGCTGTTCGGTGGTTGCTAGAATCCAGCTAGCTCTCTCATCAAGAGTGGCCATTTCGAATACAGACTTGTGCTTCCCACAGCTGGCCTGAGTTAAGGTGGATCTGGATACCGGTGTAACAGGCATTGCGGCGAGAGGGATGATGAGTGTTGCCTCTTCTGCCAGCTGGAGGTCGAGAGGTGCAATGTCCTCTGATGTTGATGGCAGAGGAGATTCTCCAGTGGTCATGGATTTGGAACTGCCGGAGCCAGCTGCAGCAGCAATCTTGACTTTCAGAGAAACAACATTCATCCTCTGTACCTCGACAATGTGTGGACAGGAAGCTAGGGTGACTTATAAAAGTGGAGGTAGGAGCACACAGGTAGACTACATCTTGTGCAGGCCATGTAATTTGAAGGAAGTCAGTGACTGCAAAGTCATAGTGGGTGAGAGTGTTGCCAAACAGCATAGGATGGTGGTGTGCAGGATGACTCTGATGGTGAGAAAGGTGAAAAAGGCAAAGGCAGAGCAGAAGAATCTCCATGGACTATGATGTTTGCAGATGACATCGTGATCTGTAGTGAGAGCAGAGAACAAGTGCAGGAAAATCTAGAGAGGTGGAGGTATGCCCTGGAAAGGAGAGGAATGAAGGTTAGCCTCAGAAAATCAGAATACATGTGTGTGAATGAGAAGGACCCAGGAGGAACGGTGATGTTACAGGGAGCAGAGATAACGAAGGTGGAGGATTTTAAGTACTCAACAATCCAGAGCAATGGAGAGTGTGGAAAAGAGGTGAAGAAACGTGTGCAGGCAGGCTGGAATGGTTGGAGAAAAGTGTCCGGTGTGATGTGCGATAGGAGAGTGTCAGCAAGAATGAAGGGAAAAGTGTACAAGACGGTGGTGAGGCCAGCGATGTTGTATGGATTAGAAACAGTGGCGCTGAAGAAAAGGCAGGAGGCAGAGCTGGAGGTAGCAGAGATGAAAATTTTGAGGTTCTCTCTGGGAGTAAAGAGGATGGATAGGATCAGAAATGAGTATATCAGAGGGACAGCCCACGTAAGATGTTTTGGAGACAAAGTCAGAGAGGCTAGATTGAGATGGTTTGGACATGTACAGAGGAGGGATAGTGAGTATATTGGCAGTAGGATGCTGAGGTTGGAACTACCAGGCAGAAGGCCTCGAGGAAGACCAAAGAAGAGATTTATGGATGTGGTGAAGGAAGACATGAAGGTCGTTGGAGTCAGAAAAGAAGATGCTGAGGACAGGGTGAGGTGGAGGCGGATGATTTGCTGTGGCGACCCCTGAAGGGAGCAGCCGAAAGTAAAAGAAGAAGAAGAAAAAAGGAAGCTAAAGCTTTCATAAATCCAAGTGTCCCTCTGAGACATGTTCATGTGAGCTTGCCCCGACTTCCAACGTCTCAGTTTTCCCAGCCTCGTCCGCACACTCTGGAACCACTACTTCAGTTTGTCATCAGTCTTGTCCATATGTGATGCCTGATCAGCCCAGAGCTAGGTCTTCATATGTTTGTCTGTCCAGGATCGGAGCTTCTTGTTGTAGAGGCACTGATTCGCTTGGATGAAGTCCACCATGAGCTGTTCTTCATCGTTGTTCAGTTTTATATAAACTCTGGTCCTCTTGCTTGGGGCAGCGGCGACATCGGCGTCAACAAAAGAAGCAACATCAGACTTGTCGTCTACATCGGCTTCTTGAACACGAGGCTCTTCTACTGAGGTTTCTGATGTTGGAGACCATGGTCCCTTAGTAGTGGTCTTCGTCTTGGCTTTCGACATTGTAGCGTCGCTCAAAATGAATGATGCTTCATCTTTCGCGCCTGTATTTATAGTAGAAGCGAGTTCCGTGAATGTTCCGTAACTCCTCCGTGCTGTCCGTAACTATTCCGTAAATGTTCCATGTTTATTCAGTGACAGTTCCGCTTTGTTCCGTGTAATGGTCACGGATGTTTCGCTGCGTTTCTTGGTTATTTACTATCTATTCTGTACCTTCCGTCTGGGAGTGTGAGTATTCCGTATCGGTAATCTATACATGAACGCGACTATTCCGTAGCCGCTTTTGACCATATGGAAGAAGAGGGAAGACTTGCAGATAAGTAATGGAAAACTTGTGGTATAAAAGGAAAGACTTACGCACCACTTGTGGAAATGATGGAATGTTTATGGAAGGACTTCAGAGCAAAAGGGAACACGCATGGATTTTTTTTCGTTCACGTCATATTTTGGCCTGCCAGAAGCATACCGAAGTGGAGGACGTCTTAATGAATAAATAGGGAATCACATAATAAGGAAGCCAATGAAATAATTGCTGAACGTTTGCGGATGACAAAATTTTTGCTTCCGTAAGTCTGTTGTGCTCCAGTGAAATGGGGGTATCAGTGGCATCATTAATTCTTTGAAAAACAGGAGTCAATTATTTTCCTTATTAAGGGAAGGAGAGAAGGCAGCAAATGTTGGCAAACCTGCTGGTTATAAACATTTCTCTCTGAAATTCTGAGGAAAATGGGTTGTTCCAGACATTGTTCAGAAGAAAGCACACCTTGATTAAAAAGTTGATTGGAGAAGGGAAAACATATAAAGACATTAAATGAGAGGCTGCTCAGCTAAAATGATCCCAAGTGATTTAAATAGGAAACAAAACCTGACATATGAGGATGAAGCAATAAATTACCATTTGACACAGACACCCAGTGGAAGATAAATGTGATGAATGTCATGGCTTTTCTTGTCACTATAATGGTACTTTCGTCTCATGCCACATCCTTACATCCTAACTTGCAGGAGGTTCCTCACTACTGCACTGGAAGTCCTTCCATCTCCCGGTGGCTTACAGACACCATGTTTTTGTTTGTTTGTTTGTTTGTTTGTTTGTTTGTTTAAACTGAAGAAGCTTAAATAAACTTTACAATGAAGCACTAACAAGTTCCTCCACAAGTGACAACACTTTATTTTTCCTTTTCTAACTTTGAACTACTGCCCAACTGATGGTGTGTCTGCGTGTTGTGCCTCGTAAAGCATGAATAACCAAAGGTGTTTTTATATGTCAGTCATACTGAGCTGAGTTGGGGGAGGAGGTTGTCATGTGTCTTTTTCATTCTTTAATTATGTTGTTTGTATTCTGTGTACTGAGTTTGTTTTGGGCGGCACGGTGGTGTAGTGATTTGCATGTCCTCCTAACAGTAAGAAGGCATGGGACTGAATTCCTGCTTTGTCGTTTTCGTGTGGAGTTTGCATGTTCTCCCCGTGTTTGTGTGGGTTTCCTCTGAATACTCCGGTTTCCTCTGAGAGTCCAAAAATATGCACAGTAAGATAATTCGTTGTTCCAAATCGTCCCTAGGTCCCTAGGTGTGAGTGTGAGTATGAATGGTTGTGGGAGTGTCAGCTCTGCAATAATCTGGCGAGGTATCCAGGGCGTACCCCGCCCTCGCCCGGAGTCAGTTGAGATGGGTACCAGCCTCCACATGACCCTAAATAGGATTTACCGGTTCAGAAAATGAATGAATGAATGAGTTTTGTTTTTGTTTATGTGTATTTATATATATGTGCATGTGTACACCTGTTTGTATGTGTTCTTTGGCATGTGTATGCATGCATGTACATCAGGTGTGGCCAACCCTTGGCTTCCAAGTCACATGCAGCTCTTATGTTAATATAGAAGTTTGTGGAGTTTTTTTAATGTGTGTGTTTGCTTCGCTTGAGTTCAGTATGGTATTATTGTCAAATGCTTATTTGCGTGAGATGAAATACTGCAAAGTTTCAACAACAAAAAACAAAACAAAACAAAAAAGTGTCAAAATTGCTCTGAAAATGGCAGGAAATAAATGCACATAAAAATGAAAATATGAAGATGAACAAAGGACATTTTTAATAGAGTGTGATGGGGTTTTTTGTTGTTGAATGTAATGGAAAGCAATTCTGCTTTATATGTGAGGCATCATTGGCGCACTTCAAAACTTCACATCTTTTGCGCCACTTCAGCTCACTGCATACTAACTTCGACCAGGAATTTCCTAAAGAGACTGAACTTCAGAAGCACAAGCTAGCTGTTCACTTTGAAATGTCAGGCAGAAAAACAAATACAGTTTTTTCTAAATAAAAAAAAAAAAAAAAAAAAAAATGACGACGTGCTCAGAGACCGTAATGTTTGCATCGTATCAACTTGCTTGGAACATTACATGAGCCAAAACACCATACAATGAAGGAGAGGTCATTATAAAATCCCTTAGTGACATTGTTGAAATCTTGTCTCCTGAAAACGACAAACTAAGACACGTGATATTGGACGGCCGACAGACCTGCCACACTGTTGAACACCTGTATATCGGACAATATCGGACAATAACACGGCTATTGCATCATAGTTGCACTCTAACCTTCTAAGATGTATTTTTCATCTTGGTGTGAATTTACAATAAATCCGGCTGAGCAGAGGCGTGTGTGTGTGTGTGTGTGTGTGTGTGTGTGTGTGTGTGTGTGTGTGTGTGTGAGAGAGAGAGAGAGATGGTGATATTCATGTGTGCCCCTGTGTATGACGAGTACTCTGCCCTCACCTTCAGTCAGCTGGGATGGGCGCCAGCCTCATCGCAACCCAAATTAAGATTAAGCTGTTACAGAAAATTAACTGAACTAAACTGAATGCTAACGGGAATTGTTGAGTAAAAAAGTTCAAACACTAACTAGGATTCAGATCATTGGAACTGAATCTTGAGGTTTTTGTACTTTTTGGCTTAAAATATTTAACTTGTGTAAACATTTTTCTTGTTGCTTAATGTCAGGTTCTAAATCAACACAGACATAAAAACACGCACACACTCATTAGGAGGAAGACACTGAGAGAGTCAAGATCGTTCTCATGTATGAGGAGAGCAGTCAGATCGACAGCCAATTACAAGTCTGCTAGCTGCTCTGGCTCGAAACCTGACTGAGAACCTATTTTATTTCATCAGGATGATTTCTAGTTACACATGTCATATTGATTTCCTAAAGGGGAGGGGTGTATGCGAATCAGCATCATGACTTTCATCATTGTTCTATGCTTATGTACTTTGTCTAGTTTAGAATGTTCATTTCAGCTCTCTATCCAGCTGCAGTTAGGGAGTTATCCTGCTGTTGTGTGAGAACTTCAAGGTTGTTTCCACTTGGCTGCCTCCCATGGAGATAGAGATGTTTCTGCAAAATACCTCAACAAGCAGTTTCCAACATTTATACTTATCGAGTAACAAAACAGGTTAAATTAGAGCTGTGGTAATTCATACAATTATTCCAACACTTAAATTGCAATTTTAATTATGAAATGTTAATTTATTCTGATCGAGGTCTGGTTTGCTTCTAATACCAGAGTTTCTTCTTTCTTTTTTTTTTTTTTTTCTTGCAGGTGAAGGGTGCTATGGGGATGAATATTTTTAGCACACTTTCTGCAGGAATTGCCATCATCTTTCTTTCCCTGGATTTGGTTATCGAGCCATCCTACTGCTACAATTATCCATATAGATTCTGTAATTACATCACAATGGTATGTTCAAATTATTTTTGTTTTGTTTTTTTTGCATGAGTTATTCAAATATACACTATCACTATTGTTGTACATGGGCATTGAAGTCTACTAGGACAACGAAGCAGTCACAGTTCGTAGATGACCATGACTTCATATCAGATCTGTGATCCATGGCTGTGGGTTCAGAGATGACTAGTGACGCCAATCCGAGCCCAAAATGCCCACCCACACATTTGTGGGTGGGTGCTGCGATGAAAGTGGAGGCAACTCGAGCTTTGCACGCTGGCATTTCTGCTGCGCCTCTGCAGTTTGTCACTTCTCTGCTGCTCGAACACCTGTGAAGACTTTGCTTCACCAAGCTGAGTGGTTTGGTCACAAGCTGCTACTAAGTTGATATTAATTTCCTTGAGGGAGGATTTAAGGCCTTCTCTGAAGTGTTTCTTCTGTCCTTAAACTTAATGCTTGCCTTTACAAAGCTCGCCATACAGTTGTCAGTCAACTATCTGTAATTCTGACAACATGTCCTACGAACCTGACCTGTGCTTTCTGAAGGAGGATGTGGATGCTGGGAATGCCGGCTTATTTCAGGACTTCCAGCGCAGGGATTTTCTTCTGCCACTTGATGCGAAGGAGTCTGTGGAGGCAGCTCAAGTGAAAGCGGTAGAGCTGTTTAACATGTCTGCTGTCGACAGTCCAGATCTCACATGCATAGAGGAGAGTGGTGAGCACCACTGCACTGTAGACTTTGGCCTGGTTGTAAGGCTGAGTCCTCTCTGCTCCCACATATTCTCATGGAGTTTTCTTAAGGTAGAAACAGCTTTAGCAATCTTGTTGTTGACTTCTGCATTGATGTTCACCACTGTTGAAAGTGTGCTCCCGAGATCGGTGAAGCTGTCAACAGCCTGGATTTCCTGTCCTATCATTGTGATGTGTGGATCCAGATAGAGCTGTCCTGGCACAGGCAGGTAATAACTTCAGTGTTTTTGTTGCATATAGTGAGACCGAAGTTTTCACAGGCTCTTGAGAAGCAGTCCATTTCATGCTGCAACTTCTGCTCTGTGCCAGCGTTGAGTGAGCAGTTGTCAGCGAACAAGAAGTCTCTGATGACTGTCTCCTTCACCTTGGTAACAGCCTGCAGGTGCCTGAGGTTGAAGAGTCCACCATCAGTCATGTACCTGATGTGCATCCCACCCTAGCAATCACAGAAAGCGTCTGTCACCATGTCTCAAAAGACCATGCTGAAGAGTGTCAGGGCAAGAACACAGCCTTGTTTCATGTTGTTTGTCACTGGAAAAGCCTCTGACTTATCTAAATCATCCAATACTTTACCATCATACCGTCATGGTACTGCCAGTTGATCGTGATGAACTTGTTTGGGTAGCCAAACTTATCAATTACCTTACATAAGCCATTCCTGCTGACCATATCAAAAGCCTTTGTCAAATTGACAAAGGTCACAAAGAGGTCGCTGTGCTGCTCTTGGCATTTTTCCTGGAGTTGGTGTGCAGCAAATGTCATATTGATTGTTCCACGTTCGGCACGGAAGCGACATTGTCTTTCTGGCAGAAGACCCTGCTTGAGATGTTGGAGGAGACAGTTGAGCAGGACACAGGTCAGGATTTTTCCAACAATGGACAGGACAGAGATCCCTTGATGATTGTCACAGGAGTGGTGGTGACCTTTTCTTTTGCACATGAACTGGAAGAGCACTGTCATTTTCTGCATCAAGGCTGGTCCTCCTGCTTTGTATACCTCTGCAGGTATTGCATCTGATCCTGGTGCTTTACCACAGGAGAGTTGCTTGATGACCTTTCTGACTTCTTCTGTGGGGAGATTGTCGAGGTTCCTGTTGAGCTCCACTTGAGGAAGGTGAGCAATGCAGGGTGGTTTATGGCCTAGTTAAATTGTTCAGCCCCCCTTTCCAGAATCTGCTTCTTTTCAGTCAGCAGGTGTGCTTCGCCTGCAGTGAGGAGGGGGGAGGAGTTAGTGCACAGTCTTCAGGATTCCATAGAAGTACATGGTGTCATCATTTTCCGCATAGCCCTTTATTTTGTCAGCCTTCGTGCTGTACCATGAGTCCTGCATCTGATGGAGTTTCTTTCGTACCTTCTTTTCATGCTGGCAAAGGCATCTTTCTTCACTTGTGATGAGGGGTCATTCAGATGTGCTCTGAACTGCTGGTGTTTGAATGGAATGGAATCTCAAGATGATTGGCTCCACAGCACAAGCCATGTGTTGATATAAGTCTGACTATATCTCTCCACCTCACACATCAGCTCGGTCTCGTTCACCATCAGAGAGATGACATTCCATGTCCCAAGAGTCAGAGTCAGTAGCTGAGGATCAGTCCGACAGAACCCATGACATTGGCTGCCAGCCAACTCACACTGCACCTGACTCCTACAGCCCCTCGCACATGTGGTGGGTCCATGAAAGGGTAGACTAATGCCAATCACCAGATGCTCGCCTTCGAGCCCTCCCCAAGGTGTGGGCACAGGGGAACACTGGTGACCCTTGTCCAGGAAATGCAAACTGTGGCCTTTTATGTTTCTCCATAAGGGTCTGTGAACCATGCTTTATCTTTATCTTCACCTATGGCCTGTTTGTCATCATGGGATCTCGACTACCAAACGTGGCGGAAGTAAACCTTGATGTGGATGAGAACTCCACTATAAATGCATTTAATTTATGGAAAGTTCCTGACCTTCGAGCGTATTGCATATGTATGGGTCTTCCCGATTGTTCCCGCAAGTGTAAAGATGAACTTGTTGTGCTTGCATTTGCGGCGACGTTACAAAAGAAAGCTAAACAAATTCAACGTGACTATGCCAGCTTGTTGACATTTGAAGTGGATGAGGAAAGTGGGACAATTCCTGACAACTTGGGACTTGAAGATGGCTGGGAGACAGAAAATGATGCCTTATTGAAGTGGCCCTTGTGTATGTACACTGACATAGTGGATTTTTTATTAATGAAGGACCAGGCACCTCTACTAGCACAACATTGTAATGACTACAAAGAAGGTAAATACAAGTTTGACAGCTGTCACCGAGTGATCTGACAGCTTGTTTGTCTGTCTTACAAATTAGCATTACAGTAATTTTCAAGATCTAAGTCTATGACATTCAATGATTATGGCATCGCCGATTTTTATGGTAATTTAACAGGTAAATAAAAGGTAATATAGTCAATAGGGTCTATGAATTCAAATAAAGAATACTTTAATAATAAACATACTGCTTCAATCCAATGTTTGCGTGCCTCCGGATCCTTCAGCTTGGTAGGAAAGATAAATAATGTCAATGGCGGCGGACATGTACATGCATTTGTTCCATATTTGCAGGCATGTATACTGCAAATTTCCTTTTTCCAACTCGCAAGATGATAAATGCCGTTCCCACAGTTCACTCACACAATGCGTATGGTAGCAGTGATGCTTGGATCAGATGTTGGGTTCCGTTCTCCACATACATGCAGTCGTAATGCGAATTTACTCTATTCTGGGAGTAGGCTGAGGAACCACTCCTTATTCGCATTTTCTGTCTTGCTGCCCTAATGAAGCATATATAAACTCTCTTTTAGGAAATGCACTTCGGTGACCTGTGAATAAAGAATAGGAAACCACATGAGTTCCTGTCCTTTCTTCTCACTCACTACTGTTTTATGAGATTCTGTAATGGTATTTATGGATCTATAGTACGGTATGAGTGTCATACGTCACACATCATACGTCACTGTAACAATTTATGTTTACTTTCAACTTACGTTGGGCCATCCGGAACCAATTAAAAACGTAAGTCAGGGCGCGTCTGTATATATGTCTATATATCTTCTTCTTTTTCTTTCGACTGTTCCCTTCAGGGGTCGCCACAGCAAATGATCTGCCTCCATCTCTCCCTATCCTCTGCATCGTCTACTCTTACTCCAACGACCTTCATGTCCGCCTTCACCACATCCATAAATCTCTTTGGTCTTCCTCTGGGCCTTCTGCCTGATAGTTCCAACCTCAGCATCCTACTACCAATATACTCACTATCCCTCCTCTGTACATGTCCAAACCATCTCAATCTAGCCTCTCTGACTTTGTCTTCAAAACATCTAAAAAAGAGAACCTCAACATTTTCATCTCTGCTACCTCCAACTCTGACTCCTGTCTTTTCCCCAGGGCCACTGTTTCTAGACCATACAACATCGTTGGCCTCAACACCGTCTTGTACACTTTTCCTTTCATTCTTGCCGATATCCTCCTATCACACATCACACCGGACACTTTTCTCCAACAATTCCAGTTATCTGGGAGTCCTCCTACAATTAGAAGACACCTATGTGAAGGCCTACAAAGTGCCAATGCTGACAAAAGACAAGAGGTTACAATTCACCGAAGACCACAATGACCTGAATAAAGAGAAACGGAGCAACATTCTGTGGACTGATAATAGTAAAATTGTCCTTTTTTGGCTCTCGTGACTGGAAACAGTTTCTCAGATGAGCTCCAAACATGGAATTCAAGCCACAGTACCCTGTGAAGACAGTGAAGCCTGGTGGAGAAAGCATCTTGATATGGGATGTTTCTCATACTACAGTGTCGGGCTTATTTATTGCATCCCAGTATCATAGATCCTTGAAATGGGTTCCAACAAGACAAGTACCCAAAACACACCAGTGAACAGGCAGCATCTTGGTTCCAGACCAACTAGATTGATGTGATGCCGGGAGTATTTCAGTCAGACCCAAAGATGCAGGAGACCAAGTACGAGGATACAATGACTTTATTTAAGCACAGGGGAAGCACTGGAGCACGGAGCTGGAAATCAGGAGCCAGAGAGATTACGAGGGAGAAGGAATCGCATGGAGGGAACAATCTTCTGACGCTGGAGGGGAGCATGCCGCTCCTCTTTATAGCTCACTGATGGCTGAGTGACCAATTCAGACCAATTTAGATGAATGAGTCCACTTGAGCACTGGGGTTCTGGCTGTCGAGAAAACATATAACCAACCTTGGGGGCACCTGGCGGGCGCTGGTTCCCCCTGCTGGGCGTCCTGAACTCGACATTCAACCTCCCATCGAGCGGCTCCAAGCACACAAGAGGCAGGCAGCATGGTCTCCATGGTGTTGTCTTGCCCTGGGGAGAACTGCCTGGAGAGAGCATTGTGTTTAGTATTCTGGGAGCGGGGGGGGGGGGGGGGGTACGTCAGTGTAAAATTGAATCTCCCCGGGTAGAGGGACCATTGTGCCTGACGGGAGTTCAACCTCAAGGCCATATGGAGGTAAGACAGGTTCTTATGGTCGGTCCAGACCATGAAGGGGTGGGCTGCCCCTTCCATCCAATGCCACCACTCCTGGAGCGCAAAGACCACCACCAGCATCTCACGGTTCCCAACGTCATAGTTCCGTTCTGCCAGGGACAAGTGATGGGAGAAGAAGGTATACAGGGGGAATTTCTGATCTGTTGGAGAGCGCTGGCAGAGGACCCCCCCTCCCACTCCTGAGTTCAAGGCATCCATCTCTACCACAAACCTGCAAGGGGTCTGGATGGATCAGTACCGGTGCATTAATGAATTGCACCTTCAGTCTTTTGAATGCCACCTGTGCACTAGGGGACCACTGGAAAGATGCTTCAGGCGATGTCAGCTGTGTGAGGGAGAAGTTGTTTGGCAGCTATAGTCCCACACGAACCATTGATAGAAGTTAGCAAACCCAAGGAACCTCTGCAGCTGTTTCCGCCTCCCTGGAGCTGGCCACCCTGCCACCGCCTTCACCTTCACCGGATCAAGTCTTATCCACCCTTTCTCAACGATGTACCCTAGGAATGAGACTGAGGAGACATGGAACTCGCACTTATCAGCTTTGACAAATAACTGATTCTCTAGCAACCTCATTAAAACCATTCTTACGTGACGGGGATGCTCGTCCTGGTCCTTATAGAAGATTAGGATGTCGTCCAGGTAAACGAACACAAGCGGTTCAACATGTCTCTGAGCATGTCATTGACCAGGGCTTGGAAAACCGCCGGAGTGTCGGTTAGACCAAAAAACCGCCGGGGTGTTGGTTAGACCGAACGGCATGACCAGATATTCAAAGTGACCCAGGGGCGCATTAAAGGCCGTCTTACAATCCCCCTCCAAAATCCGGACTAAGTGGTAGGCGTTTCTCAGCCCAGCTTAGAAAAGACGGCTGCATTGTGGAGAGGGTTGAAGGCCAAGTCTATGAGAGAGCGAGAGAGGGTACTTATTTATGGTGATACTGTTCAGGCCAGTGTAATCAATGCAGGGTCTTAGGGTTTTGTCGTTTTTCTCTACGAAGAAAAACCCCGTGCCTACCGGGGACAATGAGGGCTGGATGAGACCTGCAGTCAGTGACTCATTTATATAGGTTTCCATGATCTCTTTCTCCAGCTTCGAGAGATTATATAGTCGCTGAGAAGGGAGCGTGGAACCTGGGAGTAAGTCAATGGTGCAATTGTATGGTTCATGAGGTGGTAGCGAATGAGCCCGGTTCTTACTGAATGCCTCTATCAGATCATGGTATTCCCTCGGGACGCTGGCCAAGTCCATATCTCCCAGGTCAACTGGGGTTTGTGAAGCTTGGGGCATACGGTGGCTAGTAGGCAGTGCTGGAGACAGTCGTCACTCCAACTGCGTATGGTGAGGGTGTGCCAGTCGATGTAGGGTTTGTGGGTCTGCAGCCATGGCCACCCCAGCACCAGTGGAGAGAGAGGGGGTGGATAGGACAAACAGCTCCAAACACAGTCTGTCCGGTAATTCCCGGACAGACTGAGCTTGACAGGCTTTGTTTTGTGACATGAGTCGGCTTGTCAATGGCTACTTCCTCCTTGGGGGTTTCGAGTTTATATATTGGTAGATTGTGGAGCTTAACCATCCCCGAATTGCTGAAATTAGCATCCGCGCCTGAGTCGATGAATACGTCGACTGAATGAGTGTGTTGTGCGGAGTGCAGCGGACTTTGAACTTGCTGACACTTCTTGAAGGGTTCTCTCGTTGCTGCTCCTCTCCTTGCTGTCGGACCCTGCTGTGTTGGGAACGGGGCGAGGTAATGCCCATTTTCTGTGCAGTAAATGCAGAGACCGTTGGTCAGTCGCTGATGCCTCGCCTTTGCCGTCAGCCTGGTGCGGCCCAGCTGCATGGGATCGTGAGCATCGTCCTCTCTCAGAACCAGGAATTGCGAGGAGGTTCAACGTGAGGCCACAATTGGTCTCACGGAGGCGCTCGAGGACGGGTAGACAAGACTAGTCCTCTCTGTCCCTCTCTTAGCCAGTTGTCCAGCCTTGTAGTCAAGGCGATCAAATCTTCGAGAGTCGCTGTCTCATCTTGTGCCACGAGCTCATCCTTCAGCCTCTCGTTCAGCCCCCACAGGAAGGCCCTTCAGAGCGTGGGGTCATTCCAGCCTCTTTCTACGGCAAGGATCCGGAATCTGATCACATACTCCGACACTGACTGTGAGCCTTGCTTGATTCACAGTAGCTGACTGCTTGCCTCCTCCCCTTTTGCCAGATGATAGAAGACCCTTTTCATTTCCAGCATGGACTGATCAAAGTGCGAGCATAACTCCGGGGGATGGGTGTAGACTGCTAGCGCTCAGGACGAGGCTTGCTTTGTGAGTAGGCTCATAACGAACCTTGGCTTGGTCGGTGGTGTATGAGAGCGACTGCTGGCTGAAGACGAGCGAATACTGATGGAGGAACTGTGCACATGAGCCAATCGTGCCTGAATACCTGGCTCGCGTGGGGATGAGTGGCTCTCGGTGCATTGACAGTAAAGCTGGCATTGCTGCTAAAGCAGAGAGTAAATGGTGAGTAGGCGGGGTTATGAGTTGGGTGGCGATGGTGTCCATCCTTCCGCCGAGCTGCACCATGCTGGTAGTTATTTTTTGGAGGCTGTCCACAATTTGGTGCAGGGTGGAGTCGTGTTGTTGCAAGAGGATTCCCTGGTGGGATAATGCCTGCTGGAGTTAGGCGGTCTCTACTGGGTCCATGTTTCCAGTCAGAAGATTCTGTGATGCCAGGAGCATTTCAGTCGGACCCAAAGATGCGGGACATCAAGTATGAGGATACAATGACTTTATTTGAGCACAAGGAAAGCACTGGAGCATGGAAGTTGTGATCACCGTAGCGGTGAGGAAAAAGCATGAAAACCAAAATCACTGAGAAAATATCAATGCAGGAAACTGGTCTAGCACAGAGCTGGAAACCAGGAGCCAGAAATATTACAGGGGAGACGGAATCGCATGCAGGAAACAATCTTCTGATTCTGGAGGGGAGCGCGCCACTCCCCTTTATAGCTCGCTGATGGCTGAGTGAATTCAGATGCACTCTCTGGGTTTCGCCTGCAGGTGACAGCCATGTCCTTTGCTAGCACTTGCAGTGTATAGGGAGAGACAGTTAAACGCTGCCAACTAGCACGGACCAGAACAGATTTAGGTTGATCGAGGACCTGAAACCAATAAAATACTTGTGGGGGTGACATGAACAGCAGTTTCTGTGGAAAAAACACTAACTAAAAACACCAGCTCTTCCTGGGGTACACCAAGGTGTTCCCAGACCAGCAAGTGACACTGACAGCATGCCTCCAGAATTCCAGGGTCTCTTCCTGTTTGGACATTTCTATAACACCACACTAGGGTGCCATCAGGGAGACATTTTATCCAGATACCCGAGCCATGTCAACCTGTCACCCTGTGAAGGAAGCTCATTTCAGCCACATGTGATCTTGTTCTTTCAATCCCTATTTGAAGCTTGTGACCGGAGTTGCCAGTAGGATCGTAGAACGACTGGTAAATCGAGAGCTTTGCTTTGCGTGTCCGCTCCATCTTCAACAGGATGGATCAGTACAAGCTCCACTTTACAGCAGATGCTGCAGTGATCTGCCTGGCGATCTCCCACTCCATCCTTCCCTCACTCATGAACAAGACACCAGAATACTTGAACTCCTCCACTTGGTGGAGGACCTCATTCTCGAGCTGAAGCAACCATTACGTCTGTTTCTAGCTGAGACTCATGGCCTCGGACTTGGAGGTACAAATTCACATCCTGGCCACTTCACACTCAGCAGCGAATCACTCCAATGAACGATGGAGGTCCCAGAGTAATGAAGCCTGATTCAAACTCTGGCTCTGGTGATGCAGAGACCTAATGGCTGTAGAATTATGATCCAGAACAAACTACTCCTGGATCACGCCCCACAAGATACCCCAAGAATCTAACCTTGCATCAGCTCATTTCACTCACTCCCCTAATCTCAAAAATTACATCACGTTACATTTAATGATGGGGTAACTTCCCCCTTTCACTGATCAGCAGGATTCTTCTTTTTATTTATTTATTTTTTATTTGAAAAAATAATTTGTTCTTTAGTTTGGGGAGGGAAGTCACTGAGGGTTTGTAAAACTTTATTGCAAAGATACAGAATTAGTTGGGTATGTGCATTACCCAATTTTCTATCTTATTATTGGGCTGCTAATATCCATAAACTTTGCCATTGGTTAATTTCTCCAGATTCCTCTTGGTGCAAATCGGAACTAATCATCTTGTAGGCTTCATCTATACCTGCTCTTTACCTCTTTACCTATAACACCTTCTCCATATACTGATTATCAAGTGGTTCATAACATACTTAAGATTTGGTATCAACTTAGGCAGTACTTTAAGCTTGTCGATGCTTCTTCCTTGAGTCAATTAAATAAAAAACATTTATTTCCTCCAGCACTTGGGGACACCTTATTTTCAGTATGGTTTGAAAAGTCTATTAGGAAATTCAAACATCTAAATGCACACAACATCTTTAATAGTTTGTCATCTCGTTGTGACCTCCCTGCTTTTCATTTCTTCAATTATTTTCAAGTTTGTAATTTTGTTTTCCAAGTGCCCCATTATACCTCCACTGCAGTTTTGGGAACAAAATTACGCTTTGGTGTAAACAGATACGTTTGGGATCTGGCTTTTGACAGGCTACAATATCTCACCTCTTATGCTCATTTTGGAATGTTTCGATTTACTGTTTTGCACTGAGTTAATTTCTCCAAGTTCAGACTTTCTGAAATATACCTAGTGGAAGATACATGTGATAAATGCCATGGCTTTTCTTGTCACTGAAATGGTACTTTAGTATCATGCCACATCCTTGCATTCTTACTTGCAGGAGGTTCCTTACTACTGCTCTGGAAGTCCTTCCATCTCCCGGTGACTTACAAATACCATGGTTTTTTTTTGTTTTGTTTTTTTTCTCAAAAACTGAAGAAGCTTGAATAAACTGTACAATGATGCACTGGCAAGTTTCACCACAAGTGGCAACACTTTATTTTTCCTTTGCTAACTTTGAACTACTGCTCAACTGATGGTGTATCTGCGAGTTGTGCCTCTGAAAGCATGAATAACCAAAGGTGTTTTTATATATTGGTCATGCTGAGCTGAGTTGGGGTGGGAAGTTGTCATGTGTCTTTTTCTTTCTTTAATTATGTTGTTTGTGTTCTATGTACTGACTTAGTTTGTCTTGAGTTTTGTTTTGGGCGGCACGGTGGTGTAGTGATTTGCATGTCCTCCTAACAGTAAGAAGGCATGGGACTGAATTCCTGCTTTGTCGTTTTCGTGTGGAGTTTGCATGTTCTCCCATTGTTCACGTGGGTTTCCTCTGGATACTCCGGTTTCCTCTCACAGTCCAAAAACATGTGCAGTAAGTTATTTCATTGTACCCTAGGTCCCCAGGTGTGAGCGTGAATATGAATGGTTGTGTGAGTGTTAGCCCTGTTAATGGTCTGGTGAGGTGTCCAGGGTGCAACCCGCCCTCACCCGGAGTTGGTTGAGATTAGTGCCAGCCTCCACATGACCCTAAATAGGATTAACCGGTTCAGAAAATGAATTAATGAGTTTTGCTTTTGTTTGTGTGTATTTATATCTATGTGCATGTGTATACCTGTTTGTGTATACCAGTGGTTCTCAAACAGAGGTGCGATGCCGGGCGGGGAGCGGGGGGGGCGTATTAGGATAAAGTGTAATTCTACATCCACTACAGCAGGTGGCGGTGACTTCCTCACTGTCAGAGTGTGCCCAGAGGTAAAATAAGAAGTGAAGTTAATAAACCCACCATGGAAATTTTTAACAGAGATGGAGAGGGGGAGAGAGATGGAGATAGTGAGAGAAACGAAAGTCTTCGGAAGATAAGTGGAGGAGGTATGATGAAGCGAATGTAGTAATCAGCTTCACTGTGCTGCGGTGAGAAACAAGGAATGACCGCTGTGTTTACTTTGTCCGAAAACATTGGCAGCGGACAGCATGAACCCAAATAAATTCAGGCGTCTCTTAAAGACATCACACCCTGATCACATGATGAGCCACATGAGTTTTTTCAGCGAAAATGTGCTGAGTATTTCCAACAACCATCCCGCTTTGTGAATGCTACTCCAGCAAACCGGGCTCTGTTAGCATCAGATAAGGTGGAGTACCAAACTGCTCAGTGTAGAAACTCCCCGCAGCAGACCAGAGGAACTGATCTTACCTGCAGCACACACAGTCTCTGTCATGCTAGATGACATCACTGCTGCGAAAATAAGTCCAGGTCCCAGTTCAGCATTGAGCAGGAGCTTAGAGTTCAGTATCGTGCTTTAAACCCGACCTTGAAAAGCTGTGCACTGAGAAATGTGCTCATTATAGCCATTAATGTGGACTTAATAATTTTGATAATAATAATAATTTTATATAGAATTTCCTAAAGGTACTGAATTTCACAAGCACAAGCTACTGTTCACTTTGAAATGTCAGGCAGAAAAGCACATATACAGCTTTTCCCAAAAAATTACGAAGTCCTCAGACATCGTAATGTTTGCATCGTATCAACTTGCTTGGAACATTACACGGGCCAAAACGCCATACAATGAAGGAGAGGTCTTTATAAAATCCCTCAGTGACGTTGCTGAAATTTTGTCTCCTGAAAACGACAAACTAAGACGCGTGGTACCGACTGTCCCACCACACTGTTGAACAAAAAATATTGGACATTAACACGACTATTGAATCACAGTTGCACTCTGACCTTCAAGGATGTATTTTATCATGTTGGTGTGTGAATTTACAATCAAACTAGCTGAGCAGAAGTGTGTGTGTGTGTGTGTGTGTGAGCGCGAGAGAGAGAGAGAGAGAGAGAGAGAGAGAGAAAGGGATGGTGATGTTAATGTTTGCCCGTGTGTATGACGTGGCTCTTTGCAGTAACACAGTAAAAAAATATGGCTCTTGGGCTCTGACTGGTTGGCCCCTGATATACATCATATAAAAGTTGTTTGTTTTTCTCACTATTGCCTTTTTTTGTTTGTTTGTTTCAATAAAATATTTTGAAGAAAAATAAAACAATGAATGAATGCTAATGATGGGCAGTAGTTGCCTAGTGGTATAGAGTGCTGGATCGCTGATCCTAAGGTTGCAGGTTTGAGTCCCACTCGCCACAAGGTTGTAACTGTCCACCCAATGCAGCTAACTGGGTTATCAAAGGTTGGCATGTCTCTCACTGTCTATGGTGTGAGGTTCATGTAAAAGAACCATTGCTGACTTTTGACAAGAGTAGCTGCAAAGCCGTCAGCATGTTTCCATCCTGCGATGGCCTGCCAAGCTGTCCAAGGTGTACTCTGCCCTTGCCTTGAGTCAGCTGGGATGGGCATCAGCCTCATCGCGACCCAAATTAGGATTTAAGCGGTTACAGAAAGTGAACTGAATGCTAACGGGAATTGTTGAGTAAAAAAAGTGCAAACACTAACTAGGATTCAGATCATTGGAACCAAATTTTGAGGTTTTTGTACTTTTTGGTTTAAATCATTTAATTTGTGTAAACGTTTATATTCTGATCGAGGTCTGGTTTGCTTCTAATACCAGGGTTTCTTCTTTTTTTCTTTCAGGTAAAGAGTGCTATGGGGATGAATATCTTTAGCACGCTAGCTGCAGGAATCACCATCATCTTTCTTTCCCTGTATTTGGTTATCAGGCCATCCTACTGCCACAATTATCCATATGGATACTGTGATTATATCACAGTGGTATGTTTTATTTATTTTTGTCTTTTTTTTTTTTTTGCATGAGTTATGTAAATATACACTATCACTATCGTTGTACATGAGCATTGAAGTCTACCAGGACAACGAGGGGGTCTCAGTTCGTAGATGACCATGACTTCATATCAGATCTGTAATCCATAGATGTGGGTCCGGAGATGGCTAGTGAGGCCAATCCGAGCCCAAAATGCCCACCCACACACAGGACGTGTGTAGGTGGGTGCTGCGATGGAAGTGGAGACAGCTCGAGCTTTCCACGGTGTGCATTTCTACTGCGCCTCTGCAGTTCGTCACTTCTCTGCTACACGGACATCTGTGAAGACTTTGCTTCGGATGATTTAAGGTCGTCTCTGAAGTGTGTCTTCTGTCCCCAAAGTTAACGCTTGCCTTTACAAAGCTTTCCATACAGTAGCTGCTTTGGCAGTCGACTATCCATCATTCTGACAACATGGCCTGCCCACCTGACCTGCGCTTTCTGAAGGAAGGTGTGGATGCTGGAAACGTTGGCTTGTTTCAGGACTTCTGGGTCAGGGATTTTCTTCTGCCACTTGATGAGGAGGAGTCTGTGGAGGCATGTCTGAAATGTCATGTCTGAAAAGACCATGCTGAAGAGAGTCAGGGCAAGAACACAGCCTTGTTTCATGGCGTTTGTCACTGCGAAAGCCTCGAACTTATCTAAATCATCCAATACTTTCACCATCATGCCATCATGAAACTGCCAGTTGATCATGATTACCTTGCTTGGGCAGCCAAATTTATCCATTATCTTCCATAAGCCATCACTGGTGACCATGTCAAAACCCTTTGTCAGATTGACAAAGGTCACAAAGAGGTCACTGTGCAGCTTTCCTGGAGTTGGTGTGCAGCAAATGTCATGTTGATTGTTCCACGTTCAGCACGAAAGCGACACTCTCTTTCTGGGAGGAGACCCAGCTCGAAATTCTGGATGAGACAATTGAGCAAGACACAGGTCAGGCTTTTCCCAGCAATGAACAGGAGAGAGATGCCTTGATTATTGTCACAGCACTGGCCTTTTGTATATGTGGACCATGGCAGCATCTTTCAGCTGTTGTGAGACTTTCCCTTTACTCCACATGGCCTTGAAGAGCGCTGCCATTTTTGCATCAAGGCGTGTCCTCCTGCTTTGTATACCTTTGCAGGCATTGCATCTCATCCTGGTGTTTTACCATAGGAGACTTGCATGATGGCCTTTCTGACTTCTTTTGTGGAGAGATTGTCGAGGTTCCTGTTGATCTCCACTTGAGGTAGTTGAGCAAATGGCCTCATTGTTGATTGTGGTAGGGTGGTTTCGGACCTAGTTAAAGTGTTCAGCCCACCTTTCCACAATCTATTTCTTCTCAGTCAGCAGCTGTGCCCTGTCTGCAGTGATGAAGGGGGAGGAGTTAGTGCACAGTCTTCAAGGTGCCATAGAAGCAGTTGGTGTCATCACTTTCCGCATAGCCCTTTATTTCTTCAGCCTTCGTGCTGTATCACGAGTCCTGCATCTGATGGAGTTTCTTTTGTACCTTGCTTTTTATGCTGACAAAGGCATCTTTCTTCACTCGTGACGAGGGATCATTCAGATGTGCTCTGAACAGCTGGTGTTTGAATGGAATGGAATCTCAAGATGGGTGGTTCCAGAGCACAAGCTTTGCATTGAGGTAAGTCTGACTATATCTTTCCATGTCACGCATCAGCTCAGGCTCCTTCCCCATCAGAGAGATGACATTCCATGTCCCAGGAGTGAGTCAGTAGCTGAGGATCAGTCCGACAGAACCCATGACATTGGGGCCACCCAACTCACACTACACCTGACTCCTACAGCCCCTTCCACAGGTGGTGGGTCCATGGAAGGGTAGACTAATGCCTCCTTTTCTGGCTGGGCCTGACCATGCTCGATAGCCAGAAGGCCAATCACCAGCGCTCGCCTTTGAGCCCCTCCCCCAGGTGTGGGTTCGGAGGGGGGGGACCCTGGTGACCCTTGACCAGGAAATGGAAACTATGTCCTTTTATGTCTCTTCATAAGGGTCTTTGAACCATGCTTTGTCTTTATCTTCACCTAGGGCCTGTTTGTGTTGGGTGACCCTCCCAGGGACATAATGGCCCCAAGAACCTAGCTCCTAGGATCATTAGGACACGCAAACTCCTCCACCATGATAAGGCGGTGAATCAAGGAAGGGATTGTATGTAGTGTAATTTGGCCATATTGTGAGGCTGTGAGGAATTCTATGAGAAGGGGTACTTAAAAATAATTGTGATTGAGTGGCCTTTAACTCCCACCTCCGGCAGAGCCAAGACCACATCCTGAAGGAGGCAGGTCACATGCAATCTGAATGGGCCATGTTTCATGCCTGTATTATTGTGGCATCCTATAACTATGGCTAAAAGGTCATCTTTGCCTGTCGTGGCCTCTCATAACCTTTGAACCCAGTGGTGTACCTCAACAGTGAAGGGGGCCGTCATGCTGAAAAAGAAAGCCTATTGGTTATATAGGCCTGGGGAACTCCCAAAGCAGCAGACAGTTACTGGCAGGACAAACAAGCTCAATCCCGAGCTGTCACTGATGCAAAATCTTGGACGTTGGAGGAGTTTGGTGAGGGTGAGAGCAATTTATCAGTTGGCCTCAAAAAGGTTCTGGACCACCATCCGATACCGCAGGAGAGGGAAGCAGTTTTCCATAAATACTGTTTACAGTGGAAGGGGGGGGTGGCAATGCTCATCTTGACTGGGATGTCACTGGGAGCTGGAAGGAATACTTCAAGGACCTCCTCAACCCAACAACACGCCCTCCATGGACTAGGAAGATCCAGGGGGTTTGTGTGGGCTTCCATCCCTCAGTTGAGCTGAGGTCACTGAGGTAGTCAGAAAGCTCCTCTGTGGTTGGACTGCGGGGATGGCTTAGATCCTTCCTAAATATCACAGGGCTTGGGATATTGTTAGGCTGTCTTGCAACATCGCATGGTTGTCAGCGGCTTTACCTCTGAATTGGCAAACTGGAGTGGTAGTCCCTCATTTTTAAATGGGAGACCGGAAGGTGTGTTTCAATTTTCGGGGAATCACACACCTCAGCCTACCCCAGAAAGTCTATGCAGTGGTGCTGGAGAGGAGGATAGAATCAGCACCTCCTAGTCTGATGACATGGTTCTCAGTCGGAAAAAGGTGGAATTCCACTCTGGGTCGGGAATGAGGTCCTGCCTCAAATGGAGGAGTTCAAGTATATTTGGGTCTTGTTCACGGGTGAGAGAAGGATAGATCAGGAGATCAGCAATCTAATCACTGCAGCTTCTGTTGTAAAGATGAGCCTGTACGGGTCCATCATGATGAAAAGTAACTGAGCCACAAGGCAAAGCTCACAATTTATCAATTGCTCTACATTCCAACCCTCACCTCTGGTCACAAGCTTTGGGTAGTGACCAAAAGAACAAGATTGCAGATTGTAGTTGTCCAGTCATCTGGAAGCACTTCCTGACCAACCAAAGCCTGTTTCAACTCCTTCTTGAAGACAACATAACACTCTTCTTTATTCAGCTTCCACCACTTTGTCTTCTGCTCTGCCTTTTCCTTCTTCACCTTTCTCACCATCAGCGTCATCCTGCACACCACCATCCTATGCTGTTTGGTAACACTCTCACCCACTACAACTTTGCAGTCACTGACTTCCTTCAAATTGCATCGCCTACACAATATGTAGTCTACCTGTGTGCTCCTACCTCCGTTTTATAAGTCACCCTATGCTCCTGTCTTCACCTCTGGGGGTACTCTGCATCACTTCATCTAACTCACTCCAGAATCTCTCCTTCTCTTCTAGCTCACATACTGCCTGTGGGGCATAAACATTAACAACATTGAACATCATGCCTTCAACTTCTAACTTGAGACTCATCACTCTGTCTGACACTCTTTTCACTTCTGGAACATTCCTGACAAACTCCTCCTTCAAGATTACTCCTACTGAATTTCTCTTCCCATCCACACCATGAAAAAACAGCTTAAACCCTGCTCCTAAGGTTCTAGCCTTGCTATCTTTCCACCTGGTCTCCTGAACACACAGTATGTCCACTTTCCTCCTCTGCATGTTAGCCAGCGCTCTACCTTTTCCAGTCATAGTTCCAACATTCAATGTCCCTACTTTCAGTCATGGACTTATTTCCTCTTCTCTCTCTGCCTACGGACACACCTCCTGCCTCTCCTTCTTTGATGTCTTCGACCAAGAGTAGTCCAATTTCCACCAGCACCCTGTTGGTTAACAGCATCGATGGCGGTCGTTGTTAACTGGGGCCTCGACCGATCCGGTGTGAATTTCTTTGTTTTGACCTGCAGATTTTATTTGGCATTAGTTTTACCCTGGATGCCCTTCCTGACGCAACCCTCTGCATTTATCCAGGCTTGGGAGCGGCGTGAGGGGAGACATTGGCTTGTGCCTCCTTTTACGGCTGCATAGATATGGCATACCAGATTATGAAGCTCATTAAGCAACACAAAAGTCAGACAAGTCAGACAAGATTCAACACTTTCAATAACACTCAATATTGCTCAGTTATAACAATATAAAATAATACACCACAATAACTCTCAACATGAATGCAGCTGTGAGCGGGGGAGACTAACCAGTGTCTCTCCTCCTTACGCCGGTCCCAAACCCGGAAAAAATGCAGAGGGTTGTGTCAGGAAGGGCATCCGATGTAAAACCAATGCCAAAATTTATCATGCAAATCACAAATATTACCTCCATACCGGATCGGTCGAGGCCCGGGTTAACAACAACCGCCATCAGGGCTGTTAACCAACAGATTGCTGATGGAAATTGGACTACTGTTGGACGAAGAAGAAGAGGTGGAAGGTGTGTCCATAGGCAGAGAGAGAAGAGGAAAAGCATGAGTCTAGGACTGAGAGTAGTGACTTTGAATGTTGGAACAATGCAAGGAAATGACATGATGCAGAGGAGGAAGGTGGACATAGTGTGTGTTCAGGAGACCAGGTGAAAAGGTAGGAAAGCTGAAAGCTTAGAAGCAGGGTTTAAGCTGTTTTATCATGGTGTAGATGGGAATAGAAATGAAGTAGGAGTCATCTTGAAGGAGGGGATTGTCAGGAATGTTCTAGAAGCGTAAAGAGTGTCAGACAGAGTGATGAATCTCAAGTTAGAAATTGAAGGTGTGATGTTCAATGTTGTTAGTGCTTATGCCCCACAGGCAGGATGTGAGCTAAAAGAGAAGGAGAGATTCTGGAAAGACTTAGATAAAGTGAGGCAGAGTACCACCAGAGGTGAAAGAGGGGTCATTAGGGCAGACTTCAATGGATATGTTGATGCAGGCAACAGAGGGGACGAGGAAGTGATGGGCAGCTTTGGTATCCAGGACAGGAACAATGAAGGACAGATGTTGATCGATTTTGCAAAAAGGATAAAAATGGCTGTGGTGAATACTTTCTTCAAGAAGAAACAGGAGCATAGGGTGATCTATGAAAGCTTACGTAGGAGCACACAGGTAGACTACGTCTTGTGTAGGCGATGTAATTTGAAGGAAGTCAGTGACTGTAAAGTAGTAGGCAGAGCAGAAGAAATAGTGGTGGAAGCTGAAAAAGGAAAAGTGTCGTGGTCTTCAAGAAGGAGTTGAAACAGGTTTTTCGTGGTCAGGAAGTGCTTCCAGATGACTGGACAACCACAGCAAATGTGATCAGGCAGACAGGTAGGAGAGTACTTGGTATGTACTCTGGAAAGAAAGTAGATAAGGAGACTTGGTGGTGGAATGAGGAAGTGCAGGGGTGTGTACAAAGGAAGAGGTTAGCTAAGAAGAAGTGGGACATTGAGATGACCGAAGAGAGTACACAGGAGTACAGGGAGACACAGCATAAGGCGAAGATAGAGGTGGCAAAGGCCAAACAGAGGGCATATGATGACTTATATGATAGGTTGGACATTAAGGAGGGAGAAAATGATCTATACAGGTTGGCACAGCAGAGAGATAGAGAAGGGAAGGACATGCAGAAAGTTAGATTGATAAAGGACAGAGAGGGAACTGTATTGACCGATGACAGAAGTTTGCTGGGAAGATGGAAAGAGTACTTTGAAGAGCTGATGAATGAGGGAAAATAAGAGAGAAAAAAGAGTAGAAGAGGTGACCATTGAGGAGTAGGAAGTAGCAAAGATTAGTAAGGGTGAAGTGAGGAGGGCATTGAAGAGGATTAAGAATGGAAAGTCATTTGTTTCTGATGATATACCTGTGGAGGTATGGAATGTCTAGGAGAGGTAGCAGTAGATTTTCTGATAAGAACATTCAACAAGGTCCTAGAGAGTTAGCAGATGCCGGAGCAATGGAAGAATGTGCTGGTGCCCATTTCTAAGAACAAGGGAGACGTGCAGATTTGTGGCAACTACAGAGGGATAAAATTGATGAGCCATATGATGAACTTATGGGAAAGAATACTGGAAGCGAGACTAAGGGCAGAGGTCAACATTTGTGAACAACAGTTTGGTTTCTTGCCAAGAAAGAGCACCACAGATGCAGTGTTTGCTTTGAGAATGTTGATAGAGAAGTACAGTGAAGGTCAGAGGTAACTGCATTGTGCCTTTCTGGATCTGGAAAAAGCATATGACCGGGTGCCAAGAGAAGAACTTTGGTATTGTTTGAGGAAGTCTGGCGTGGCAGAGAAGTATGTTGTAAGAGTGGTGCAGGACATGTATGAGAGATGTACGACAGTGGTGAGATGTGCTGTCGGTGTGACCGACAAATTCAAGGTGGAGGTGGGCCTGCATCAAGGATCAGACAAGGTGAGGCAAGAATCTCCATGGACTATGATGTTTGCAGATGACATTGTGATCTGTAGTGAGAGCAGAGAACAAGTGGAGGAAAATCTAGAGAGGTAGAGGTATACACTGGAAAGGAGAGGAATGAAGGTTAGCCTCAGTAAATCAGAATACATGTGTGTGAATGAGAAGGACCCAGGAGGAACGGTGATGTTACAGGGTGCAGAGATGATGAAGGTGGAGGATTTTTAAGGACTTAGGCTCAACAATCCAGAGCAATGAAGCGTGTGCCGGCAGGCTGGAATGGTTGGAGAAAAGTGTCCGGTGTGATGTGCAATAGGAGAGTATTAGCAAGAATGAAAGGAAAAGTGGGCAAGACAGTGATGAGGCCTGCAAGACAGTGATGAGGCCAGCAATGTTGTATGGCTTAGAAACAGTGGCTCTGAGGAAATGACAGGAGGCAGAGCTGGAGGTAGCAGAGATTAAAATGTTGAGGATGGATAGGATCAGAAATGAGTACATCAGAGGGACAGCCCATGGAAGATGTTTTGGAGACAAAGTCAGAGAGTTTGGAGTTTGGCTATTCCATAATTAGGGTCTGCTGAGAACGTGTGGCGGAGTCTCCTGTCCGGGAGGCCTTTAACTCCCACCTCCGACAGAGCTACAACCACGTTCCAGAGGAGGAGGGTGATATGCAATCTGAATGGGCTATATTTTGTTCCTCCATTTCTGAAGTGGCAGCCCATAGCTGTGGCCGGAAAGTCGTTGGTGCTTGTCGTGGCGGTAACTCCCGAACCCGATGGTGGACACTTGTGGTGATGGGGGCTGTCCAGCTGAAAAAGGATGTTTCTCAGGTCTTATTGGCCTGTGCGACTCCTGAGGCAGCAGACAGGTACCAGCAGGCCAAACGTGCTGCATTTGAAGCTGTTGCAGATGCAAAACCTTGGGCGTGGGAGGAGTGCAGACACTGTGTACAGTGGAGGTGGGGAGCTGCTTGCCTCAACTGGGGATGCCATCGTGAGGTGGAAGGAATACTTTGAGGACCTCCTCAATCCCACGAACACACCCTCCATGGAGGAGGAAGAACCTGGGAGTTTGGGGTCTGCCCATTACTGGAGTTGAGGTCACTGAGGGACTCAAAAAGGTCCTTGGTGTTCGGGCTCCGGGGTTGGATGAGATACGCCCTGATTATTTCAGGGCTCTGGATGCTGTAGGACTGTCTTGGTTGACATGTGTCTGCAACATCGCGTGGTCATCAGGAGGTGTACCTCTGGATTGGCAAACCAGGGTGGTAGTCCCCCATTTTAAAAGGGGAGACAGGAGGGTCTTCTTCTTCTTTTCATTTCGGCTGTTCCCTTCAGGGAACCATCTCTCCAAATCCTCTGCATCTTCTACTCTTACTCCAACAACCTTCATATCCGCCTTCACCACATCCATAAATCTTCTCTTTGGTCTTCCTCTGGGCCTTTTGCCTGATAGTTCCAACCTCAGCATCCTACTACCAATATACTCACTATCCCTCCTCGGTACATGTCCAAACCATCTCAATCTAGCCTCTCTGAGTTTGTCTCCAAAACATCTAACATGTGCTGTCCCTCTGATGTACTCATTTCGGATCCTATCCATCCTTGTTACTCCCAAAGAGAACCTCAACATTTTCATCTCTGCTACCTCCAGCTCTGCCTCCTGTCTTTTCCCCAGGGCCACTGTCTCTAAACCATACAACATCGCTGGCCTCATCACCGTCTTGTACACTTTTCCCTTCATGCTTGCCGATACTCTCCTATTGCACATCACACCAGACACTTTTCTCCATCCATTCCAACCTGCCTGCATGCGCTTCTTCACCTCTTTTCCACACTTTCCATTGCTTTGGATTGTTGAGCCTAAGTACTTGAAATCCTCCACCTTCTTTATCTCTGCCCCCTGTAACCTCGCTGTTCCTCTTGGGTCCTTGTCGTTCACACACATGTATTCTGTCTTGCTGAGACTAACCTTCATTCCCCTCCTTTCCAGGGCATACCTCCACCTCTCTAGATTTTCCTCCACTTGTTCTCTGCTCTCACTACAGATCACGATGTCATCTGCAAACATCATAGTCCATGGGGAATCTTGTCTAACCTCGTCTGTCAGCCTGTCCATCACCATAGAAAACAAGAAGGGGCTGAGAGCTGACCCTTGATGCAGTCCCACCTCCACCTTGAACTCTTCTGTCATACCGACAGCACACCTTACCGCTGTCTTCCATCTCTCATACATGTCCTGCACCACTCTAACATACTTCTCTGCCACTCCAGACTTCCTCATGCAATACCACAGTTCTTCTCTCGGCACCCTGTCATATGCTTTCTCCAGATCCACAAAGGCACAATGCAGCTCCTTCTGATGTTTTCTGTACTTCTCTATTAACATCCTCAAAGCAAGCACTGCATCTGTGGTGCTCTTTCTTGGCATGACACCAAACTGTTGTTCACAAATACTGACCTCTGCCCTTAGTCTAGCTTCCACTATTCTTTCCCATAGCTTCATTGTATGGCTCATCAACTTTATCCCTCTGTAGTTGCCACAGCTCTGTACATCTCCCTTGTTCTTAAAAATGGGCACAAGCACATTTCTCCTCCATTCCTCTGGCATCTGCTCACTTTCTAAGACCTTGTTCTGTCAGAACATTTTTCTTGTCAGAAAATCTACTGCTACCTCCCCTAGACACTTCCATACCTCAACTGGTATGTCATCAGGGCCAACTGCCTTTCCACTCTTCATCCTCTTTAATGCCCTCCTCACTTCTCCCTTACTAATATTTGCTACTTCCTGGTCCTCAACGGTCACCCCTTCTACTCTTTTTTCTCTCTCATTTTCCTCATTCATCAGCTCTTCAAAGTACTCTTTCCATCTTCCCAGCACACTTCTGTCATCAGTCAATACATTTCCCTTTCTGTCCTTTATCACTCTCACTTGATGCACGTCTTTCCCATTTCTATTTCTCTGCTGTTCTAACCTGTATAAATAATTTTCTCCCTCCTTACTGTTCAACCTATCATACAAGTCATCATACGCCCTCTGTTTGGCCTTTGACACCGCTACCTTCGCCTTACACTGTGTCTCCCTGTACTCCTGTTTACTCTCTTCGGTCCTCTCAATGTCCCACTTCTTCTTGGCTAACCTCTCCTTTTGTACACACCCCTGCACTTCCTCATTCCGCCACCAAGTTTCCTTATCTACTTTCCTTCCAGAGGACACACCAAGTACTCTCCTATCGGTCTCCCTGATCACATTGGCTGTGGTTGTCCAGTCATCTGGAAGCACTTCCTGACCACCCAAAGCCTGTTTCAACTCCTCCTTGAAGACAACATGACACTCTTCCTTTTTCAGCTTCCACCACTTTGTCTTCTGCTCTGCCTTTGCCTTCTTCACCTTTCTCACCATCAGTGTCATCCTGCACACCACCATCCTATGCTGTTTGGCAACACTCTCACTCACTACTACTTTGCAGTCACTGACTTCCTTCAAATTACATCGCCTACACAAGATGTAGTCTACCTGTGTGCTCTTACCTCCGCTTTCATAAGTCACTCTATGCTCCTGTTTCTTCTTGAAGAAAGTATTCACCACAGCCATTTCCATCCTTTTTGCAAAATCGATCAACATCTGTCCTTCTGTGTTCCTGTCCTGGATACCAAACCTGCCCATCACTTCCTCGTCCCCTCTGTTGCCTGCACGAACATGTCCATTGAAGTCTGCCCCAATGACCACTCTTTCACCTCTGGGGGTACTCTGCATCACTTCATCAAAGTCACTCCAGAATCTCTCCTTCTCTTCTAGCTTACAGCCTGCCTGTGGGGCATAAGCACTAACAACATTGACCAGCATGCCTTCAATTTCTAACTTGAGACTCATCACTCTGTCTGACACTCTTTGCACTTCTAGAACATCCCTGACAAACCCCTCCTTCAAGATGACTCCTACTCCATTTCTCTTTCCATCCACACTGTGATAAAACAGCTTAAACCCTGCTCCTAAGCTTCTAGCCTTGCTACCTTTCCACCTGGTCTCCTGAACACACAGTATGTCCACCTTCCTCCTCTGCATCATGTCAGCCAGCTCCCTATCTTTTCCTACTCTCAGTCCTCGGCTCACGCATTTCCTCCTCTCTCTCTGCCTACGGACATGCCTCCCGCCTCTCCTTCTTCGACGTCTTCGACCAACAGTAGTCCAATTTACATCAGCACCCTGTTGGTTGACAGCACTGATGGCGATCGTTGTTAACCCGGGCCTCGACCGATCCGGTATGAATTTTGTTTTGACCATTTGCATTTTTAATGTGGCAGAAGTTTTATGCCGGATGCCCTTCCTGACGCAACCCTCTGCATTTATCCGGGCTTGGGACCGGCATAAGGGGGAGAGACACTGGTTAGTGCCCCCCCGCCTCATGGCTGCATTTGGACAGGAGGGTGTGTTCCAATTATCGGGGAATCACACTCCTCAGCGTACCCAGGAAAATCTATGCAAGGGTACTGTAGAGGAGGATCTGACTGATAGTCAAACCTCAGATTCAGGAGGAACAATGTGATTTTTGTCCAAGTCATAGCACTTCTGACCAACTCTATGTGCTCCACAGGATGTTGGAGGAGGCACGGGAGTTTGCCCAATCTGTTCACATGTGTTTGTGGATTTGGAGAAGGCTTTCGACTGTGTCCCTCAAGCTATCTTGTTGGGCGTGCTCCGGGAGTATGGCATTCCGGATCTGTTGCTACGGGCTATTCGATCGCTGTATCACCAGAACCAGCGTTTGGTCCGTATTGGTAACAACAGGTGGAATTTGTTTCTGGTGAGGGTTGGAGTTCCCCAAGGATGTCCTTTGTCACGGACTCTGTTCATAATTTTTATGGACAGAATTTCTAGGTGCAGCCGAGGCATTGAGGGGCTCTTGTTTGGTGACCATTGGATCTCGTCTCTGCTTTTTGTGGATGATGCTGTCCTTTTGGCTTCATCAAGCCTGGACCTTCAGCTCGATTCGCAGGTGAGTGTGAAGTGGCTGGGATGAAAATCAGCACCTCCAATTCCGAGGCCATGATTCTCAGTTGGGCAAAAGTGGAATGCACCCTCTGGGTCAGGATGAGGTCCTGCCCCAAGTGGAGCAGTTTAAGTATCTTGCGGTCTTGTTCACGAGTGAGGGAAGGATGGAGCGGGAGATCGACAGACGGATTGCTGCAGCCTCTGCTGTTAAACGGAGCTTGTACCAGTCCATCATGGTGAAGAAGGAGCTGAGTCGCAAGGCAAAGCTCTCAATTTACCAGTCAATCTATGTTCCAACCCTCACCTCTGTTCACAAGCTTTGGGTAGTGACCAAAAGAACACAATGACGGATACAAGATTGGAGTGGATCTGCTGCTCCTCTGCACTGAGAGGGGCCAGTTGAAGTGGCTCGGGCATCTGGTCAGAATGCCTCCCTGGTGTGGTATTTCAGGCATGTCCAACCGGGATGAGACCCCGGTGTCGATGTAGAACATGCTGGTGGGACTATTTGAGCTTGTCTGGGAATGCCTCGATGTCTCCCCAGAAGAGCAGGAAGAAGTGGCTGGAGAGAGGGATGTCTGGACCTCTTTGCTTAGTTTGCTTCCCCTGCAACCCAACCCAGAAGAAGTGGAAGAAGAAGATGATGTGGATGAATATGATGATGATGATCACATTAAATTAATTAGTACAGTAGGGCCTTGACTCTTCGTGGTTTTGCACTCATGCGTGCACATATTCAAGGATTGCGAAGCAGTTTCGAATTCAGCCAATGGCTGTCCTCCTTCCCGCTGATTGGTTGAGATATGTATACACCACTTTTTTCCTCATTCGCTCACACGTTGTCAATGAGCGTTTTTGTGTGTGTGTGTGTGTGTGTGTGTGTGTGTGTGTGTGTGTGTGTGTGTGTGTGTGTGTGTGTGTGTTTTAATTAGTCAGTTAAGCTCTATGATGCCACTCAAATGCTGGCTAAGCCAGAAAAAGGTAATAACGCTTCTGAAGAAATAAAACTTTCACCTGAAGAAACAACAGTTTCCTGTGAAGTGCCTGAAGAGGTGCCTGAAGAAGAGTACTCATCTGAACTGTTTTTAAAGAACTCTAGTATTGAAGTCGTTTTTCAATTATTATTCTAGTACAGTACCTAAGTTAATCTTTAGAATGTTTGTGTGTGTAATTGTAGCATGTTTATTGTTTTGTTTTGTTTATCCAATTTATTCCATTTCATGTTCTTTTATGTTGTTTTTGTTATGGTCTGTGTTTTTGCAGGACTTGGCTGAGCTGCTTGGTGGCTCACAACTGAATTCACTCTTCTCATCTACTCTGAATAAACACAAGCGCGGTCGCCTCTGCGCCAGAGGATTAACTCACATCACGTCCCTGCTACTTTGTACTGTAACGCTCTCTAACTCTGTTTTTCTTACTGCTCCGGCTGATGGGGTGGCTGAGATGCTCAGGCTGAATGCAGTTCATACGTGAATTCAGTTCTCGCATCTCCTCCCTATACACACAAACTGCACGCATACCTCAGTTGAAGTGTGCTGCTTAAGTGCTTCCTCTTTGAATAATAAATCTACTCTGCCATCTCACGTTGCCTCACAAATGTTGCGTCAAAAATAATAATGCAACATATCCCTCTTGTGGGCATTTTTGAAAATTACAGCGCTGTATATTTTAAGTAAAATGTTTAAAGGTGTTCTTTAATATACAGGGATCCCTCACTTTCCATGGTTAATTAGGACCGAGATCCCCATCAAAATCCGTGAAATAGGATCACCCCCCATCCCCCACCCCAACTGACGTATACGTACATGTATATGTTTATATAACATCACTAAATACATATCCAATGCTATAAATGCTTATAATAACAATTAGACATTGAAAAAATAACATAAGATGTAAATAAATATAAATACAGACGCTTTCCAACTTACCAACATTCGTTTTGCAAACATCTGGAGATACCAACATATCCGGAGTCGAAAGTGAAAGTGAAATGAAATTGAAGAACAAGTAAAAATAGAAATGGAATAAAATCTACAGAAATATAAATCATAAATATAAGTATAAAAAAATGATTAAACATTATCCTGAGGTACACTTAATAATAGGCTCTGGCAGAGGGGGGCGTCGCTGCACAGATGCAATAATGTATCCAGTTTTGATGGGAGATTTTGGGTTGTTTTTTGTTTTGTGTCTTTTATTTAATTTAATTTTTTTTTTTTAATTTTTTACATAAGTGGACTTGTTTTTGTGACATTTTCCTTAACTTTTCCAACCATTCTTTCTTAATTTCCTTATTATTTAATTTGATGAATATATATATATATATATGTGTGTGTGTGTGTGTACATATATGTCTTCACGGGCATGTAAAAATGTATGCACATATATGCATGTATCGATACCAATATTTAAGAGAACCCGCCCCCGAATACATAATGAACACCACCCCATCTAGAGGACGTCATGTTTATCGACATAGTACCGCCCCCAGCACTTTGTAATGATTCCTCTATAATCACCTGAAGAGAGAGGATGTTTTCACCACCCCTCGAAACAGATCTGTAGTGATAAAGGAGTTTCAATAGAAAGTATTTGCCCTGTCCTTTTATTTTTATTGTTATTTGCTCTACCAAAAAGTTTTGAGCACTCTCCTATGGAAGGATCTACTCAGAAAATCCCCTATATATATATATGTTTTTATTTAATTGTCAACAAATATTCTTTCTTTCCTTTCGGCTTTTTCCCTTTCTTGGAAACATCTGATTCGCATGTTTTGATTTGGCATAGGTTTTTACGTCGGATGCCCTTCCTGTCACAACCCTTTAGCAAAGGACAGAAACACGCTGACGGCTTTGCACCCTACTCATTTACGAAAGTCAGCAATGGTTCTTTTACATGCCTCTCACCATAGACGGTGAGAGACATGGCCCGACATTGATAACCAGTTAGCTGCAATGGGGGTACAGTGACAACCCTGTGGGGGACTCAAACCCCCAACCTTAGGATCAGCGATCCTGCGCCCTTTATCACAGTAAAAAAAATAAGTTTTTCTTAATCATTAACGAAGCAACTGTTTGAGATAGCAGCAGGTGCATGTAGATTAGAGTGGATAGAGATATTATTGCTGCATCTAGCAAAAACCCCTGCCTGGTTAGTGTGCCTTGTTGGCGATCAGGTTCATAGGACCACTTCCCTCTTTTGCTCATTTTAAAATAGATGTTTATAAACGAAAATCTAAGTTCAGTAGGTCAGTAAATTTCTGAGCAATTAGCAACAGGAATCGTGGTTTTGTTTTATCTGGGAATTTCTAATTCCTGTTTAAAAAATACATTTTTATTGGTTTAAGGCATTTATTATACTGAACTCTCTACACACTGAATGATTGAAACATGATTGTGTCAGGATTACAAGCCAGGGCAAGTGACAAAGCAATATTGAAAAAAATAAATAAATAACTACTATCGCCGATTTGTTAATGATTATTCAAAGATAGTTCGGCCCTTAAACGACCTTACATGTGGCTACCCACCTTATAGAAAAGTCCAGAAACGAACCGACACTTCTAAGTATTTCAACCCTCGAGAACCTTTTGCCGAGAGGTGGACATCTGTCTGTCAGTCAGCCTTTGAATGCATTAAGGAGAAATTAACATCCTCTCCTGTATTGGGCTTTGCAGATCCAAAGCTCCAATATGTTCTGCATATCGACGCCAGCTCTACAGGCCTAGGTGCCGCTCTTTATCAAGAGCAAGGTGGTAAAATGCGCTGGCGTCATAGCCTATGCCAGTAGGGGCTGAGACGAAGCGAAAGGAGATATCGAGGTCATAAGCTAGAATTTCTAGCTCTGAAATGGTCCATTGTAGAAAAGTTTCATGATTACCTTTATGGTAATGAATTCACAGTTGTAACGGATAATAATCCGCTTACATACATTCTGACCACTGCAAAGCTTGATGCAGCTAGCTATCGCTGGTTAGCAGCGCTATCCACCTTCAATTTCCAAATCAAATACAGAGCTGGAAAGGCTAACCAGGACACAGATGGCCTATCACGAAGGCCCCACCAAACACTAGCTGCGGATTATGTGACATTAGAAGAGGAGAACCGAATACAACAACTCACCTCACGTCTTCTCGGATCCCCTCCTCGATGTAGTGATTTATGTCCTGATACTATTGCAGCAGTATGTCACAAGCATTTTCTCAATGAGAAAACCAAAGATTCACCTCATGTCATTCTTGTTGAGTCCTTGGCTATGAATGCTGATGCAATTCCTGATGTATACAGTGATGCTGAAACATCTGGTCAAGTAACTGTTCCCTTGTTTTCTGCTCATGAGCTTAAAGAACAACAAAGATCTGACCCAAGCATCAATCATGTCATTCAGTTACTTGAAGCTGGAGCAGATGTTCCACATAACAACAGAGAAACATTTGAAATAAAACTGATGCTCCGAGAATGGAAACGTCTTGAAATGAGGGATGACCTTTTGTTCAGGAGACGACAATGTGACCCAGATACAACTTACCAGCTTGTACTCCCTGTCTCACTTAGACCCACTGTTCTAAAGTTACTCCACGATGACATGGGTCATATGGGGTGGGAGAGGACTCATGAACTAGTGAGAGCAAGATTTTATTGGCCTAAGATGGGTCATGACATTGAGACCAAAATAAAGAACTGTGGTCGTTGTGTTCGAAGAAAGTCCTTGCCTGAAAAGGCCGCGCCTTTAGTTAATATTAAAACCACGCGACCAATGGAATTGGTCTGCATGGACTTTCTTTCGATTGAGCCCGATAGTAAGAGTACCAAGGACGTTTTAGTCATCACAGATCATTTTACAAAATATGCGGTGGCCTTGCCCACTCGTGATCAAAAGGCAACCACTGTGGCTAAAAATCTCTGGGAAAACTTTTTGGTTCACTACGGGTTCCCGAACGCCTCCATAGTGACCAGGGAGGGATTTTGAGTCACATGTGATTAAGGAACTGTGTGCTATTACGGGCATCAAAAAGTGAGAACCAGTCCTTATCACCCGAGGGGTAACCCTGTAGAGCGATTCAATCGCACCCTCCTTAGTATGTTAGGTACTCTGAAGGATGACCAAAAAGTTCATTGGCATGATTTTGTCAAGCCTCTCACACACGCCTACAACTGTTCAAAGAGTGAGGTTACTGGGTTTAGTCCTTATGAGTTGATGTTTGGCCGTAAGCCTAAGCTACCAGTTGACCTTGCCTTTGGGTTGCCCGTTACAGGGGACTCACCTGCATCCCATTCTCAGTATGTGCGCAGTCTAAAGGCTAAACTCAAAGAAAGTTACCAAATTGCCCTTGAAAACTCCAAAAAAGTTGCAGAGCGCAATAAGAGCAGATTTGATAAGAAAGTCAGAGAATCCACTCTTGAAGCAGGAGATAGAGTTTTAGTCAAAAATGTCCGTTTGCGCAATAAACATAAACTTGCCGACAAATGGGAACGCATGGTGTACCGTGTTGTCAAGAAAATGGAAAATGTTCCTGTGTATGTGGTTCGACCAGAGAGAGGTGATGGTCCAAGTAGAACTCTTCTTCTTCTTCTTCTTCTTTTCCTTTCGGCTTTTCCCTTCAGGGGTCGCCACAGCGAATCATCTGCCTCCATCTCACCCTATCCTTTGCATCTTCTTCTCTTACACCAACGACCTTCATGTCCTCCTTTACCACATCCATGAATCGTCTCTTTGGTCTTCCTCTAGGCCTTTTGCCTGGTAGTTCCAGCCTCAGCATCCTATTATCAATATACTCACTATCCCTCCTCTGTACATGTCCAAACCATCTCAATCTAGCCTCTCTGACTTTGTCTCCAAAACGTCTTACATGTGCTGTCCCTCTGACGTGCTCATTCCTAATCCTATCCATCCTCGTTACTCCCAAAGAGAACCTCAACATTTTCATCTCTGCTACCTCCAACTCTGCCTCCTGTCTTTTCCCCAGGGCCACTGTTTCTAACCCATACAGCATTGTTGGCCTCAACACCGTCTTGTACACTTTTCCTTTCATTTTTGCCGATACCCTCCTATCACACATCACACGGACACTTTTCTCCAACCATTCCAACCTGCCTGCACACGCTTCTTCACCTCTTTTCCACACTCTCCATTGCTCTGGATTGTTGAGCCTAAGTACTTAAAATCCTCCACCTTTCTTATCTCTGCTCCCTGTAATCTCACCGTTCCTCTTTGGTCCTTGGCATTCATGCACATGTATTGTGTCGTACTGAGGCTAATCTTCATTCCCTCCTTTCCAGGGCATCCCCCCCCCTCTCTAGATTTTCCTGCACTTGTTCTCTGCTCTCACTACAGATTACAATGTCATCTGCAAACATCATAGTCCATGGGGAATCTTGTCTAACCTCGTCTGTCAGCCTGTCCATCACCATAGCGAACAAGAAGGGGCTGAGAGCTGACCCTTGATGCAGTCCCACCTCCACCTTGAACTCTTCTGTCACACTGACAGCACACCTCACCACTGTCTTACATCTCTCATACATGTCCTGCACCACTCTAACATACTTCTCTGCCACTCCAGACTTCCTCATGCAATACCACAGTTCTTCTCTCGGCACCCTGTCATATGCTTTCTCCAGATCCACAAAGGCACAATGCAGCTCCGTCTGACCTTCTCTGTACTTCTCCATTAACATCCTCAAGGCAAACACTGCATATGTGGTGCTCTTTCTGGGCATGAAACCAAACTGTTGTTCACAAATGCTGACTTCTGCCCTTAGTCTAGCTTCCACTATTCTTTCCCATAACTTCATCGTATGGCTCATCAACTTTATCCCTCTGTAGTTGCCACAACTCTGCACGTCTCCCTTGTTCTTAAAAATGGGCACCAGCACACTTCTCCTCCATTCCTCTGGCATCCTCTCACTCTCTAAGACCTTGTTAAATGTTCTTGTCAGAAAATCTACTGCTACCTCTCCTAGACACTTCCATACCTCCACCGGTATGTCATCAGGACCAACTGCCTTTCCATTCTTCATCCTCTTCAATGCCCTCCTCACTTCACCATTACTAATCTTTGCTACTTCCTGGTCCTCAACAATCACCACTTCTACTCTTTTTTCTCTCTCATTTTCCTCATTCATCAGCTCTTCAAAGTACTCTTTCCATCTTGCCAGCACACTTCTGTCATCAGTCAATACATTTCCCTCTCTGTCCTTTATCAATCTAACTTGCTGCACGTCCTTCCCATCTCTATTTCTCTGCTGTGCCAACCTGTATAAATCATTTTCTCCCTCCTTACTTTCCAACCGAGCATACAAGTCATCAAACGCGCTCTGTTTGGCCTTTGACACTGCTACCTTTGCCTTACGCTGTGTCTCCCTGTACTCCTGTTTACTCTCTTCGGTTTTGTCAATGTCCCACTTCTTCTTAGCTAATCTCTTCCTTTGTACACACTCCTGCACTTCCTCATTCCACCACCAAGTCTCCTTATCTACTTTCCTTCCAGATGACACACCAAGTATTCTCCTACCTGTCTCCCTGATCACATTCGCTGTAGTTGTCCAGTCATCTGGAAGCACTTCCTGACCACCCAAAGCCTGTTTCAACTCCTCCTTGAAGACAACCCGACACTCTTCCTTTTTCAACTTCCACCACTTTGTCTTCTGCTCTGCCTTTGCCTTCTTCACCTTCCTCACCATCAGCATCATCCTGCACACCACCATCCTATGCTGTTTGGCAACACTCACCCGCTACTACTTTGCAGTCACTGACTTCCTTTAAATTACATCGCCTGCACAAGATGTAGTCTACCTGTGTGCTCCTCCCTCCACTTTTATAAGTCACCCTATGCTCCTCTCTCTTCTGGAAGAAAGTATTCACCACAGCCATTTCCATCCTTTTTGCAAAATCTACCAACATCTGTCCTTCTGCGTTCCTGTCCTGGATACCAAACCTACCCATCACTTCCTCGTCCCCTCTGTTTCCTGCACCAACATGTCCATTGAAGTCTGCCCCAAAGACCACTCTTTCTCCTCTGGGGGTACTCTGCATCACTTCATCTAACTCCCTCCAGAATCTCTCCTTCTCTTCTCGCTCACATCCTGTCTGTGGGGCATAAGCACTAACAACATTGACCATCACACCTTTAATTTCTAACTTGAGACTCATCACTCTGTCTGACACTCTTTTCACTTCTAGAACATTCCTGGCAAACTCCTCCTTCAAGATGACTCCGACTCCATTTCTCTTCCCATCCACACCGTGATAAAACAGCTTAAACCCTGCTCCTATGCTTCTAGCCTTGCGACCTTTCCACCTGGTCTCCTGAACACACAGTATGTCCACCTTCCTCCTCTGCATCATGTCAGCCAGCTCTCTACCTTTTCCTGTCATAGTTCCAATATTCAAAGTCCCTACTTTCAGTCCTAGACTCATGCCTTTCCTCTTCTCTCTCTGGCAACGGACACGCCTCCCGCCTCTCCTTCTTCGACGTCTTCGACCAACAGTAGTCCAATTTCCATCAGCACCCTGTTGGTTGACGGCACTGATGGCGGTCGTTGTTAACCCGGGCCTCGACCGATCCGGTATGTCATTCTTTCTTGTGATTCGCATAGTTTATTTGGCATTTGTTTTACGCCGGATGCCCTTCCTGACGCAACCCTCTGCATTTATCCGGGCTTGGGACCGGCGTGAGGGAGAGACACTGGTTTGTGCCCCCCCCTCACGGCTGCATTCCAAGTAGAACTCTTCACCGAGACCTTTTACTTGTGTGTGGTGACCTCTCAGACATTGAGGATGAAGTTGAGACAAGACCAAAACCTCCACGTAGACGCAAAACTCGACAAAGTCCTTCCGAACCACAGGACACAGATCTGTCAGAATCAGAGGAGGAGTATGAACCCATGCCAGGACAACCTTCAATCGAAACAGAGACATTCATTAATATTTATGACAATAATCAAGACCAATCAAATGTACGAAACCAGACAACAAACTCGGATATTTCAAATGAACCACTCTCACTCAATAAGGATACCTCCTTGCACCCAACAGTTTCAGTTGAGACAGACACAGACGAGATGGACAATGAACAGGAAAATCAGAATGAGGCCGAACTACTCAAAGAGGAATCACATTCAGATGTCATGGAAGGAGGAGATGATGAAAACCAAATACAAGGAGGACCAGACGTTAATATTGTGGACACAGAGCAAAATGGTGATGTGATTGACCAACAAACAGAACAGACAATTGAAACAACAAATGAAACTCCCAATGTGAGAAAATCTGAAAGATTAAAGCGAGCCCCAGGACGGTTTCATTACCCTCAATTGGGTCAACCGCTGATATCTTTTGCACAACGGTTCTTGGATAACTTTAACCAAGCCCTAGAGTCATTTAGTAGCTATGAAAACCATCAGATCTATGATGTTTAAACAAACATTTAAGTACATGACGGGACTCATGCTTATTCAAGGGGGGAGGGTGTAACCCATGTAAACGCATGGTTACTAAATTTATTGGAAAAAACCCTAATTTCCAACGCTCCCGGAAAGCACTATAGTTTCCTAGTCCCCTTGAACGCATCATAGGCACGTGCTGCATGCGACCAGCAGAGAGTGCAACAGAGAGCGTGAGGAGCAGGACGCATACAGAGCCCTCGAAAAGCGACACGAAGCCTTGTATGTGTTTTGTTCTCTCTCAATCGAACCGGGTGGAGAGTGTTTGTTTTCTTGGAAGCTCCGACTGGTTTTTTAGTGGATCTGGATTTGATCTTGAAGCTGGTTTCGGACACGGATGGCGAGCCAAATCCAGTGAGAACTCTTGGTGGATCCAGACGCAGTGTGGCCAACTGTTCTCTGGATGCGAGAGTAGATCTACAGACCCAACCACTTCAAATCACAGGATCCCAGATAAGAACAGATAAAAACACCTTTATCCCAAACGGATCACAATCCTGGAAAAGACTCCCGGGTTCACACGAATCGAACCTTAGAGACTTAAGCTTATTTTATTTTATTTTTAATTTGTAAAGAAAGTTCTACAACATTGTTTGCACTGTTTCTTGTAATATTGTTAATTGTAATAAATCTGCCAGCTGTTCAACTTTAAATCTCCACAATTCATTTTACTCCTCTAGAACCTAGTATAAAATCTAGCACAGCTATATCAAGCTGGTGTTACATTTTCATTGATGTAAATGATTTCTATTTCACATTTAATGGATATGACTCAGATCAAGGTTTAGCTGAAGCCGTATTTCAGTGCTGAATCTGTTCTCAAATAGTTTCTCAGTGACATTTTCCCTTGTTAATTCATTTGCAGGATTGTCAACTATTACAGTTTGTAGATTCATATCTGTCAGGTATGACATTTTTTTAATTATTATTTTTTTAACTGCATCTACACTGACTATTAAGAGAAAAAAGTCAAATATATGCAGATAAGACATTCTCAGAATTCTGTCTCAGACACCCCAATCCTGCGCCACCCACTCACAGGTTATTGTACCACACCAGGCTTCATTTGACGACTTTTATGTCCTTGTTTACACCATCAGGCATTTTGCAAATCTGTTCAATAGCAGGAAAAAAGAAGGGTGTGGCCAATTTTGCCCAACAACATCAAATGCCAAGTTCAGAATTCATAAAATACTGATAGTAGGAGGCGCACAAAACAATACTGAGATACAAGAACCATTAATAGCAATATTGCTGGTAAAACTATCCAAAGTGTTCTGTGTACTCGGGTTTCTGACCCATGTCTATTTGCTGATCGATTTCCTTCAGCGATATTATAAATATATTATATTTCTGTTCAGTACTCTAAATCGTATCTGTCGCTGGAGGTGGTATATGGCATTAGTGATTTGATAGCTTTAGTGCTAGCTTTAGCTTTAGTACTGTATCGACAGCTTTTAGAGTTATACATAGTATAAATAACTTCTGGACTTCCCCAGGACAGCTTTAATAAATATTAGGGTGATACATAAAGCACCGGCCTGATGAGCCACTAGGCTTGGGTGTAAAAGCCCAAACAGTCCTTACATAGTATCAGCAACTTCTCGACTTCCCCAGAACATACATAGTATCAACAACTTCTGGACTTTTGGCTTTCTCTCGATCTCATTTTTTCTCGAGCAGAAATAACAACAGGATGACCCACTGACTGCAAGAAGACTGCGTCTACCAGAAGAATGTTTTGTCTGTGTTAATCATGCTTATACAAACACTTGTGTGACCTTTAAGATAACCCTTCACGTTCCTGGCTCATGTGTTTTTTCCCCCTCCCTATTAGGGGCAAGGAATAGTATGTAACCAGGAATGTCTCCTAAAGAAATAAAAGAGGCTCTCAACCAGACTGGACTCAGAGTAGCTAGGGTGACATGTAACCTGGTTGCTCTCCTCATATGAGTACAAAAGAACTTAACTCTCTTGTTTCTTTCTTCTTGTGTGTATGTTTTTATGATGTCTGTGTTGATTTAGAACCTGACATTAACTTGATCCTTCGAGCCGGATGCCAGGACACCTGACGATCCCTGCTGATGTGGTGGACACTGGTGAAATCCTTGGCCAAGTCAACTCAATAGTGAGTTGACATCAGACTCTTTCCGGGACCGGGAGGATCGGCCCGTCTGTCGGAATCTGACGGTTGATGGCAATCTGAGGAGGAGACACGGGGTGAGTTAATTTCTTTTAAAAGCAGAAGTGAATGAGCTCGGTAACAAAGGTTACATAAAATGGATGAAAAGCAAACAGACAGTTAAATTCCATGATAAAGGAGGGCGGACTTCCCTGTTGTTGAGAGACAGTTAAATTCCGTGATAAGGGAGGGCGGACTCCCCTGTCTAAGAGCAAAACCCTGAGTATTCTAAACAATGGCGGGTATATAAAAGAAGGGAGGGCGGACTCCCCTGTCTAGAGAGATAAAATGGCCGTGGATGAATAAATGTGAGTGTGAATGGAGGACGTAATCCTTGATTAACCTCCTCATATAAAAAGACTGCGGGATCAATACAACGAGTTCCTGTGGATGCAAAGAAAGACAAGAATCCTCCACCTGAAAAGGTACAAGCTTGAGGGTTACCACGGGAATAGTTTATCATTGTCCTGCAGCAAGATAAACCAGTGTTGGGACAACCTAGGTGCAACAAACCACTGGTCTAAATTGGGTTAACAAAAAAAAAGAAGAAGAAAAAAAAATGGGGGTAAAAACAGTAGACCTAGAGATAAATTAGAATGTAGAGATTGGAAAGCAGTAGAAAAACAGGCACTTGATAGAAATAAATATTTAGATTTATGGGTTAGCAAGTATAGATTCAAAGGACAGTTAAATGTAAAAAGATTAACAGAATTACAAGGAGCTATTAGGCGGAACTGTAAAAATAATGAAGAAAGAATGAAAAAACAAGGATGGGAAGAAGCAGAAGCATGGATTAAAATGGCAAATAAAAGGTGTGAGGGAGAAAAGCAAGCAAAAGAAAAGAAAGAAGAGGGAAGGTAAAGACAAAGAGAGGAAAAAGAGAAAACTAAGGAGAAAAATAAAGAAAATATTGAAAAATGCAAAGTAATGTACCAAGGAAAAGAGGATGATGAGACAAATAGTAGTGGAAGAAAGAGAAAGGAAGTGGAACCGATAGGAGAAACAGAGAACGCTACACAGAAAGTGTTAGAACCTACGGCCCCACCTATAAATCGCCAGCATAACAAACTTTATCCTGACTTAACAAATGAAAAAGAGGAACATACCCCCTCCATATCTTTCCCCTCCCACAAAACCAACCAAACCCATCACCAGAAGCTCAGGGGCACAAAATTATGCATGATGCAGACCAGGCAATGCATGCAGATAAAGTAACCAAAAAGAAGAAAACAAAATGAGTAGAAACCTTCTTCGAGGACTGTGATGACCCTGAAGTATATTATCAGGGGACTAGAGGCAGAGGCCAAGGAAGAGGCAGAGGAAGAGGAGGATTTAATAGAACTGGAGGTAATGAATGCTGGGCATGTGGCAAGAAAGGACATTACAGCAGAGATTGTCCAGAACAGAAACAAAACCAGAGTTCAGCATGACTATATATACCCTGTAAAAGTACTACCTCCTCATGCCGAATTGAACCTGCCCCACAGACAAAGGATTCAGCCCAAAAAGAAGTTGACCTAAATTTAGAAGAAATACTGGCACTGGATAATTGCCGACCGGAAATAAGACTAATAGTGAATGGGAAATAAATGACATTTCTATGTGACACAGGTGCATGTAGAACCACCTGCCAATACCAGGACTAAGAAATGGTAATGAAACTGTAGTGGTTAGAGCCGCAAATGGCCTACACAGTAAAGTATACATCTCCGAACCAGTGTGGATCAGAGATCCTGAAGAAAAGACATGCCATATGCCAATATTGTATATGCCTGAATGTCCAGTAAATTTATTAGGCAGAGATGGAATGCTGCAATTGGGCATGGGGCTGATTCCATCAGCCACACAAGGACATATGTTGGTAACGAGAAGAAAAGAACTAGAGGAAAAAGTATGGTCCTACAAGAACATGGAGAACCGTTTTATTATTATACTCTTGACATTGCTAATAATCAGCCATGTGCAACAGGAGACGCCCTAATGAGAATAGGGAAGTCGTTAACAGTTCCAGGAACTTAAGCCATGAACCCAGACGATTTACATATTACAATGTGGTTCTGCCCTTGTCCAGATCTTGGCCCCGACTACGAAGGGACGTTACAAAAGCTCACACCAACCAGAATAACACTTACCCATATGTATGGAGATGAGATGGGCAATAGCAGCAATCCTGCCTAAACAACTGGTGCCATTACAGAGACAATGGACACCCCTCATGTGTCCCTATACAAACACAGTACTATGAGTTGGAAGAAACTAGGAAACATGGTAAAAGCAGGAGAAAGTGCTAAGGATTGGAAAGAAACACAACCGAATTTGTGGTACAGTGTAAGAACGGGACTCTGGAAAAAGACAATTCAGTGGACAACCCAAGTTAATATGAGAGTCCACTTACAGAAAAGATATAACTGACTAAATGTCCTGACGCAAGGAGAAGAGGACATGCTCAATGAAGTTCCGGAAGAATTATGGTCTAAAAAACCCCCAGATGTGGGACTAATAAAAGATATAAAACCAGTCCAGATACGCCCAAAAAATGAATACCGGCCCCCTATCAGACAGTATCCTCTTAAACCAGATGCCAAAGAAGGAATCAAGCCAGTAATTGAAGCATTGCTGAAAGCAGGAGTGTTGGTGGAGTGCGAGGACTCACCATGTAACACCCCCATTTTAAAGTTAAGAAAGCAACACCATCTGTAGGGTGGAGAATGGTACAAGATTTACAAGCTGTCAATGATGCAGTAATTCAGAGAGCCCCTGTGTGGCAGATCCACATACCCTTTTAAACAGCTTAAGACCAGATGCAACTCACTTTACTGTGGTGGATATCAGCAACGCATTTTTCTCAGTGCCTCTTGATAAGAATAGTCAGTTCTGGTTCGCATTCACCTATGAAGGGAAAAGATACACTTATACCAGACTGCCGCAAGGGTATTGTGAGAGCCCAACAATTTACTCACAAGTCATGGTTGCGAGTATAGCTAAATTCAACCCCCAGGAGAAAGTCAAGTATTGACATATGTGGATGATATTCTTCTGGCGTCACCAGATGAAAAAACCTGCAGAAAAGACACCATAAAACTTCTCAGACATCTGGCAGCCAAAGGGCACAAGGTCAGTAAAGACAAACTGCAGATGTGTAGAACAACAGTGAAATACTTGGGTGATAATTTGAGTGTGGGAGGCAGAACCATTGTGGATGGCAGAAAAACAGCAGTATTGCAAGCACCAAAGCCAGTAACAAAGAAATAAATGATGTCCTTTCTAGGACTAACAAATTACTGCAGAGCATGGATACCGAATTATGCAGAAATAACACATCCACTATATCAACTCATGTATGAAAAAGAAATCAGCATGTCAACAACACTGCAATGGACACCTGAAGCAGAACGGGCATTTTGCAGAATAAAACAAATGATGGTCTCAGCGACAGTTCTAGCCCTACCAAACTACAGCAAAATGTTCTATCAAATGGTAGACTGCAAAGGTCATTTTATGACATCTCTACTGGCTCAAAAGTGTGGCGACAAGCTTAAACCTGTGGCATATTACTCTCCGAAACTAGATAGCGGGACATGTGCACTTCGTCATTGTGTGCGAGCAGTGATAGCAGCGTCAATGGCCTAGAATTAAGTGCAGGAGCGGTACTTTTTCATCCGTTAACACTCAGAGTGCCACACGCAGTATCAGCACTGTTGTTACAAGCTAATATGACATTCTTCTCACCAGCAAGGCACTTATCATGTGTAGCCGTACTGTTATCTCAGCCACATATCACACTAGAGAGATGCACAGCACTGGCACAACAGAGGAATGGTAACTTCAACTGGCAAACCAGTCACTCATGTACAACTACTAAAAGAATTGTTGGAGGCAGTACGATTACCGAGACAAGTAGCAATATGCAAATGCACTGTGCACACAAATAAAACAGATGATGTATCCAAAGGAAACGCTTTTGCAGATAAAAAAGCAAAAGAAGCTGCTGAAGGAGAAATTGAAGTATTGACCATGACAGATGACACTGAAGTAACCAGAGATGTTTTACAGGACATGCTGAAACAAAGTCCAGAAAGTGAAAAAGCATTCTGGATAAGCAAAGGAGCACAGATTACAAATGGGCTCTATACCTGTCCCAACAACAAGCCTATCTTACCAAAGAACCTAGTTAAATGGGCAGCAATTTTGAGCCATGGGAAAACCCATGTATCAACAGGAGGGATGGTGGGACAGGTAGACCAGAGATATACTGCCTATGGCTTTAATCTATACTTTAAAAAAATGTATAGATTGGGTCTTTATCAGGAGCATAAAAAAGAAAATATTGGCATTCAGCTAAGTCGGAAGGCCCATATCAAGTGCTTCTGTCCACCCCAACTGCGATCAAAATAGCGGAAAGAGGTACGTGGATTCGTCTAACACACTGTAAGCGAATGATCAAGGTAGAAGGGCCAACTGAGGCTGAGTCTGGTAATAGTGTGGACTCAGATCAATAGGACTGGGTAGATACAAAAGCCAGTGAAGAAACCAACAAGTCTCAGTCTCTTAGTGGTTCCTGACACTTGGTGGTGACCGACACAGTGTTGGAAGTGTGACCACAACAAGACGACAAAATTATTTCAGGAATCATGATAATTTGCTGCCTTATGGGGCTATCTAGAGGGCAAACACGACGATGGAACCTAAATGGATGTGATCATATCAACTATCATTGATCATTTTCCATCATATGTGTATCACGTAATACAACCTTGTCCACAGTAGTACAAAATGTCGGTCAAGATGGAATAGGACTGAAAGAATGTGACAAACGATACTGGTACCTCGTACACGGCCAAAAGAACGGATGGACTGGACTGTGATCGACCCTATAGGGCAGGGGTGGCGAACACGTGGCTAAGAATCTGGCTCTTTGCCTCTTATCATATTTCTATATACTGTGGCTCTTTTGCCTCTTTTCGTGGGTTTTTTTTTGTATAAAACACCTGACTCAACATGACTGTGTGTGAATATTGAAATATTCATCAATTTATATTGTACAAGCCACATCTATGTATCTGAAGTGTGTTCAGTAGTTGTGTGTGTCAGAGCAAGGGAGAAAGAGAGAGAGGTGCCTGTGTGTGTGTGTGTGTGTGTGTGTGTGTGTGTGTGTGTGTGTGTGTGTGTGTGTGTGTGTGTGTGTGTGTGTGTACGCGTGTGTGTGCGTGTGTGTGTGTGTGCATGTGTGTCTTGGCAGGTCAGCATGTGGTGTGGCTCTTTAACTCACACAGTTAAAAAGTTTGGCTCTTTGTGTCTAACTTGTTCGGCACCCCTGCTATAGGGTATGATTAGAAAGGATACTCAGATATAGTGGCAAGCCAAAGGAGAGAAATGTTGCAGTTTAAGCCTCAGACAAGCTCGACCTTTCTCGTTACAATTGATAATACCAAGAAAAATATATCTGCCTGTACAATGTTCTCTGTATGGTGCTGGACCTCAGGTTATGATTACCGTCTGGGAAGCTTTATATTATGCCAAAATAACACCTTGCCTGCAAGCACTTCAGCACGACTCTCGCCTGCTGTAGAAAGAAATGGACTGATTGTGCTACAAGAACAGATGAAGCTAGATGACTGGTTCACAGTCACAACTGGTATCTCAGGAAGAGGAAACAACTGGTTATTAATGACATAACAAGATAGCAAGGTGGCTAAACAAGACTGTATAATATGCATGGGGCCAAGACCAATTCTGCAAATAATTCCAGCAGAAATAACTCCGCAATGGCAATAGATTTAATGAATAATACAGTTCCGACTAATAGCTGCATGACCTGGGATAGTGTATATCCTCTTAGAGGACCAGAAAAATACAAACCCATATTCTCTAAAGTAGTAGCCGCGAAAGGAGGTATATGTGCAATGTTCGGAGAACGATGTTGTAAGTTTATTCCAAAGAACAATGCATCAGAAGGAAGTCTAACACTAGCAATAGAAGGCCTAAGATTTCTTAATAAAAAGATGAGAGAGCACTCAGGAGTACAAACATCCATGTGGGATTCATGGCTCAATGTATTTGGGAGATATTGTACACCTGTATCTTCTGTATTAATATCTGTCGCAGTTTTTGCAGCCATCCTTACACTCTGTGGCTGCTGTTGCATCCCATGCTTATGTTCCATGCTAAATCGACTCATCGTCACTGCCTGGGTCCTAAGGCAGATGAGATACAGATGTATCCTCTTTTGAAAGATCATATGGAATATGATGAATGTGATAATGTTGATGAAAATGAGTATGAAATATTAACTGATGTGTCTGACTTGTTTCCAGATCCTGAAAACTATTAAGAAAGATGACATCCCTGTGTAAACTGTCCAGATGAAATTAATGAGTTTTTAACCAAAAATCTTAAATGAAGTGGTTATTAAATGATGTGTTTTTTTGTCTGAGCTATGATAAACAGGAGGGAAATGTTGAAGTAATTGTACATATAGTTAACACAGCTCAGCTTTGTATATCATGCATAAAAAACTGCTTGAGAAAGTGTCTTTGCAGAAATAACAACAGGATGACCCACTGACTGCAAAAAGACTGAGTCTACCAGAAGAATGTTTTGTCTGTGTTAATCATGCTTGTACAAACACTTGTGTGACCTTTAAGATAACCCTTCACGTTCCTGGCTCATGTGGTTTTCCCCCTCCCTATTAGGAGCAAGGAACAGTATGTAACCAGGAATGTCTCCTAAAGAAATAATAGAGGCTTTCAACCAGACTGGACTCAGAGTAGCTAGGGTGACATGTAACTGTGTACAGCCTGGTTGCTCTCCTCATATGAGTACAAAAGAACTTAACTCTCTTGTTTCTTTCTTCTTGTGTGTATGTGTTTATGATGTCTGTGTTGATTTAGAACCTGACAACCGGTTTTTGATAACCTAGTGAACTGGGGGGGACGGGCTGGCTCAGTAACAACATGGTGATAAATGGTGCTTGAAGCCCTCACCTTATCACTGCGCCACCACTGCTGTGCAGTGAGACTACTGAAGAAAAAAAAAAAAAAAAACATTGTCATTAAACACAGTCTTAAACTTCGTGTAGAATCACAATCGGAGATGGTTTATTCAAGAAGAAAGCAATATAATACAAAGAACCATTGCTGATTTTCCTAAAGAAGAGCATAGTTCTGCCCTGCGATGGCCTAGTGAGCTCTCCAGGGTATACTCTGCCCTCACCCAGAGTCGGCTGACATGGGCACCATCCTTCCCGTGACCCTTAGTAAGATTATACCGCACAGAAAATGAATGAATGAAGAAACTCAATGTGTTCCAAAGTATATAGTATTTGTCACAGTAGGATTCATCAGATAATGCCATCTCACGCATCCAGCGGTGTTTCTTCCGTATGGATTTTACACATGCTGTCCCAAATATATCTTCTCACTGGAGTGTAGATGTTGGAAGCCTGGACTTTTTCTGCAGCCTTGCATTGGGGAATGCTTTCAAACAGATTAATTATTCTTGTACATGATACCCCAACTACCAATTACATGAATATTGCCTGAACATTTCAATCTTATTTTAACTTCATTCCAACTTTTATTACGAATTAAATTTTCTATTGTACTTTTCTCACTCCAGAAAAAGGTTCTCTTGAATTAGCAAGAAGAAACAAAAATTGCTTCTGTATAAAATCATTTGTCTGCAGCTATTGAATCCTTGCACAGTTTTGTTATTCTAGCTTTTATTTGTGAAGGTAAGGTGAAGAAATTTCATTCAATGCTTTCTGAAGCTCCTCCCACAGGTTGGACTGGGTTGATGGGGTTTTTACATGCCATACAGTCAAGCTGCTTCCACAACAACAGCACAATGGGGTTTGATCCATTAACTGCATGGGCCACATTAATACTACACAGAATACTGGCTGAGTGCTTGTTCTTTAAATAGCTTGGAGTGTTTTGGGCAACTGTTCTGTTGTAAGAGGCAACTAGCTCCAATCAAGCGCCATCCACAGGGTATAGCATGGTGTTGAAAAAAGACTTAAAGCCTTCCTTGTTTAACATTCATTCATTCGTCTTCTTAACTGCTTCATCCTAATCAGGGTCATCGGGAGACTAGCACCCATCTCAGCTGACTCTGGGCAAGGTCAGTGGACACCCATTACAGCTCACCAGACCATCACAGGGCAGAAACATGCTGACGGCTATACATCTACTCATATGGAAAGTCACAAAAGGTTCTTTTCCATAAATCTCACTCCATAGAAATGAGAGACATGGCTGGCCTTTGATAACCTAGTTAGCTGCAGTGGGGTCAATGAAAATTCATTGATGGTGGGGCTTGAACCAACAACCTTGGGATCAGTGATCCATCACCTTGCCACCAGGCCACCACTGACAACATTCTTATTGTAATATTGAAGCACGTATTGTAATTATAGTGAACACTATTGTTATATTCCAGAGTGTTGAATCTATAGTTATCATGTTGAGCTGTGTGTGTGTGTGTGTGTGTGTGTGTGTGAATATATACAGTCGGCCCTCATTATTTGCAGGGGTTCGATTCTGAGATTCTGATTGTTCTCGAACTGAGGTTCGACTATCGGTCGGATCCTCCTCTCTAGTACCCCTGCATAGACTTTCCCAGGTAGGCTGAGGAGTGTGATTCCCCAATAATTGGAACACACTCTCCGGTCCCCCCTTTTAAAAATCGGGACCACCACCCCAGTTTGCCAATCCAGAGGTACAGCCCCCGATGACCAAATGATGTTGCAGAGACGTGTCAACCAAGATAGTTCTACGCCATCTACAGCCCTGAGATATTCCGGGCGGATCTCGTCCAACCCCGGAGCTCAACCACTGAGGAGTTTTTTGACAATCTCAGTGGCCTCCACTCTAGTGATGAGCGGCACCCCACCAAACCCCCCAGGGTCTTCCTCTTCCACGGAAGGCGTGTTGGTGGGATTGAGAAGGTCCTCAAAGTATTCCTTCCACCTCTCGACGACATCCTCAGTCTAGGTAAGCAGCTCCCCACCTCCACTGTAAACAGTGTTTGTAGAGAACTGCTTCCCCCTCCTAAGGCGTCGGATGGCGGTCCAGAACCTTTTTGAGGCCAACCAATAATCACTCTCCAGGCCCTCACCGAACTCCTCCCACGCCTGAGATTTTGCATCTGCAACAGCCTCGGCTTGGCCTGCAGGTACCTGTTTGCTGCCTTGGGAGTCCCACAGGCATTAATGTTGTTTAAATTATCAAAATTACTGACTATTCTAATTAATTGATGTAGGAGAATCTTTACATAATTATACTTTTCAATGTAAATACTTAAAATGCACACTATAATAATAAGAAGAATAAGAATAAGAATAATAAAACAGAACAGTGGCGTTGAGGTTAGCACATCTTCCTCACATCAAGAAGATCCTGGGTTCGATTCCAAGCCTGGGTGTTTCTGTGTGGAAATCGCATGTTCTGTGAATGGTTATGAGTGTTGGCCTTGCAATGGCCTGGTAAGCTGTACAGGGTATACCCCTTCCTCACCTAGTCAGCTGAGATGGGCGCCAGCCTCCCCGCAACCCTTAATTTGGATGAAGCTGTTTAGAAAATGAATGAATTAATGTTGCGCTTACTCCTAGTGTTTTGGGTTCTCCTTTCAGGAATTTCTGCAGTGGGCTGAGAGCCAGAGAGGAATTGTGTTGTGTTGGCTTTGTCAGGGCTGAGGTATAACTTCAGTGGTGATGGTGCAGCCATTTCCCAAGTTACTGAACGGTATGGGAATGCTAGACAACTTTAAAACATGTCTGGCTTTTTATTCTGTAGGGAAAAATCTTTTACTCTCAAGCTGACCATATGATGTGAGAATAAACAGTAGTAGAAGTTATATAAGTTTTATAAAGAATGTAGCAGAAATCCATATATTTACATATATTTAAATATCTGATCACGAAAATGGCACATTTTCCAACTATGCAACTTCAGAATTAAATCAATATTTCCATGTCCAAGTTTATTTGTGAATCAATGCATCAAAATCTTTAGTACATGCCTGGAAGATAATATCATGTCGAAATATTTACATATGGTGAACACCAGTGATGTGCGGTGAGAGTCATACAGAGTAGTTCATTCACCATTTGATTGGCAACAGTAAATTCAAAATTCACTAATTTTGAAGAAAAAAAAAACAAAAAACAAATCCAAATATGGTGAAGTTAAAAAAAAGCTTTAAAGTATTAATCCACAAATAAATATAACCATTTAATTTATTTTTCCATTTTACATAATACATTAAACTTTAGAATAATTAAAAACACAAAAACAATAAATGCATAAACAGTTACACTCAGCATTTACATATTTCCTTTTTAGTTGCAGTCTAGTTTAAACTGTATGTTTATTTATTTATTTATTTATTTATTCATTCATTCATTCATTTATCTATTTTCTCTTAAATATTAAAATTGTCTGAGCATATGAGACAAACTTAGAAAATGTTCTTATTGTACTTCTGTCAGCTTTGGAAGTGACTGAATTCAGGTCCACCCTGAATTAATGCAGGATCTCAGATGGTATACCTTACATCAATACTCACTCACCCACCCACTCCTGCACTCACTCAGTTACCGAACCAGTTAATAGGGTCACCAGGAGGCTGGAGCTTATTTAAGCCTGGCAGATAACAGGGCAACAGCAGGGCTTAAACCCTGAGCAACTTACCAGATCATCACAGTACAACCACACAAACAAGCAACTTAAGGAAAGTTTGGAACAGCCAATTGGCTGAATGTGTGTGCTTGTGGTCTCTTTACTCAAAGAAAACCCACACAAGCACTGAGAGAACAAGCCAAGGAACTCGAACCCACAACTTACTTTCTGTGGAATGTGCATGTGAACTTCACTGTGCCACCTCACAGTATTAATAAGAAATGGAAGCCAGTCATATCAAAAGGTTCGAGTTTGAGGATGTTGATTTGAACCTCTGACGGTTATGTTTAAAGCTTAATCTTCTGGAATTTGGCTGGAATGTGAAGTGGAGTAAAAACAGTGCTGGGAAAAGTGAATGGAGGAGGGGCGGGGAGTGAGGTGATCCAGTGTGAGTGTGTTTATTGCCAGTTCTGTGAGTTCAGATCTGGTTTTAAATACAGGGTTCGGTTCTATTACAGGGAGCAATCCTTACTGCGAGGATAGGCTGAAAAGTTCTGAGGCTGTAATGCCAGCGCAATGAACCATATGAGAGCTTCTGTGCCAAAGGGATCCAGGCACTGTAGCCCCAGTTGAAGAAAGGTGTAGACCGCAGTGGAAAAAGAAACCCGTTTGGTTAAATTCAACCATTAAAACATGCAAGAACCTGTCAGCCTGCACTTGTATAATCTTCATGAATCAGACATGGTGTTTATCCTGCTATTAGTTACAGACATCATCAGAGGTTCAAATCAACATCCTCAAATCATCACTACATTCAGTGCCTCCCTCCAGAAAACACTCATTCTGATTCTGACAGAAATGCAAAGAATAAATTCAAATACAAAACACTTCTTTACCTCTTATTTTCCTTGTAGCAGTCTCTCTCTCTCTCTCTCTCTCTCTCTCTCTCTCTCTGTGCATGCTGGAAGTGTGTGTGTGAGTGTGCTGGGAGCATACTTGTTTGCAAAGAATGCTTTATCTCTTTTTCATTGCATATTTATCTCTTTTTCATTGCATATTTTTCTATTTTCTCTTTTATTTCTTTCTCAATTTTGTTTATTTTTCATTTTAAGTTTTCAGTGGTAGGTTTGGTGCTGACAAAGGTGGAGGTGAGCACTTGTGCTCAGCACACCGGGAAAATGATGGTTGGAAGCTGACACACTGGCACGCCATGAAAATGATCCCGACAGTCGGCTACGCAGTGGAGGACTGTATTCTGGCTGTCCGGGAATTGATCGGGTTCAAAAGTGTGAGATCCAATTCCAGGATGAACAGTGCAGTGGTGGTGTTCTTGGATAGCATGGAGAAAGTGAACAAGGTTGTAGAGAGCGGGGTTGTGATTCAAGGACCTTTCACCCCCGTTCTTTCCCTGGTTAGTCCAGCCAAGCGTGTTGTTTCCTTCCGACGGCAGACAATGATGATCCTTAAGTCATCTAAGTCCCGAAGAGCTGAATTAGTGCTGAAATTTAAGGTTGACAACTTTGACTACACAATACATGTCACGTCGGGGAATATGAAATGTTTCCGGTATGGCATAGAGAGACATCTCATCCGCTCGTGCCTGGAGGGGGATGAAGCAAAGTGGCCGGCTGCCGCCTCCCGTGCTCCAGCGGAACAGGGAGTGGGATCGGCCGCGGCGACCAGGCCCGCTGTGGCAGCCACTACTGTGGCAGCGGCGCTGCAGGAACAGAAAACAAAACCGTTGGAGACCCCTTTTAAATTGCCCGATACAATGACAACTGCCTCAGCGACTAGGCCAGTTGTTTTTCACAGCCCGGAGACACAGACAGACAGTGTGCAGGACAACACCGCCACCATGGTGAATGCACAGGCGAAGAACACAGGTGGAGGAAATAGGGAGTGCAGAAGATTCACATGGTGATCAGATGGAGTTATGGGTACAGAAGGAAAATGTGGGGCAGATAGCAGCTAGGGTGTCAGAGTCAGTATTGGAGGAAATGGGTGAGGAGGATGAGGAAATAATAGTTGATGAGTTAAAACCAGCAACCAAAAGAAAGATCATAGAAGTTGATAACAGCAGCTCGAACAAAGTTAAAAAAGCCTCAAAGGATGAAACCTGTCTGTCCCAGGGCTTGTCTGAGAGTGAGGACAAGCGCACCAAAGGGTTTAGAGTTAAAGTTGAAAACTTCTATCCGGATCTCAGATTGTTTATCGACTCTGTCCGTCTCCATGTGAGAAGGCCAGGTGAGCCTGGACAGCCAGGTTTCACTGACCAGACGGGCTTTCGATTTAAGAAAATGGTTTTAAAGGTTAAAAACCAACTCGCTAAGGAGGACTAATGGTTTTCTTTCATCTGCTTTTACTCAACCTGCTTTTACCACTCAAGCTTCAGTCTCTTCCCTCTTTTTATTTTCAACATTGCAATTTTTAAAATTGCCACACTAAATATAAACAGAGTGAGACAAGACTTAAAAGAGCCTTGATTTTTAGTTTAATTCATGTCAAGACACTAAATGTTGTTTTTATTCAGGAGACACACAGCACCGTAGACAATGTCACCTTCATGGAGGAGGAAATGGAATGGATAGGTGTATTTTCGTCACAAAAGTGCCAATAGTGGAGAAGTTGGAATTTCCCAAGATTTTAACCCGGTTTCTGTACATACTGAAGATGTGATGGTGGGCCATATTTCAAAAGTTACCACAGAGCTGGAAAAAAATCAAGATGTTGTTTTTAAACGTTTACGCTCCAACTGCAGGCGCAGAGAAACTCTTGTTTTTAAGCGCCTTGGATGATGTGATACAGAGGTGCGGTCAGGATAAATACCTGTTTATAGGGGGGGGATTTTAACTGTACCGAAAATCATCTTTTAGACCGGAATCACCCCGAACCACAGACTGCCTAACAAAGGACGTTCAAGAAACTTGTCGAGACACATGAGCTTCCAGACGATTGGAGAAACTTTTATGGCAACGGCCGACAGTACACCTGGCTCCACTCAAGCGATGCACTACTGTCTATGGCCAGGCTCGACAGGTTTTATTGTTTTAAACACCATTTTAATGTTTTTAAGAACTGTCTGATTAGGCCGATGGGTTTCCCAGACCATTCTTTGGTTGAGTGCTGTGTTTTAATTAATAACATCAGATGTGAAAGTGCATATTGGCATTTCAACACAGCACTCTTGTTTCACGGTTTTAAGAAAGCTTTTACTATTTTTTGTTTGGTTTTTTGGAAAAGTTTTAGACAACCAAAGTTCTGTTTTAGTTCTGTGCAGCAGTGGTGGGACATCAGGAAAAACAAAATTAAATATCTGTACCTGCAGTATACTCGCAATGTCCAAAGGAACTTGGTCAGCTCCATTAAGGATTTGGAGAGAGAAATGGTGGAGCTGCAAACTCTGGAAGACCCCAAAAGAGAAGGAAGAATTTTAAAGTCTTCAAAGCCAAAAAACGCATGTTAGCTGACTTGCTAGGCATACCCGCCAGGGGCGCTGGTACACAGTAGGTTTCAAAACGTTTCTCGGATGTATGCTCCCTCTCATTTTTCCTTTGGACTGGAAAGGTAAAATGAGCAGAGGAAGCTGATACACTGCCTGCATTCCGGGAAACTACATTTGCAGGTATGTACTGTGTACCAGGCAGGCTGTTAACAGACAATGTCCTTTTAATTTGGGCTGTTTTGGACCTCTCCAATTCATTGGAAGTGAAACTTGGTCTAATTTCTCTGGATCAAGAAAAGGCATTTGATCGGGTTGAGCACGCATACCTTTGGCAAACACTAGAGTGTTTTGAGTTCAGCCCAGGTCTCATTGCTTGGATTCGGACCTTGTATGAGAGTGTGTATTGAGAGTATATTAAAAACAATGGTGGTTTGACCGCTCCTTTTAAAGTGCAGAGGGGTATCAGGCAGGGTTGCCCCCTGTCAGGCATGCTGTACTCCTTTGCAATCGGGCCTCTCTTTCACCAACTCAGAACATTTCTCTCTTGTTTTAATTTCTTGGACAGCGATTCGGCTTTTAAACCGTCCGCATATGCGAATGATCTTATTGCCGTTAATAACCAGAGTGACAGCATTTTTTTAACCAGTACTGTTAACAATTTTAGCAAAATTTCATCAGCCAAGGTAAACAGGGAAAAAAGCAAAGCTCTGTGGGTGGGAGACGAGCCACGAGGTACCGTCCTGCTGGGCGGTCTCACCTGGAAAAAGGGTGGGATCAAGTACCGGGGAATCTACCTTGGCAATCGAAATAATGTAAATAAAAATTCTGAAAATGGTTCAGAGAAAGTGCAAGGGAGGCTCAAAAAATGGAAATGGGTTTTTGCGAACATGTCTAAAAGGTCGTATTTTAATTCCTAATAATCTGGTTGCTTCCATGCTGTGGCATCGCCTCTCCTGCATGTACCCCCTCTGGGACCCTTCTCGTGAAAGCCCAGGCTGAGATCCTCAGCTGCTTCTGGGACAAGTTGCATTAGGTCCCGCAGAGTGTCCTGTTCTTCCCCAAAGAGGAAGGGGGGCATGGTCTCATACTTCTGGCCAGCAGAGGAGCAACGTTTAGGTTCAAATTCATCCAGAGACTGCTGACTGGACCGAAAGACCTGGTGTGGAGGCCCACAGCGTGGGGAGTTCTAGCCCGGTGTTGGGAGCCGGGACTGCGGGACTCTCTCTTTTTATGGACCTAAGAAACACGACCTAAAAGTTTTTCCAGAGTTTCACCAAAGCCTTTTTAAAGTCACCTGGGGACTTTTTAAAAAGACCAGATCACTAACACAGCTCACGTTTCTGGATTTTAAAGGAACCTATTGTCTGTGGGACCAGTTTTAATGTGTGACAGACTGCTCGCCCATGTGTTGCAGAGAAATTTGCAGCAGCACACATCATCACACCGGGTCACGTGTTTGATCTGTGTGGTTCGCACCAAGAGGACGCCACTGCTGTCTCTGCTGCTGTCGGGGTTTCTTCGGTGAGATTTCTAGAAAACATGCTGAGGCTCTGGAAGGATCAGCTCTCTCCAGATGAACACTCCAGAATAGTCTCCCGAACCGACAGCGTTTTTAACCTCCAGAGACACGGACCCCTTTCCCTTCAACAGCCTCGCCCCAGATTTTAAGGACTGTTCTGGTTGGTTTTTAGAACATGGTGTGTCCTGGACCTATTGTGTAGTAACACTTCAGGTAAAATAATCTGCAGACTGATGGTGAAAATGTTAAATAAAGAGAAACTAAAGGGTTGGACTGACACACCATGGAGGGTCCACCTGGGTTTGAAACCAAAAGTGGACCCTTCATGGAGAGCGCTGTACAAACCACCGTGAACAAAAAGGGGTAGAGCCTGACAGTGGAGGATTTTACATGGAGCTGTTGCTGTTAATGGTTTTGTGTGTATTTAAAATCCAGGTGTTGATGAAAGGTGTCGGTTCTGTTCCCTCAGAGAGACAGTGTTCCACTGTTTCCTGGACTGCAGTCTCTGTGTTGTTAACGACGCTGTTCTGTGCATATGGTGTGGTTTTTACCGAGCACATTTTGATTCTGGGTTTTAGGTATCAAGAACAACAACAAAAAAAAAGGCGAAGTGGAAACTTCTCAACTTTCTACTGGGACAATCAAAAATGGCCATCTACCTGCGCAGGAGGAGAAAAGTGGAGGGTTCACTGGATTGTGATATAAAAACGATTTTAATCAGAATGATGAAGAGCAGGTTGATGGTTGATTTTAATTATTATACTTTATTATAATTATATTATAAGTATTATAGTTTGATGAGAGACTTGGACTCCTTTGAGAAAGTGTGGTGTGTAAATGATGGTTTATGTTCTGTGAAGGAGGAGAAGCTGCTGTTTCCACCATTATTGGGTTAGAGAAACTGATTCAGATCATAAAAATACTTTTATCTTTTGAGATCAAGGGGGTTAAATCTGTTGGGTTTTTTTGTTGTTGGTTATTTATTTGTTTTTATTTATTTTCTTTTTTTCTACCTATTTATTTGTTTTTTCTGTGTAGTGTGTTTATTTTTTACATTAATTCATTTAATGTACTCTTTCTGTTCATACTTTACTAACTAGTGTTTCTTTTTGTGTTAAAATAAAGTACTTTTTAAAAATAAAAAATCTGTCTCTGCCCCCCCCCTCTCACCCCTCGCTATTTATTTCTGGTCCATTTAACCATTAGCCATCAGAACCATTTAACAAGTCCACCGGTTTCCACTTCCAAAAAATTCTATCAGATCAGAAGAGAACATTTCTGGGTTTGTTTTCAGGGTCAGGGATCTCAGACTCGACAACATATAACAGACGATGCTTATTTTTCGTTCAATGGTTTCAAAGGCAATAGAACACAGCCTGGAGTCACCATGATTGACTCCGTGTGCTAATAATTGTGTCCTCAGCGTACCCTGGTTTTCTTGCACAGTAAAATAATTAAAAAAAAAACGTGCATAACAGCTGTGGTAAACATTTCTTTATTTGTTGAAATTTTATTAACACAAAATATGTTTAATGAGGAAAATAAGAGACAAAAAAGAGTAGAAGAGGTGACCATTGAGGACCAAAGATTAGTAAGGGTGAAGTGAGGAAGGCATTGAAGAGGATGAAAAGTGGAAAGGCAGCTGGTCCTGATGACATACCGGTGGAGTTCTGGAAATGTCTAGGCGAGGTAGCAGTAGATTTTCTGACGAGAACATTTAAAAAGGTCTTAGAGAGTGAGAGGATGCCAGAGGAATGGAGAAGTGTGACGGTGCCTATTTTTAAGAACAAAGTAGACGTGCAGAGTTGTAGCAACTACAGAGGGATAAAATTGATGAGCCATACGATGAAGTTATGGGAAAGAATAGTGGAAGCTAGACTAAGGGCAGAGGTCAGCATTTGTGAACAACAGTTTGGTTTCATGCCAAGAAAGAGCACCACATATGCAGTGTTTGCGATGAAGTTATGGGAAAGAATAGTGGAAGCTAGACTAAGGGTAGAGGTCAGCATTTGTGAACAACAGTTTGGTTTCATGCCAAGAAAGAGCACCACATATGCAGTGTTTGCATTGAGAATGTTAATAGAGAAATACAGAGAAGGTCAGACGGAGCTGCATTGTGCCTTTGTGGATCTGTGGAAAGCATATGACAGGGTGCCGAGAGAGGAACTGTGGTATTGCATGAGGAAGTCTGGAGTGGGAGAGAAGTATGTTAGAGTGGTGCAGGACATGTATGAGAGATGTAAGATAGTCACGAGGTGTGCTGTCGGTGTGACAGAAGAGTTCAAGCTGGAGGTGGGACTGCATCAAGGGTCAGCTCTCAGCCCCTTCTTGTTTGCTATGGTGATGGACAGACTGACAGACGAGGTTAGACAAGATTCCCCATGGACAATGATGTTTGCAGATGACATTGTGATCTGTAGTGAGAGCAGAGAACAAGTGGAGGAAAATCTAGATAGGTCGAAGTATGCCCTGGAAAGGAGAGGAATGAAGGTTAGCCTCAGTAAGACAGAATATGTTATGTGTGTGTGAACGAGAAGGACCCAAGAGGAACGGTGATGTTACAGGGAGCAGAGATAAGGAAGGTGGAGGATTTTAAGTACTGAGGCTCAACAATCCAGAGCAATGGAGAGTGTGAAAAAGAGGTGAAGAAGCGTGCGCAGGCAGGTTGGAATGGATAGAGAAAAGTGTCCGGTGTGATGTTTGAGAGGAGGGTATCGGCAAGAATGAAAGGAAAAGTGTACTAGACGGTGTTGAGGCCAGCGATGTTATATAGTTTAGAAACAGTGGCCCTGGGGAAAAGACAGGAGGCAGAGCTGGAGGTAGCAGAGATGAAAATGTTGAGGGTCTCTTTGGGAGTAACGAGGATGGATAGGATCAGGAATGAGTACACCAGAGGGACATCACATGTAAGATGTTTTGAAGACAAAGTCAGATAGGCCAGACTGGGATTTTTTGGCCATGTATAGCAGAGGGATAGTGAATATATTGGTAGTAGGATGCTGAGGTTAGAACTACCAGGCAGAAGGCCTAGAGGAAGACCAAAGAGATCTATGGATGTGGTGAAGGATGACATTAAGGTAATTGGAGTAAGAGCAGAAGATGCAGAGAATGGGGTGAGATGGAGGCTGATCATTTGCTGTGGTAAAAAATCATTTGCTGAAGGGAAAAGCCGAAAGAAAAAGGTGTTTATCATGCTAAAATAATCTGAAACATTTGATCTTCATAACAAAAATTGTTGAATAATTGAAGCATAAGGAATGTGTGTGTGTGTGTGTGTGTGTGCAGATTGTTTTAACAGAAACGCGGTTCGTTAAATGCCAAAGGTGTGTTTCGTTGTTGAGGAATCAGTGTGATGTGAAAAAAGTGTGAGAGTGAGATTGTTTATAATCTTGTTCAGTTTAAGAGATAAAAAGCGTGAACATCTGAATTTCTTATTTAGAATCCTGTGTGCTCTGGTGGGTTTTTCTCGCAGTATGCTGGAGGATGTTCCGCAGCATTGTTCATGGGGACGGTGTTCAGTGTACTGACGTCCTAGAGCAAAAACAAAGGAAACGTGGACCAGTTAATTACCTTTAAAATCATTAAAAAATGAACTTGGTCATGTACAGATGATTGACATTCTGCAGGATTCGCTTACCAGCTGAGGTTGATAAGCTGGAAAGGAACTACCCACAGGAACAAGTCCATCAGAGTTTGGAACCACATTAATGATGTTCAGCTGTACCAAACACACACACACACACACATCAATCATGGTTACTATTGTAACAAGACTCCAAACTGTTCTGGTTAAAAAGCTGTTTACAAAAACTGAAATTAAAGAGGTGTTTGGTTAGTGTCTCATTTATATTTAATTTGTTTTAGTTTGTTTGTGAACAAAACTGTAACCACACCCACAATGTTAAAAGAAATGCTGTTTTTACAGTAATATACTAGTAGTTGTGGTTGCCAGAACCTCACTGTTAATCTTGATGCGTGCTGGTGTTGCTCATTCTCCGGTTCAGAATGGGATTTGAGTTCAGATTTTACTGTAAGAATAAACGTTTCCCACTGTACAAGACCTAATTTAGTCTTAAAACTCACATCAAAATATCAAATAAAGTCTGCAGCATATTACTCTAGTCTTTACATGAAGGTGACACTAGAGGTACAATATCGGCCACTCAGAATCTGACGTAAATTTCCATTTTTCCCAAAAAAGCATTTACACATTTAAAAGTTAGAAACTGAATTCTTTGTTAGAATAAAATGAAAAATTGCAGTTGTGACTGCTCAGAAAATCCCAGCATATTTGTGTTATTGTGAAGGCAGTCTGTACATTCAGCAGTTACAAACTGTGTTGTTTACAAGAATTGAATGTAAAATTTATAGGATGTTGTGCCAGCAAAGTTCCAGCATGCCCCGCCCCCCCCCGGCAGGTCAATGTATATTCTCTTGAAAAAATAAGAACATTAAAATTAGCATTTTCCTGATTATCTTGTTTATAGTGATTCCATTAAGATAAGATTAGATACAGCTTTATTAATCTCACAATGGAGAAATTCACTTGTTACAAGCTCTTGAGGTACCATCAGTAGGGGGGGTACAAAATAGATACATATACAATAATACATATACAGTAAAACCTCCGCTGACGAACGCTTAAGCTCACGAACTTTTCGCCTCAAGAACATTAAATTTGCGAGCATATAGTCTCTGCTGACGAACTAGTTTTCGGCGGACGAATCAAACCACGCGGTCGAACAGCGCCACGGTGGCGGCCACGAGAAGCTGACGCACGCTCACGGCGTCACAGTTCGTCACCCCCTTTCTTTGAGTGCGGAAGTGGTTTGTGTTTGATAGACATTTTGGACCATATTGAGTGTACTTTTGCTATTATGGGACCGAAAAAGACCCCACCACAGGCGGAGATCATTGAAAAACACGAACGAGGTGTGCGTTTGTGTGACTTAGCGTCCCAGTACCAGTACGCAAAGTCTACCACCATCCTTAAGAACAAGGAGGCTATTAAGGGTGCGTGTGTGGCTAAGGGTGTTTCCAAACAGTAGGCGTTTCCAAACACTCCTTCCAAACAGTAAGTCCCTCCCTCCCTCCTCCTCCCACTCCATTCCATCAAGCCATCAACTACCATCACAAAGGTAAATAAAACGACTTTATTATACAGTACAGTTTATTTCTTTAATTACAATACAATAGCACATTTATTATACATAAAATAAGATATATTTTTGTGTAGTTTTAAGGCTTATTTAGTAGAAAATTATGTTTTATGGGGACCTGGGAACGGATTATTCTCATTTTAATGGTTTCTTATGGGAAATAAATGTTCGGAAGACGAACTTTTCGCCTTACACACACTTTCTGGGAACCAATTATGTTCGTGAGCTGAGGTATCACTGTACATACATACATACACACATACATATATAAGTAAATAAATAAATAGATACATAAATAGTATAAAGTAATATACAATAAAAAGAAAAAGAAAAGAACAACTTTGTAGACTGGCCTATATTCAAGTGTACATGTATCTGAGGGCAGAGTAGATGGGTTGATATGGTTCACAGTCAGTGGGGTAGATGTGGTTGATTAAAGTGCACGGGGTTTTTTTTATTGCACATAACCGTTTTTTTCACAGACAGTTACAAAGTGGCGTTGTACAGTCTGACAGCGATGGGAAAGAAAGACCTGCGGTAGCGCTCCTTCCTGCACTGAGGATGTCTCAGTCGTCCACTGAAGGAGCTGCTCAGATTCTCTACAGTCTAGTGCAGTGGGTGAGAGCTGTTGACCATGATGGATGTGAGCTTGGCTACCATCCTTGTCTCACCCACCTCCTTCACAGATGTCCAGTGGGCAGCCTAGGAGCCACGGGTGGTTGTTGGAGAAGCACCGTACCCTCCGTGTTGGCACGGTGCTGTCCACGCAGAAGTTCATGTAATCGGTGATACAGTGTGTGAGGCCGTCGATGTCATCACCAAAGGAGTCACAGAGCATGCTCCAGTCTGTGGTCTGGAAACGGTCCCGAAGCCTCTCATTGGTCTCCTTGGTCCACACTTTCACGGACCTCTTCTGTGAAGGTTCTTTTCGCACCATGGGTGTGTATTGGGGGAGCAGGTAGACAAGGTTGTGGTCTGAGCGTCCCAGTGGGGGGAGGGGTGGAGGTGTAGGCGTCCTTCATATTTGCATACAGCAAGTCCAGCGTTTTATTGTCTCTTGAGGTGCACTTCAGTATTGCATGAACATCTGGAGAGAGGCGGAGAGAGGGGCGTGGTTAAAGTCCCCGCTGATCAGAATCATGGCGCGGGGGTGACGAGTCTGTGTCTGACTCACAGCGCTGTGGAGACGATCACATGCGGCCGCCGCATCTGCCGAGGGCGGAATGTACACGCAAAACACAATCACGTGTGAAAACTCCCTTGGTAGATAATATGGCCGCGCGCTCACCGCGAGCAGCTCCAGGTCCCTCGTGCAAAGCTGTTCCTTCACGTGCACGTTGGCTGGGTCGCACCATCGTTCATTCACATAGACTGCCATCCCCCTCCCTTCTTCTTTCCGCTCTCCGCCACACTCCGATCTGCACGCGCGAGTGTAAATCCGTTCAGAGAAACCGCAGAGTCCGGTGTGAGTTCATTAAGCCACGTCTCCAAAAAACACATGAGGCTACAGTCCCGGTTCGACCTCTACTGCCTGCTCAGCGCCGCCAACTCCTCTGTCTTGTTGGCGATCGCGCGGACATTTCCCATGATGACAGAGGGAACACATGTCCTTCGCGTCTTTTGTCCCCCTCTGTAGCCTCTCCTTTTCCTCCGTATTTCCACAGGAACAACGGGCTTTTCAACAGGCCGAGAATGGTCTCACGTGTGTAAGACCTGCGTTGTTCAGAGCCGTCGGTGAATGAATTTCCAGACGCCGATCCAAAAAGTGAAAGTAAAAGTACACAGCAAAACAAAAGCATTATAAAAGTGGGTTTCCCAAATGCAGGATTGAAGAAAGAAAAATAAACTTTAAAAAAGATAAAAGAAACACGCCTATATACAATAGAAAAGAGAAAAAAAGGATAAGGTGAAGAGCTCCTGTAACTGGCTGCAGGTCACCCAGCGCCATCTTGAAAAAAAAATGTTTTAAAAATTATTCACAGTTTACAATGTTTATGTCGTTGTTTACGTTTTTGACAGTAAAATCTGCTGATTTTTCTACAGTGCATGTATGGCTTTTTACCAATCTTACTGTGGCTACTACTCGAATTGCAAGATATGATTTGGTTCTTGAATGACGAGGTCCAGGATGGAAGTCAAAGGAAGGTGACAGATTACTGGAGGTAGAAATTTCCCAAGATCAAATTGAAATCACGAATATTTGAGTGACCTTGAAATGTCACCCCCTACCCATAGTATAAATTATGCATGTGACAGTTGGTTTTGTTAATGCGCTCACATGTATACGCTATAGAACATACTGTAACATGGAAGATAAAACATACTGTAAACACATGAGTAAATAGAAGAGTATCTGGAGCATGCCAACATCCATCAAGATACAGTATTGGCTGCTGGGCCTGCTGTAATACTACAATCATTCAATTTCACAATGTTGAAAAATCATTTAAAAATGTGGATGCGGAATTTTTCCAAAATCGAATGATGTGTTACTTGGGCTGTACTTCGACCCACCAAACAAACTCATCAAAATCTGTTCATAACTTAAAATAATAATAATAATAAATTAATTAATAAACAAACAGTCCCCATTATGACCTGGCCCGCAATAACCCATGTGTGGTGGAGGTACGTTACACTTCATGAATGCGTCTCAAGTATGCTTTATGTCTTCTCTCATAGTCCTTAATGGGTTTTGAGGGTTTACCTGTAAACTGCCTGACTTGTGCTTGTTTTTAATTAATAAAATAAAGTTTACGTGCTCCTGGATCTGTCTTTGGTGTCTATCAGAAAGCTGTGATTAATAGGGATTCAGCAGGATTGTCTCAACTGAGACAGGTATTAATGATAGCAGGCTACTTAATCAGGAAGGAACAAAAACAGACATGGATGATCATCGCTGTATGTAGTTACAGAGAAAATGTGCTTCTACCATCAATAAATACAGCTGCTTGTTTATTCTCAGAGTCTGACGGAAATATTCTACAAATTATCTGGAAAAATGCAAATGCTTCTGGTTCTGATGTTCACTATTAGAGCTTCCATCAACTGAATGCTGACAACATGCAAAAAAAAAAAAAGAAAGAAAAAAGAAGAAGAAGAAGAAAAGTCTTCACAGCTTACTGAGAAGACCCTTTTCATGACTTACGGTTGGTTCATTGGTGCAGGTGGCTTTGCAGGTGAAAGCTGCAACTGCAATAGAAATCATGAACTGGAGCAGAGTGAAAACCAGCAGAACACCGGTGATTCCATTGGTACGGCTCTGAAATAATAACGCACCATCATATCAATACACAAATCAAAATAAAATGATGTGATAAAATACTAAGGAATTATATTTTCATTTTAAATACTTAAAGAATAGCATGCGAGCGAGCTTGCGAGCAGCACTTTCATCTAAGATACACTTCCTGCCGGGACTCTCTCATTTGGCTATGCTGCCCAGAAATGCTACTCACAACTAGCAGAGTTTATTTACAAATATTTTGAATGAGCATTAAAGTCAATCACTGAATCTGGATTTCATATGACATGGAGAATTATTCAGATCTCGGGGGATGTTATCCGACCATATCAAATAAATATCTGTACCATGCCCATTCACTAATTATTATTTTCTCCTTATAGTGGGGTTCCACTCATGTGGTGAATTCTTTAAAAAAAAGAGCAGAGAGTTATTGAAGTTGATGTTTTGAAAGCAGGTGAATGGGATCAAAAGGATCTCAGTAGTCTTCTTTCACAGCATTTGGCAGAAGCTCTTAACCAGATTTGCTTACAATCAATCAATCAATATATACACAGTTCGGCCCCCAACATACAAAATCAATCCATTCCAGAGCCCGTTTTCGTAACGTGGGGATTTCGTAAGTAGGGGTCACATCTTACATGTTAAACGCCTAATTCATATCAAAGCTCCAGTCTTTGGACTGGATAAAGCCGATAAACCCTTTAAAAATGATAAAAGTACACACCAATTTTGTATGAAATGTGTTAAAAGTAAAAGAAAATTATTTATTAAACCATTTAAACATTTTATTAACATAAACCATTATTAAACATTTTTATTAACACACACACACACCTCTCTCTCTCTCTCTCTCTCTCGGTGCATGCTGGGAGTGTGTGTGAGTGTGCTGGGAGCGTGCATGTGTGCAGAGAGTGCCTTTTTCTCTTTTCAGAGCGCATTTTTCTATTTTCTCTTTTATTTCAGTTTTGTTTATTTTTCCTCTTTAGTTTTTCTGTGGTGGCGACACAGGTGGACATGAGCACTTGTGCTCAGCACACTGGGAAAATGTCGACTGGCTCCGGGCTGGAGAAGCTGACTCGCCGGCACACCATTAAAATGGTCTCGATAGTCGGTTGCGCGGTGGAGGACTGTGTACTGGCTGTCGGGGAACTAGTCGATTTTGAAAGCGTGAGATCCGCGTCCAGGATGGACAGCGCAGTGGTGATGTTTTTGGACAGCGTGGAGAAAGTAAACCAAGTTGTAGAGTGCGGGGTTGTGCTTCAGGGAAGTTTCACTCCCGTTCTCTCACTGGTTAATCCCGCCAAACGTGTTACTATTTCGAACGTGCCGCCGTTTGTACGTAATGAGGTTCTGGAGCGGGAGTTGTCCTGATACGGTCAGATTTTGTCACCAATTCGAATGATCTCCTTAAATTGTAACATGTTTCATTTAGATGGCAAATGATGATGATTCTTAAAAGCCCCGAGGAGCTGAACTTGGCTTTGAAATTTAAAGTTGACAATTTTGACTACATCATTCACATCACGTCGGGGAATACGAAGTGTTTCAGGTGCGGCATGGAAGGACATCTTATCCGCTCTTGTCTGGAGGGGGGTGAAGCAAAGCAGTGAGCTGCCACCTCCCGTGCTCCGACGGAGTAGGGAATGGGACTGGCCACGGCGGCCACGCCCGGGCCGCACCCAAGCCCGCGGCCGCTAGCGCTGGGGAAGCCGAAAACCAAGCTGTTGGGAAGCCCTTCCAATTTGCACGAGACAGCAACAACAACCGTCTCGGAGACGAGGAAAATGGTTTCTCAAGGCCCGGAGGCACAGACGGACAGTGTGCAGGCCAGCATAGACACCACAATGGTCGCACAGGTAAATAACTCGCAGGTGGAGGGCAATGGGTGTGTAGAAGACTCACATGGTGATGATCAGATGGAGTTGGGGACACAGAGGGAAAGCGTGGGGTAGATAGCAGCTAGGGTGGCAGAGTCAGTTCTGGAGGAGTTAGGTGAGGAGGATGAAGAATTAATAGTTGACGAGTTAAAAACGGTAGTTAAAAGAAAGTTCACAAAAACAGAAAACAGCATTTCGAACAAAATTTAAAAAGGCTCAAAAGGGGAAACCTGTCTGTCCCAGGGCTTGTCTGAGAGCGAGGACAAGAACATAGAAAAAATGGACACAGACACGGCATACACAGTGGAAAAAATACAGAAAATCCTACATGACAAAAAAGGGGCTGGAATTAAAGCCGAAAACTTTTTTCCGGACCTCAAGACTATTTATCGACTCTGTCTGTCTCCATTTAAGAAAGCGAGGCGAGCCCGGACATCCCGGATTCACCAAACAGGAGATTTATAGATTGAGGAAACTGGTTTCAAAGTGTAAACAACAACTCGCTGAGGAGGACTAATGTTCTTTCTTTCATCTGTTTTTTTTTTTTTTTTTTAACTCAACCTGCTTTTACCCATCACGGTTCAGTCTTTCCCCTCTTTTATTTCCAACATGGAGATTTTTAAAATCGCCACGCTCTACATAAAAGGAGCGAGACAGGACTTAACAAGAGCCTCGATTTTTAGTTTAATTCATGAAAGAAACTAAATGTTTTTATTCAGGAGACACACAGCACCGTAGACAATGAAGGTGACTGGAGGAGGGAATAGTCACAAAAGTGCCAATAGTGGGAGAGTTGGAGTTTTATTCCCTCGAGATTTTAACCCGGTTTCTGTACACACTGACGATGTGATGGTGGGCCATATTTTAAAAGTTACAGCAGAGCTGGAAAAAAAAAAATCAAGGTTTTGTTTTTAAACGTTTATGCTCCAACCGCAGGCATAGCGAGACTCCTGTTTTTAAGTGCCCTGGATGATGTGATCCAGTGGTGCGGTCAGGATGAGTACCTGTGTATAGGGGGGATTTTAACTGTACCAAAAATCATCTTTTAAATCGGAACCACCCCGAACCATAAACTGCCTCGCAAAGGACGTTAAGAAAACTTGTAGAGACACACGAACTTTTAGATGTCTGGAGAATTTTTTATGTCAACAGCCGACAGTACACCTGGCTCCACTCAAGGGATGGACTATTGCCCATGGCCAGGCTCGACAGGTTCTATTGTTATAAACACCATTTTAATGTTTTGAAGAACTGCTCAATTTTGCCAGTGGGATTCTCAGACCATTTTTTGGTTGAGTGCTGTGTTCTAATCAATAACATCAGATGTGGAAGTGCGGCTCATTTCCACGAAGCCAAGAACAGCTGGCAAGCAAACACAAATGGACAGACTTGGAAAAACTTCAACCCACAGACCAGTGGATTGCCAAAACTTGGTATGCACTTCCTGACACATAAACACTGTAATGTGCGAGTTGTGCCATATTGACCATGGGTCTTCTGCTCTCAAATTGTTGGTCTTCTTTTTCAACTTAGTTGTATTCAGTATTATATATGTATATATATATATATATATATATATACATACATACACACACACACACACACACACACACACACACATACAAAGTCGGCCCCGAACTTATGAAATTAATCCGTTTCACAGCCCTTTTCGTAACGCGGGGATATTTTGTAAGTAAGGGTCGCATCTTACATGTTAAACGCCTCATTCGTTCCAAGGCTCCAGTCTTTGGACTGGATAAATCCCATAAACCCTTTAAAAATGATAAAAGTACACCAAATTTTAAATGTGTTAAAAGTAAAAGAAAATTATTTATTAAACCATGAAACCATTTTATTAACATATTTATTAATTAAACAATTATTAAACATTTTATATTAACACACACCTCTTGCTCTATCGCACGCGCTGTGGACCACGCCCCCAAGACGTGGAATTCAAAGCGCATTTCCTGCTTGATAAACTCAACTTTAAATTTGATTCCTTGAGGGATCGGAATTCCAGATGAGATCAAATGCACCCACATTTATTAAACATTTACTGAATTAAAACAACTTAAAAAACTAAACTAAAAACTAAAGAGTGAAGCTTCCTTCCGTCTCTATCTGGGCGGCCAGCGGGGCGGGATGTTGAGAGACAGCCAATGAGAGAGCAACTCGCACGTCGATTGGCGCGTTTGAATTGTGAATTTCTTTTTGTAATAGGGGTTGTGTCATATCTCGGGGACGGAAACTCAGAAAAATGTTTTTCATAACCCGGAGATTTCGTACACAGGGGTCTTCGTAAGCTGGCGTCGGACTCATATATATATATATATACATATATATATATATATATATACACATATATATACATATACACATATATACATATACATATAATATATATATATATATATATATACATATATATATATATTATATTAAAAAAAATGCAGTCATGAGGGGGGGGCACAAACCAGTGTCTCTCCCTCACGCCGAAAAACAAATGACAAATAAAATATGCGAATCACAAGAAAGAATGACATACCGGATTGTTCGGGGCCCGGGTTAACAACGACCGCCATCAGTGCGGTCAACCAACAGGGTGCTGATGGAAATTGGACTACTGTTGGTCGAAGACGTCGCAGAAGGAGAGGCGGGAGGTGTGTCCGTTGCCAAAGAGAGAAGAGGAAAGGCATGAGTCAAGGACTGAAAGTAGGGACTTTGAATGCTGGAACTATGGCAGGAAAAGGTAGAGAGTTGGCTGACATGAATGCACAGGAGGAAGGTGGACATACTGTGCGTTCAGGAGACCAGGTGGAAAGGTAGCAAGGCTAGAAGCATAGGAGCAGGGTTTAAGCTGTTTTTTCATGGTGTGGATGGAAAGAGAAATGGAGTCGAAGACATCTTGAAGGAGGGGTTTGTCAGGAATGTTCTAGAAATGCAAAGAGTGTCAGACAGAGTGATGAGTTTCAAGTTAGAAATTGAAGGTGTGATGTTCAATGTTGTTAGTGCTTATGCCCCACAGACAGGATGTGAGCGAGAAGAGAAGGAGAGATTCTGGAGTGAGTTAGATGAAGTGATGCAGAGAGGTGAAAGAGTAGTCATTGGGGCAGACTTCAATGGACATGTTGGTGCAGGAAACAGAGGGGACGAGGAAGTGATGGGTAGGTTTGGTATCCAGGACAGGAACGTAGAAGGACAGATGTTGGTAGATTTTGCAAAAAGGATGGAAATGGCGGTGGTAAATACTTTCTTCCAGAAGAGAGGGGAGAAGAGGGTGACTTATAAAAGTGGAGGTAGGAGCACATGGGTAGACTACATCTTGTGTAGGCGATTGTGCAGGAAGTCAGTGACTGCAAAGTAGTAGCGGGTGAGAGTGTTGCCAAACAGCATAGGATGGTGGTGTGCAGGATGATGCTGATGGTGAGGAAGGTGAAGAAGGCAAAGGTAGAGCAGAAGACAAAGTGGTGGAAGCTGAAAAAGGAAGAGTGTCGGGTTGTCTTCAAGGAGGAGTTGAAAAAGGCTTTGGGTGGTCAGGAAGTGCTTCCAGATGACTGGACAACTACAGCTAATGTGATCAGGGAGACAGGTAGAAGAATACTTAGTGTGTCATCTGGAAGGAAAGTAGATAAGGCGACTTGGTGGTGGAATGAGGAAGTGCAGGAGTGTGTACAAAGGAAGTTGTTAGCTAAGAAGAAGTGGGACAGAGAGGACCGAAGAGAGTAAACAGGAGTACAGGGAGATACAGCGTAAGGCAAAGGGAGCAGTGTCAAAGGCCAAACAGAGTGCGTATGATGACTTGTATGCTCGGTTGGAAAGTAAAGAGGGAGAAAATTATTTATACAGGTTGGCACAGCAGAGAAATAGAGATGGGAAGGACGTGCAGCAAGTTAGATTGATAAAGGACAGAGAGGGAACTGTATTGACTGATGACAGAAGTGTGCAGGGAAGATGGAAAGAGTACTTTGAAGAGCTGATGAATGAGGAAAAAAAAAAGAGTAGAAGAGGTGACTTGAGGATCAGGAAGTAGCAAAGATTAGTAATGGTGAAGTGAGGAGGGCATTGAAGAGGATGAAGAATGGAAAGGCAGTTGGTCTTGACATACCGGTGGAGGTATGGAAGTATCTAGGAGAGGTAGCAGTAGATTTTCTGACAAGAACATTCAACAAGGTCTGAGAGAGTGAGAGGATGCCAGAGGAGTGGAGGAGAAGTGTGCTGGTGCCCATTTTTAAGAACAAGGGAGACGTGCAGAGTTGTGGCAACTACAGAGGGATAAAGTTGATGAGCCATACGATGAAGTTATGGGAAAGAATGGTGGAAGCTAGACTAAGGACAGAGGTCAGCATTTGTGAACAACAGTTTGGTTTCATGCCAAGAAAGAGCACCACAGATGCAGTGTTTGCCTTGATGTTAATAGAGAAGTACAGAGAAGGTCAGACGGAGCTGCATTGTGCCTTTGAGGATCTGGAGAAAGCATATGACAGGGTGCCGAGAGAAGAACTGTGGTATTGCATGAGGAAGTCTGGAGTGGCAGAGAAGTATGTTAGAGTGGTGTAGGACATGTATGAGAGACGTAAGACAGTGGTGAGGTGTGCTGTCGGTGTGACAGAAGAGTTCAAGGTGGAGGTGGGACTGCATCAAGGGTCAGCTCTCAGCCCCTTCTTGTTTGCTATGGTGATGGACAGGCTGACAGACGAGGTTAGACAAGATTCCCCATGGACTATGATGTTTGCAGATGACATTGTGATCTGTAGTGAGAGCAGAGAACAAGTGCAGGAAAATCGAGAGAGGTGGAGGTATGCCCTGGAAAGGAGGGGAATGAAGATTAACCTCAGTAAGACAGAATACATGTGCATGAATGACAAGGACCCAAGAGGAACGGTGAGGTTACATGGAGCAGAGATAAGAAAGGTGGAGGATTTTAAGTACTTAGGCTCAACAATCCAGAGCAATAGAGTGTGGAAAAGAGGTGAAGAAGCGTGTGCAGGCAGGTTGGAATTGTTGGAGAAAAGTGTCCGGTGTGATGTGTGATAGGAGGGTATCGGCAAGAATGAAAGGAAATGTGTACAAGACGGTGTTGAGGCCAACGATGTTGTATGGTTTAGAAACAGTGGCCCCGGGGAAAAGACAGGAGGCAGAGCTGGAGGTTGCAGAGATGAAAATGTTGAGGTTCTCTTTGGGAGTAATGAGGATGGATAGGATCAGGAATGAGCACATCAGAGGGACAGCACATGTTAGATGTTTTGGAGACAAAGCCAGAGAGGCTAGATTGAGATGGTTTGGACATGTACAGAGGAGGGATAGTGAGTATATTGGTAGTAGGATGCTGAGGTTGGAACTACGAGGCAGAAGGCCCAGAGGAAGACCAAAGAGAAGATTTATGGATGTGGTAAAGGCAGACATGAAGGTCGTTGGAGTAAGAGTAGAAGTTACAGAGGATAGGGTGAGATGGAGGCAGATCATTTGCTGTGGCGACCCCTGAAGGGAACAGCCGAAAGGAAAAGAAGAAGGTAATGGGCGTATAAGAAGGTAATTTATGGACGTATAGTACAGTATGAGCGTCACACGTCATTACGTCACTGTAACAACTTACGTTTATAATTAGTTCCGGACTGGTGAATGTAAGTTGGAGAGCGTCTAATATATATTATATATATATATATATATATACACACACACACACACACATATATATATATATATATATATATATATATATATATATATATGGCTCTCAGAGGATTAGAGTTTAATATATGTTTTTTTGGCTCTCTTAGTCAAAAAGGTTCCTGACCCCTGACATAAAGCAATAGGAGAAGACGAACTGCTCAGAATTGATGAACTACACTTTTTGGGGAGGAAAGTGGTGGCATGGTAGTAAGGTGCTGGAGTACTGATCCTAAGGCTGGGGGCTCAAGATCCATCCTTAGCGGGCTGTTACTGCCCCCCCACCCCACACATATGCAGCTAACTGGGTTATCAAAGGCCCACCATGTCTCTCACTGTCTATGGTGTGAGGTTCATGTAAAAGAGCCATTGCTGACTTTCAACTTTCGTTGGCTGGGATGGGTGTCAGTCTCACCACGATTATAATTAGGATTAAGTGGTTAAGGAAAATGAATGAATGATGAACATTTTTGGGGAAGAGATGGAACAAGATGGACAAGGTGAAGGACAGATCACCAGAAGCAGTGTGATGTTCTCGGTCATGTTCAGCTAGGAAATGTTAGGTCCTAAAAATGCATGTTCTTGTGACTTTGGGTTGTACTATCTACTGAACGTAGGTTTCAGGAAAATTGGTCTTTAAATTCTCAATCTGTGGAATGCATTGGACAAACAAATCCAAACCATGGAAATCCAAACCTCCAACATAATGGACATAAATAAAGGGATGTGTTACACCTGCATGGTGCCAGCTGTCACAGCACACCCTCAGACGTAGGTTGGAGTCCGGGACTTGATTGTTAGAAATGCTTTGGTTGGCCTTACACAGTAATAGACAGGTGGTTTTAATATTATGACTGATTGGTGTGTATGAATTTTATTAAAATACATCATACCACGGCGATTCTGGAACATCCGTCACCTCTTTCATAGGAACTGTACAGCCTGTAGTAGCAGTAGCCTGACAATGGCCCAATCACCAAATCCACGGAAAGCATGATGATGGCGATTCCTGCAGCTATGGTGCTAAAAATGTTCAACACCATAGCACCCTTCACCTGAGAGAAAATATTTCAAACTAATAAAAACTACAGAAACAAACCAGCTGTCAATCAAAATCAATAAAGATTCTCAAAATAAAATCCAAAAAGTGGTGATGATCCTATTTAACAAGTTCAGAGGCACCTATCTCTGGAAACTTCATCAGATCAGGATGAAACATTGAGGGATTTTCGTTCACGCTCAGGAGGTTTAAATATATAAGAGTCAAAAGCTGTTCACTCATTGCTTTCGGGGGCAATGGAATGTTGAATGCTTGCCAGAGGTCTGCACTCTCTGGTCATGAATAATGTGTCTATTACATGTAGGGTAGATAGTTGTTAACGACTGAACATGAATATATGAACTTTATGAGCAGATGAACTTAATTCACTGGTTTCTTTTTTGAAAATCAAAACAAAGCAGGACTTCAGCGCATAATTGTTTACTGGAACGTTTTCTTGGCCCATAAACCTGATGATGGCATAAACTACAAACCCCCATCACCCCTACTCCTTCATAGGAGGGCACGGGGAATCAGTAAAAGGGTCCCAATGATGAGCCAATGGCTCATCAGGCCAGTGCTTATCCCGGTATCCGTAACGTGAAGCGATCAGAAGTTCAACTTCGCCTGGATGGGACGCTAGTCCATCACAGGTTACCTTCCCAGTAGATTTTTACTGGTACCCATTTATACTTCTGGGTGAGCAAAAACACACTTGTGGTTAAGATCTTTGGTCTTAGCACAGTGGGGGTCCAACTGGGATTTGAACACATAACCTTCCGATCATAAGCACAGCACCCTAACCACTACTCTATCGGCCCCACTTTGGATCAGTGATTAGCAATATTGTATCAAAAAAGGTTTCAGGATTTAATTGTTCACAATATCTTGGAGTCTGCATTGTAAGAGTGCAGGTTACCCATGCAATAGACTAGCAACATGTTCAGGGTGTACACCACCTCCCACTCATAAGGGATGTCATTAGCTTCCAAGATGTCTCTATAGGGTGAGCAGTAGAAATTATGTATATGGATACATACACACATGTGTGTGTATGTGTTTGCTGAAGGGTAAAATGTTGGTTCTGTTTACATACCACACAGGTGTTAAGCTTGTTGCTTGATGATACAGCCAGAGACCCAGCGCTGATGTGCTACAATATATATAATTTTTTTTTAGAGTATATTATATATATATATTTTAGAGTATATACAATAAATAAAATATTGGTCCTTCTCAAAAAATTAGCATATTGTGATAAAGTTCATTATTTTCTGTAATGTACTGATAAAAATTAAATTTCCATATATTTTAGATTCATTGCACCCCAACTGAAATATTTCAGGTCTTTTATTGTTTTAATACTGATGATTTTGGCATACAGCTCATGAAAAACAAAAATCCCCATCTCAAAAATTTAGCATATTGCATCCGACCAAGGAGAAAAAAAAAAAAAAAGTGTTTTTAATACAAAAAAAGTCAACCTTCAAATAATTATGTTCAGTTATGCACTCAATACTTGGTCGGGAATCCTTTTGCAGAAATGACTGCTTCAATGCGGTGTGGCATGGAGGCAATCAGCCTGTGGCACTGTTGAGGTGTTACGGAGGCCCATGATGCTTCGATAGCGGCCTTAAGCTCATCCACAGTGTTGGGTTTGGTGTCTCTCAACTTTCTCTTCACAATATCCCACAAATTCTCTATGGGGTTCAGATCAGGAGAGTTGGCAGGCCAATTGAGCACAGTAATACCATGGTCAGTAAACCATGTACCAGTGGTTTTGACACTGTGAGCAGATGCCAGGTTGTGCTGAAAAATGAAATCTTCATTTCCATAAAGCTTTTCAGCAGATGGAAGCATGAAGTGCTCCAAAATGTCCTGATAGCTAGCTGCATTGACCCTGCCCTTGATAAAACACAGTGGACCAACACCAGCAGCTGGCATGACACCCCAGACCATCACTGACTGTGGGTACTTGATACTGGATTTCAGGCATTTTGACATTTCCTTCTCCCCAGTCCTCCTCCAGACTCTGGCACCTTGATTTCCGAATGACATGCAAAATTTGCTTTCATCCGAAAGAAGTACTTTGGACCACTGAGCAACAGTCCAGTGCTGCTTCTCTGTAGCCCAGGTCAAACGATTCTGCCGCCGTTTCTGGTTCGAAAGTGGTTTGACCTGGGGAATGCGGCACTTGTAGCCCAGTCCACTGTTTCCACAGGTCCCCCAAGGTCTGGAATCGGCCCTTCTCCACAATCTTCCTCAGGGTCTTGTCACCTCTTCTGGTTGTGCAGCGTTTTCTGCCACACTTTTTCCTTCCCACAGACGTCCCACTGAGGTGCCTTGATAGAGAACTCTGGGAACAGCCTATTCGCTCAGATTTCTTTCGGTGTCTTACCCTCTTGCTTGAGGGTGTCAATGATGGCCTTCTGGACAGCAGTCAGGTCAGCAGTCTTACCCATGATTGCAGTTTTGAGGAATGAACTAGGCTGGGAGTTTTTAAAAGCCTCAGGAATCTTTTGCAGGTGTTTAGAGTTAATTGGTTGATTCAGATGATTAGGTTAATAGCTCGTTTAGAGTACCTTTTCATGATATGCTAATTTTTTGAGATGGGAATTTTGGGTTTTCATGAGCTGTATGCCAAAATCATTAGTATTAAAAAAAAATAAAAGACCTGAAATATTTCAGTTGGTGTGCAATGAATCTAAACTATATGAAAGTTTAATTTTTATCAGTACATTACAGCAGTGTTTCCCAACCTTTTTGAGCCAAGGCACACCTTTTACATTAGAAAATTCACGAGGCACACCACGGAACAAAAACGATACTGCCCTCTAGCAGAACAGCACTGTTACTACACGCTAAATGTAATCGGTTAATCTTCCGCAGCACACCTGATGATTTTTCACGGCACACTAATGTGCCGCGGAACAGGGGTTGGGAAACACTGCATTAAGATAAGATAAGATAAGATAAGATACAGCTTTATTAATCTCACAATGGAGAAATTCACTGTTACAGGCTCTTGAGGTACTATCAGTAGGGGGTGCAAAAATAGATACAAGTACAGAACATAATGAACTTTATCACAATATGCAAATTTTTTGAGGAGTCTATATATATATATATATATATATATATATATATATATATATATATATATATATATATATATACACATACATACATATATACACACACACACAAGTCCTTCTCAAAAAATGAGCATATTGTGATAAAGTCCATTATTTTCTGGATGGCAAAAGAAAGTACTTTTTTCGGATGAAAGCAAGAAGCGCCTGATCTGGGTCAATGCAGCTAGCTATCAGGACATTTTGGAGCACCTCATGCTTTCATCTGCTGAATAGCTTTATGGAAATGAAGATTTCATTTTTCAGCACGACCTGGCACCTGCTCACAGTGCCAAAACCACCAGTAAATGGTTTACTGACCATGGTATTACTGTGCTCAATTGGAATGCCAACTCTCCTGACCTGAACCCCATAGAGAAGCTGTGGAATATTGTGAAGAGAAAGTTGAGACACACCAGACCCAACACTGTGGAAGAGCTTAAAACCGCTATCGAAGCATCCTGGGCCTCCATAACACCTCAGCAGTGCCACAGGCCGATTGCCTCCATGCCACGCCACATTGAAGCAGTCATTTCTGCAAAAGGATTCCCGACCAAGTAGTGAGTACATAACTGAACATAATTATTTGAAGGTTGACTTGTTTGTATTAAAAACACTTTTTTTGGTCGGATGAAATATGCTAATTTTTGGAGATAGGGATTTTTGTTTTTTCTTTACTTTTTTGCCAAAATTATCAATATTAAAACAATAAAAAGGCTTGAACTACTTCAGTTGTGTGTAACGAATCTAAAATATATGAAAGTCTAATGTTTATGAGTACATTTCAGAAAATAATTACCTTTATCATAATATGCTAATTTTTTGAGAAGGACTCTCTCTCTCTCTCTCTCTTATATATATATATATATATATATAAACTGACACTCAATCATGATTATAAATATGCATTAGTCAATAGAACTCTAAAATACTCACAAGCAGTGATCCCCAGAATACAACTCCAGAGAAGACAGCTATGGTCTGAGGGTCAACCATAAGCACGATACCAAACAATATCGTCAACACACCAATCATTATCTGGACGGTCTGTGGTTTTAGAAAATAAATGAAACACAAATTAAAGTCACAGTAAAAATTGGCAGAATCAGACGTTAAAGGTTGTATCTGAACACTTCGACCCCTTCCCAGGCTGGAAGTGAAAGCTCTATTCTTGTACTTGATGTTCTGGAAGTGAAATGTGATATTGGGAACAACCCATGAGGATAAAGAGCCCAACGAAAGATGCCCAGTTTGACCAAGTGTGAATTATGGAATGGAGTGATATTGGTGCTCTATGATGTGACTGTAGAACTTACTCCCAGTGCTTTGGGTTCTCCTTTCAGAAATTTCTGCAGTGGGCTGACCGTTGGAGAGGAATTTTGGTGCGCTGTAGTTGGGGATGATGATGATGATGGAATAAGCTGAGTGACAATGGTGTAGCCACTTCCCACGTTAGTGAGTGGTATAGGGGCGCTGGCCATCTTTACAACAGGTCTGGGTTTGTATTCTGTGAAAAAAAAAAATTGCATGATGAGATAATATGAGGAGATTTTAAGATATAAGTCAAGATTTAATTATTTCATTAATGTGTCCAATTTATTAGAGCTCCTTCACAACAGTCCATCTCAGGGCCAGCAAGCACACAAGTATTTGGATTTTTTATTTATTTTTTTTTATAGAGTAGGGTGTCGTATAAGTAACAACCCATTCAAATATGTTGGGAAAAAAAAAAATCTGGGGCTGGTTATCTTGTTGTTCAAAACTCCGTTAACTTTAACCAAGTGTTAACTTGACGTTAAAGTGAACACACCTAAGGACCGCCGTTAAATTTTTAACAGTGTGGTTAACTTGCAAGATGACGTTCGTGGCTAACGCTGCATTCATGATGCCGCATCAGCGGGCGTGGATTCTTATAAATACTATTAATATTATTGTTCAACCGAAAACATTCTCAAATATATATTCTCAAACTACATACAATGCAGCCATGAGGTGGGGGGGGGGGCACTAACCAGTGTCTCTCCCCCTCATGCCGGTCCCAAGCCCTGAGGGTTGCAACAGGAAGGGCATCCAGCGTAAAACTTTTGCCAAAATACAAAATGCAAACCAGAAAGTCTAAACTCATACCAGATCGGTCGAGGCCCGGGTTAACAACGACCGCCATCAGTGCTGCCAACTAACAGGGTGCTGATGGAAATTGGACTACTGTTGGTCGAAGACGTTGAAGGAGAGGTGGCAGGCGTGTCCGTAGGAAGAGAGAGAAGAGGAAAAGCACAAGTCTAGGACTGAGACTAGGGACTTTGAATGTTGGAACTATGCAAGGAAAAGGGAGAGAGCTGGCTGACATGATGCAGAGGAGGAAGGTGGACATACTGTGTGTTCAGGAGACCAGGTGGAAAGGTAGCACAGCTAAAAGCTTAGGGGCAGGGTTTAAGCTGTTTTTTTCATGGTGTGGATGGGAAGAGAAATGGAGTAGGAGTCATCTTGAAGGAGGGGTTTGTCAAAAATGTTCTAGAAGTGAAAAGAGTGTCAGACAGTGAGTCTCAAGTTAGAAATTGAAGGTGTGATGTTCAATGTTGTCAGTGCTTATGCCCCACAGACAGGATGTGAGCTAAAAGAGAAGGAGAGATTCTGGAGTGAGTTAGATGAAGTGATGCAGAGTACCCCCAGAGGTGAAAGAGTGGTCATTGGTGCAGACGTCAATGGACATGTTGGTGCAGGCAACAGAGGAGACGGGGAAGTGATGGGCAGGTTTGGTATCCAGGACAGGAACACAGAAGGACAGATGTTGATAGATTTTGCAAAAAGGATGGAAATGGCTGTGGGAAATACTTTCTTCAAGAAAAAAAACAGGAGCATATGGTAACTTCTAAAAGCGGTGGTAGGAGCACACAGGTTGACTTCCTTCAAGATGTAGTCTGTGACTACAAAGTAGAAGTGGGTGAGAGTGTTGCCAAACAGCATACGATGGTGGTATGCAGGATGACACTGATGGTGAGGAAGGTGAAGAAGGCAAAGGCAGAGAAAACAAAGTGGTGGAAGTTGAAAAAGGAACAATGTCGTGTTGTCTTCAAGAAATAGTTGAAACAGGTTTTGGGTGGTCAGGAAGTGCTTCCAGATGACTGGACAACCACAGCTAATGTGATCAGGGAGACAGGTAGGAGAGTACTTGGTGTGTCCTCTGGAGGGAAAGTAGATAAGGAGACTTGGTGGTGGAATGAGGAAGTGCAGGAGTGTGTACAAAGGAAGAGGTTAGCCAAGAAGTGGGACATTGAGAGGACCGAAGAGAGTAAACAGTAGTACAGGGAGACACAGAGGAAGGTGAAAGTACAGACGAGGTTAGGCAAGAATCTCCATGGACTATGATGTTTGCGGATGACATTGTGATCTGTAGTGAGAGCAGAGAACAAGTGAAGGAAAATCTAGAGAAGTGGAGGTATGCACTGGAAAGGAGAGGAATGAAGGTTAGCCTCAGAAAATCAGAAGAGGGAGAAAATGATTTATACAGTTTGGCACAGCAGAGAAAAAGAGATGGGAAGGACGTGCAGCAAGTTAGAGTGATAAAGGACAGAGAGGGAAATGTATTGACGGATGACAGAAGTGTGCTGGGAAGATGGAAAGAGTACTTGAAGAGCTGATGAATGAGGAAAATGAGAGAGAATTTAAAAAAAAAAAAAAAAAAAAAAAAAAGAGAGAGAGTATAAGAAGTGACTGTTGAGGACTCGGAAGTTGCAAAGATTAGTAAGGGTGAAGTGAGGAGGGCATTGAAGAGGATGAAGAATGGAAAGGTAGTTGGTCTTGATGACATTCCGGTGGAGGTATGGAAGTGTCTAGAAAAGGTTGCAGTAGATTTTCTGACAAGAACATTCAACAAGGTCTTAGAGTGAGCAGATGCCGGAGGAATGGAGGAGAAGTGTGCTTGTGCCCATCTTTAAGAACAAGGGAGACGTGCAGAGTTGTGGGAACTATAGAGGGATAAAGTTGATGAGCCATACGATGAAGTTATGGGAAAGAATAGTGGAAGCTAGACTAAGGGCAGAGGTCAGCATTTGTGAACAACAGTTTGGTTTCATGCCAAGAAAGAGCACCACAGATGCAGTATTTGCCTTGAGGATGTTAATGGAGAAGTACAGAGAAGGTCAGACGGAGCTGCATTGTACCTTTGTGGATCCTGAGAAAGCATATGACAGGGTGCCGAGAGAGGAACTGTGGTATTGCATGAGGACGTCTGGAGTGGCAGAGAAGTATGTTAGAGTGGTGCAGGACATGTATGAGAGATGTAAGACAGTGGTGAGGTGTGCTGTCGGTGTGACAGAAGAGTTCAAGGTGGAGGTGGGACTGCATCAAGGGTCAGCTCTCAGCTCCTTCTGGTGATGGACAGGCTGACAGACGAGGTTAGACAAGATTCCCCATGGACTATGATGTTTGCAGATGACATTGTGATCTGTAGTGAGAGCAGAGAACAAGTGCAGGGAAATCTAGTGAGGTGGAGGTATGCCCTGGAAAGGAGGGGAATGGAGGTTAGCCTCAGTAAGACAGAATACATGTGCATGAATGACAAGGACCCAAGAGGAACGGTGAGGTTACAGGGAGCAGAGCTAAGAAAGGTGGAGGATTTTAAGTACTTAGGCTCAACAATCCAGAGCAATGGAGAGTGTGGAAAAGAGGTGAAGAAGTGTGTGCAGGCAGGTTGGAATGGTTGGAGAAAAATGTCCGGTGTGATGTGTGATAGGAGGGTATCGGCAAGAATAAAAGGAAAAGTGTACAAGACGGTGTTGAGGCCAACGGTGTTGTATGGTTTAGAAACAGTGGCCCTGGGGAAAAGACAGGAGTCAGAGTTGGAGGTAGCAGAGATGAAAATGTTGAGGTTCTCTTTGGGAAGAACGAGGATGGATAGGATTAGGAATGAGCACATCAGAGGGACAACACATGCAAGACGTTTTGGAGACAAAATCAGAGAGGCTAGATCGAGATTGTTTGGACATGTACAGAGGAGGGATAGTGAGTATATTGGTAATAGGATGCTGAGGCTGGAACTACCAGGCAGAAGGCCTAGAGGAAGACCAAAGAGACGATTCATGGATGTGGTGAAGGAGGACATGAAGACCGTTGGTGTAAGAGAAGATGCAGCAAAGGATAGGGTGAGATGGAGGCAGATGATTCGCTGTGGCGGCCCCTGAAGGGAAAAGCCGAAAGGAAAAGAAGAAGATCTGCAAGTACATGTGCTAAACATTTACAAATTGAGCTCAAGTTATTTATCTATTCAAAGGCACAAACAAATCTCCATACATATTTAACCGGGGATTTAGCTCAGTTGGTAGAGTGTCTGCTTTATCCTCCGGTAGGTCGGAGTTCGAATCCGGCCGCGTCATACCATAAGACGTTAAAATTTGGCAGTTGTTGCTTCCTGCTTTGCGCTCAGCATCAAAAGGATAGAACAATGCAATAACTGGCGCTGCACAGTGGCGACAGGTGCCTAGCGCACAAAGCAAATTTCAATGTATGTAATGTACTTTGACAATAAAGAGTTGTTGTTGATATTTACAACACAAAGACATACTATTTTTCATATATTTTATTATTTTTATTTATTATATTTTTATATATGTTATGATATAATATATTTTATATAAGTACTGACCATTAGGCTGCAGATACAGACTGGATGGCTTATGATTATTTTAGCCATTCATTCTCTGTGCGTCAATGTTTGTGTTCTAACATGTGCAGGAGCCGGAGGCGGTACAAACAAACTGTGCTTTATTCTCACACTTTCATTTGGTTTGATTGACAGTGTTCAGCTATTATTGCTTTCTGATAATATTATGTTTGTTTATTGGTCAGCTCGGGCGTGCCCATGCGCAGTGCCCGTTACACGTTAACTTTCGATTTTCTTCCTGACTAGTCATGCGGAACTTATTTCCAACTTACTCTTCAATCACAGTCATTAAGTTTATTTATCAGATTGTGAATACACAATTTCTTGTCCAGCGGAACTCAACTCCTGCTGGGGGGTTGCACATGCACCTTGTGCACTAACCCAGCCTAAGCCCTTGATCAGCTGTCTTCTGATGTTTCAGTAGCTGATACCGGCTTGGGTAGTATTTCATTGCACGCATAAAAAAATAAATAAATTCACGAGCACATGTATTATTGTCGATCGACATTTTTATAATATTAAAAAGCATACACAGACATCTTACCCCCTCCCCCCTCAGAAAATGTTGAAAAATGTTGAATGACCCCTTAGTGCTAACCAGTAACAACCACACTTAACTTTGACGGCAACATTAACTAATGACGTGACTAACCATGCTTTGAACAACGCATATTTAACAGTCGGTTACCTAACGGCGGGTTAAAAATTTAACCAGCAGTTAGGGGTTAACCTGTGGTTAAAATGTTTTGAACAACCGGCCCCTGATCTTTATTCTGTTGCATAATGTTCACCAATCGCCCACAAGGGGGAGACATTTAATTTTAACTTTAGAAAGTTAAAACAAATTCTGCGATACAGCTCTATTTTTCAGATTAATCCATATGCACTTGTCACTATAGTCCATCTCTACCCTGCACACTTTAAGTGGTCCTATAGTTCTACATTTTTAGAAAATGTATCTCTTTTGAAATTCTTGAGTGCAAACACTCATTTTGATTGTATTATGAAGGGGTGAAAAGAAAAAAAAGCATTGTGATATTTTCATATATTGCTGAAGGAAATCGATCAGTAACCTCACAGCTTTCAAATGGACATGGGTCAGAACCTCGAGTACACGGAACACTTTGGATAGCTCTACCAGCAATATTGCCATGAATGTTTCTTGTATCTCAGTACTGTTTTGTGCACTTCCTAAAATTAGTATTTATGAATACTGACTTGATAATACTTCATTTGATGTTGTTCGGTAAAATTGGCCACACCAGTCTTTTTTGCTGCTATTGAACGGATTTACACAGTGACTGATGGTGTGAGCAAGTACATGAAAGTTGTCAAATGAAGCCTGGCGTGGTACTGCGAGTGGGTGTAGCAGGATAGGGGTGTCTGAGACTGAATTCTGAGAATTTCTTATGATTTTTTCTTTTAATAGTCAGTGTACATACAATAAAACAATAAAAAAAAAAAAAACACATCATACCCGACAGATATGAATCTACAGACTGTAATGGTAAACAAGCCCCCAAATCTATAAACAAGGGAAAACCACACTTAGAAACCATTCGAGAACATTTTCACCACTGAAATACTGCTTCGGCTGAACCCTCATCCGAGTCATAGCCATTAAATATGGAATAGAAAATCATTTACATCAATGAAAACAAAAAAGGATTAGTTCACCTTCTGTCCTTTCAGCTTTGTTCTTTCTCTCTCTCTCTCGCTCTCTCTCAGAATACGTCTCACACTCCTCCCATTGCTTTCTGTACCATTATCGGCAGTTCAGCCTGTTCTTCGAAGGAAATGTTAGCAGCCCCAGTGACGTGGATTTCCTGTTTTGATTTTAAGCCAAGAGTTGCCGATGAGGGAAAATGAAAAGCAGAACAAAAAAATTCAGACAAAATCTGATCTCAGCCAGCTGTACTTTATGCTCTATTTCTCAGAGCAGAAGTATTCCAAGCAGGACAGAACAACTTCAGTGTTGCCAAGAAATGTGATCTGGAGTAACCTTGGAACAGCCACAGCAGCATGATAATGATAGCAATGATAAATACACATAGCGATTCAGGGGTCCAAGCACCAGAAATGCAAGATATGTGACTCCTCCAAACAAGAAGTAATCCATGTGTGTGGCAAAAGTTATACTTCTTTTGTAAATCATTTGTTTTGGGTGTCAGTGAACCTTGTATTTCTCATTATTTCTGACTAGGTTTCTCCGGCATTCACAGTTTCTCCAGTACTCTCCATTCCCGACATATTTCCAGTTGAATTCTATTATCATCTACTCAGCATGACGTCAGCCATCTTATAATTCTTTGAAAGAGTTTGTAAAAATTCCATGAAAAATGGCAAAGTCGTCTGACAGATTCTTTTTTTCTCTCTCATTTTCCTCATTCATCAGCTCTTCAAAGTACTCTTTCCATCTTCCGAGCACACTTGTGTCATCATTGAACACGTTTTCCACTCTGTATTAATTTATCATCACTCTAACTTGCTGCACATCCTTCCCATCTTTATTTCTCTGTTGTGCCAACCTGTATAAATCATTTTCTCCTTCTTTACTGTCCAACCAAGCATACAAGTCATCATACGCCCTCTGATTGGCCTTTGACACCGCTATCTTCGCCTTACGCTGTGTATTCCTGTACTCCTGTTTACTCTCTTCGGTCCTCTCTGTCCCATTTCTTCTTAGCTAACGGCTTCTTTTGTACACACTCCTGCACTTCCTCATTCCACCACTAAGTCTCCTTATCTACTTTCCTTCCAGAGGACACACCAAGTACTCTCCTACCTTTTGTTTTGTAGGTTCAAGTTCACAGATATAAGAAATACATTATTAAGTAAATAATTGAAGTACCCCTTATCACAACAGTTTTATTAATATTATATCAAGGCTCAAGATTCTGTTGATGCTCTGGTCTAGTCATCTAGGGCCTTAATAGGCCTGTGCAGGGGTCAGCAACCTTTGCCATTCAAAGAGCCATTTGGACCCGTTTTTTCCACAGTAAAGAAAACACTGGGAGCCACAAATCCATTTTTGACATTTAAAATAATTTTTTTCCCCTTTTTCCTTCATGTTAATATAAAAACAATGTGTGGCATTGATTTAAACGACTGCAGAGACAATTAAATTACAATTCTGCCTGCAACAAAAACATTTAGCTTAAAAAAAAAGACGAAATAAAAATTTATTTTCAAGGAAATTCCCAATGTCTATTTGAGGCCTGAGGCAGTGGTAGCCTGGTGGTAAAGTTCCCCACTCTCCATGGATTGTCACACGTCTCTCATTGTTTATGGTGTGGTTGTGGGTAAATAAGCAGCATTTTCCTTTTGCAGTTGTTTTTGGTGATGCAGTGGTTTTTGTAGAGGAAGCACGTTTACACCTGTCGGCCCCATAAAGTACAACATTCATTATTTTTAAAAGCCACGGAGCCGCATCAGAGGTGAAAGAGCGACGGGTTGCCGACCCCTGAGCTAGTGGTTAAGGCAATGAGTTACTGATCCAAACGCTCGGAATTGAATCTCCAGTACCACTACTGTTGTGCAAGGCACATCATGCTCAGTTGTATTAAAAACAACAAAAATAAATAAATAAAAACATATTGCTGTGTGTTGATGTGATTGTGTATACTGCCCACATTTCCTCAGCAATTTAAATGAATTGTTATTAAATCAATAAATTGTATATTCAATATCAAATTCAAGTTTCAAATTTCTTTTATCGTCAATTCTTATACAAGAAAGCACCTGAAGAGAACCAAAATTTTGTTTTCTCTCAAATCATGGTGCAAAAAGACAAAAGCGTCTGTTCAATATCAAATACAGCTGTACATAATAGCAGCCAGCAAAGAAAAGGAAGTGGAGAGTTCAGCTTCCTGACAACCTGATGGATGGAACTGTCTCTATTTCTTTCTTTATTTTCTTTAATGATAATTACTGTGATGACCTGGCAAGTTATCCAGGCTGTACCTCGCCCAGAGACGGCTGAGATGGGCGCCAGCATCACTGTGACCCTAATTAAAATCAAGCAGTTCAGAAAATAAATAAATGTATATTGTTAATGATAGAATTTTATGCAGAGTTACTATAAAAATTTTATAGAGAAATGAAATTTATTATCTCGGCGGAGATTGGGAGGGCGTTTTATTTTCTTCTTTCTAGGGGGTGTAACAGAAGATAAATGAGAAGCACTGCACTAGTTTAATTACAAAGGTGTTGTTTTTTTAACAAGCTTGAATTTTGAAAGCAATGTCTCATTCTTCACATTAAAGGGGCGAAGGCATTATTGTTTCAAATAAAATAGCCTAAATAACATCAACATGTCTTCAAAAAAAAGCGTAGACATCTATATCAACAGAAATTGGACTGGATAAACCCCATAAACCATTTAAAAATTATAAAAGTACACCAATTTTTTTTTTTTTATGAAACGTGTTAAAAGTAAAAGAAAATTATTTATTAAACCATTTAAACATTTTATTAACATATTAAACCTTTTTATTAACATTTATTAATTAAACCATTATTAATTTTTTTTTATTTAACACACACACACACACACACACCCACCTCTCTCTCGTGCGCACTGTGGGCCAGTGCCCACAGGACGTGGAATTCAAAGCGCATTCCCTGCTTGACAAACAACTTTAATTTGATTCCTTTAAAGGATCGGAATTCCCGATAAGCTCAAATGCGCCAACATTTATTAACTGAACTAAAACATTATTCCTTCTCTGTCTCTCCCTCTCTCTCCGTCTTTCTCCCTCTCTGTCAGGTGCGTGCTGCAGACCACGCGCACAAGACGTGAATTCAAAGCGCATTTCCTGCTTGACCATTTACTGAATTAAAACAACTTAAACTAAACACTAAAGCGTTGTTCATTCTCTCTCTCTCTCTCTCTCTGTCGCGCGCTGCGGGCCACGCCCACAAGACGTGAATTCAAAGCGCATTCCCTGCTTGACAAACTCAACTTTAATTTGATTCCTTGAGGGATCGGAATTCCAGAGGAGCTCAAATGCACCCACATTTAAACATTTACTAAATTAAAACAACTTAAAAAACTAAACTAAAAATTAAAGAGTGAAGCTTCCTTCTGTCTCTAACTGGGAGGCCAGCGGGGCCGGATGTTGAGAGATAGCTAATGAGAGAGCAACTCCCGCATCGATTGGCGCGTTTGGATTTTGAATTTCTTTTCATAAGAGGGGGGTGTATCGTATCTCGGGGACGGAAAGAATTAGATGTTTTTCGTACACACGGGTCTTCGTAAGTTGAGGGCCGACTGTATATGCACACACACAGTCATCCTTTGCCACTTCGCAATTTGAGCGTCGCGATCTTGGTACATCGCGGTATTCCAAGGCAGGCTTGCGTCCATTGTTTACAAACGACAGACTGAAGTTCCCCTCCTCCCCAGTTCAAGCAGGGACCGCCCACTCAACTCAATCTCGGAAGTTGATTGGCTTAGACGCGTAACGATGTTGCCTCGCACATTCCCGCGGGATTTTTTGTGATCTTATAGTGTTTGTGAACGAGGAACAGTGGTGGTCTAGGGCGCTGGATCGCTGAGCCAAAGGTTGGGGGTTCGAGTCCCACTCTCCACAAGGTTGTCACTGTCCCCTCCCAGTGCAGCTAACTGGGTTATCAAAGGCGGGCCATGTCTCTCACTGTCTATGGTGAGAGGCATGTAAAAGAACCATTGCTGACTTTCGTAAAGAGTAGGCTGCAAAATCGTCAGCGTGTTTCTGTCCCTTGCTAAAAAAAAAGGGTTGTGACAGGAAGGGCATCCGACGTAAAAAGCTCTGCCAAATCAAACATGCGAATCAGATGATTCGCTGTGGCGACTCCCGAGTAAAAGGGAAAGTCGAAAGGAAGACAGACAGAAGTGTTTGTGAACGTGCACTGCGGAGACGAGCTATTGTCAGAGGTGAAAATAGTACTTAAAGTATTTATATATAAATTATATTTAAATATTAATAAATTACAGTAATTACATATGCATATCACTGTAATGTTTAATATACACATCTTGATATTGTATAGACGTGAAAACAGAAATGAGAGGCGCGTTCCAACTTCGCAGTTTTTCGAATATCGCGGCCAGTTCTGGTCTACATTATCCGCGATATTCAAGGGATGACATATTATATATATATATATATATACACACACAGTAAAACCTCCGCTGACGAACGCTTAAGCTCACGAACTTTTCGCCTCAAGAACATTAAATTTGCGAGCATATAGTCTCTGCTGACGAACTAGTTTTATTGGACGAATCAAACCAGCGGTCGAACAGCGCCACGGTGGCGGCCACACGAGAAGCTGACGCGCTCACGGCGTCACAGTTAAATCACCCCTTTCTTTGAGTGCGGAAGTGGTTTGTGTTTGATAGACATTTTGGACCATATTGAGTGTACTTTTGCTATTATGGGACCGAAAAAGACCCCACCACAGGCGAAGATCATTGAAAAACACGAACGAGGTGTGCGTTTGTGCGACTTAGCATCCCAGTACCAGTACGCCAAGTCTACCATTGCTCCCATCCTTAAGAACAAGGAAGCTATTAAGGGTGCGTGTGTGGCTAAGGGTGTTTCCAAACAGTAGGCGTTTCCAAACACTCCTTCCAAACAGTAACTCCCTCCCTCCCTCCTCCTCCCACTCCATTCCATCAAGCCATCAACTACCATCACAAAGGTAAATAAAACGACTTTATTATACAGTACAGTTTATTTCTTTAATTACAATACAATAGCACATTTATTATACATAAAATAAGGTATATTTGTGCAGTTTTAAGGCTTATTTAGTAGAAAATTATGTTTTATGGGGACCTGGGAACGGATTATTCTCATTTTAATGGTTTCTTATGGGAAATAAATGTTCGGAAGACGAACTTTTCGCCTTACACACACTTTCTGGGAACCAATTATGTTCGTGAGCTGAGGTATCACTGTATATTCTCTTTTTCCTTTCGGCTGTTCCCTTCAGGGGTCGCCACAGCGAATTATCTGTCTCCATCTCACCCTATCCACTGCATTTTCACCAACTCCCTTCATGTCCTCCTTCACCACATCCATGAATCGTCTCTTTGGTCTTTCTCTGGGTCTTCCGCTTGGTAGTTCCAACCTCCACATCCTCCTACCAATATACTCACTATCCCTCCTCTGTACATGTCCAAACCATCTCAATCTAGCCTCTCTGGCTTTGTCTCCAAAACGTCTTACATGTGCTTTCCCTCTGATGTGCTCATTCCTGATCCTATCCATCCTTGTTACTCCCAGAGAGAACCTCAACATTTTCCTCTCTGCTACCTCCAACTCTGACTCCTGTCTTTTCCTCAGCACAACTGTTTCTAAACCATACAACATTGCAGGCCTCATCACCGTCTTGTACACTTTTCCTTTCATTCTTGCCAATACCTTCCTATCACACCGGACACTTTTCTCCAATCATTCCAAACTGCCTGCACATGCTTCTTCACCTCTTTTCCACACTATCCATTGCTCTGGATCGTTGAGCCCAAGTACTTAAAATTCTTCACCTTCCTCATCTCTGCTCCCTGTAACCTCACCGTTCGTCTTCGGTCCTTGTCATTCACACACATGTACAGTAAAACCTCCGCTGACGAACGCTTAAGCTCACGAACTTTTCGCCTCAAGAACATTAAATTCGCGAGTATATAGTCTCTGCTGACGAACTAGTTTTCGGCGGACGAACAGCGCCACGGTGGTGGCCACGAGAAGCTGACGCACGCTCACGGCGTCCCAGTTCGTCACCCCCTTTCTTTGAGTGCGGACGTGGTTTGTGTTTGATAGACATTTTGGACCATATGGAGTGTACTTTTGCTATTATGGGACCGAAAAAGACCCCACCACAGGCGGCGATCATTGAAAAACACGAACGAGGTGTGCGTTTGTGTGACTTAGCGTCCCAGTACGCTAAGTCTACCATTGCTACCATCCTTAAGAACAAGGAAGCTATTAAGGGTGCGTGTGTGGCTAAGGGGGACTCTCCTTCCAAACAGTAACTCCCTCCCTCCTCCTCCCACTCCATTCTATCAAGCCATCAACTACCATCACAAAGGTATATAAAACAACTTTATTATACAGTACAGTTTATTTCTTTAATTACAATACAATAGCACATTTATTATACATAAAATAAGGTATATTTGTGTAGTTTTAAGGCTTATTTAGTAGAAAATTATGTTTTATGGGGACCTGGGAACGGATTATCTCATTTTAATGGTTTCTTATGGGAAATAAATGTTCGGAAGACGAACTTTTTGCCTCACACACACTTTCTGGGAACCAATTATGTTCGTGAGCTGAGGTATCACTGTATTCTGTTTTACTGAGAATAACCTTAATTCCCCTCCTTTCAAGGGCAAACCTCCACCTCTCTAGATTTTCCTTCACTTGTTCTCTGCTCTCACTACAGATCACAATGTCATCTGCAAACATCATAGTCCATGGAGATTCTTGTTGAACCTCGTCTGTCAGCCTGTCCATCAACATAGCAAACAAGAAGGGACTCAGAGCTGACCCTTGTTACAGTTCTGAACTCTTCTGTCACACCGACAGCACACCTCATTACTGTCTTACAGCTCTCATACATGTCCTGCACCACTCTAACATACTTTTCTGCCACTCCAGACTTCCTCATGCAATACCACAGTTCCTCTCTCGGCACCATGTCATATGCTTTCTCCAGATTCACAAAGGCACAATGCCACTTTATCCCTCTGTAGTTGCCACAACTCTGTACATCTCCCTTGTTCTTAAAAATGGGCGCAAGCACACTTCTCCATTCCTCTGGCATCCTTTCACTCTCTAAGACCTTGTTGAATATTCTTGTCAGAAAAGTTACTGATACCTCTCCTAGACACTTCCATACCTCCATCGGTATGTCATCAGGACCAACTGCCTTCCATTCTTCATCCTCTTCAATGCCCTCCTCACTTCACCCATACTACTCTTTGCTACTTCCTGGTCCTCCACAGTCACCTCTTCTATTCTGTTTTCCTCTCTCATTTTCCTCATTCATCAGCTCTTTAAAGTACTCTTTCCATCTTCCCAGCACACTTCTGTCAATACATTTCCCTCTCTGTCCTTAATTGCTCTTACTTGCTGCATGTCCTTCCCATCTCGATTTCTCTGCTGTGCCAACCTGTATAAATCATTTTCTCCCTCCTTACTGTCCAACCTATCATACAAGTCATCATACGCCTTCTGTTTGACCTTTGATACTGCTCCCTTCGCCTTACACTGTGTCTTCCTTTACTCCTGTTTACTCTCTTCGGTCTTCTCCATGTCCCACTTCTTCTTGGCTAACCTCTTCCTTTGTACACACTCCTGCACTTCCTCATTCCACCACCAAGTCTCCATATCTCCTCTCCTTCCAGATGACACACCAAGTATTCTCCTACCTGTCTCCCTGATCACATTAGCTGTATAAGCACTTCCAGACCACCCAAAGCCTGTTTCAATTCTCTGAAGACAACCCGACACTCTTCCTTTTTCACCTTTCACCACTTTGTCTTCTGCTCTACCTTTGCATTCTTCATATTCCTCACCATCAGCGTCATCCTACACACCACCATTATCCTATGCTGTTTGGCAACACTCTCACCCACTACTTCTTTGCAGTCACTTACTTCCTTCAAAATACAATCGTCTACACACTGTGTTCCTACCTCCGCTTTTATAAGCCACCCTATGCTCCAGTCTCTTTTGGAAGAAAGTATTTACCACAGCCATTTCCATCCTTTTTAGATCTGTCCTTCTGCGTTCCTGTCCTGGATACCAAACCTGCCCATCACTTTACTTTCACGTCCCCTCGGTTTCCTGCACCAACATGCCCATTGAAGTCTGCCCCAATGACCACTCATCTCTGGGGGTACTCTGCATCACTTCATCTAACTCACTCCAGAATCTCCTTCTCTTCTAGTTCACATCCCACTAACAACATTGAACATCACGCCTTCAATTTCTAACCTGAGACTCCTCACTCTGTCTGACATTCTTCACTTCTAGAACATTCCTGACCAACTCTTCCTTCAAGATGACTCCTACTCCATTTCTCTTCCCATCCACACCATGAAAAAACAGCTTAAACCCTGCTCCTGAGCTTCTAGCCTTGCTACCTTTCCACCTGGTCTCCTGAACACACAGTATGTTCACCTTCCTCCTCTGCATCATTTCGGCCAGCTTTCGACCTGTTCCTGTCATAGTTCCAACATTCAAAGTCCCTACTTTCAATCCTAGACTCATGCCTTTCCTCTTCTCTCTCTGCCTATGGACACGCCTCCCACCTCTCCTTCTTCGACCAACAGTAGTCCAATTTACACCAGCACCCTGTTAGTTAACAGCACTGACAGCAGTTGTTAACCTAGGCCTCGACCGATCCGGTATGAAATTTTGTTTTGACTCGCATATATATATATTTTTTTTTGGCATCGGTTTTACGCTGGATGCCCTTCCTGACGCAACCCACTGCATTTATCCGGGCTTGGGAATCTTCTCGCTCTTCTGTGACACCAGAAACATTCAGCCAGACTCAAAAATGCAGGAGACAGGGGGTGATGAAAATGGATGAACTTTATTGTTGACAGGGAAGGCACTAGAGCATGGGGAAATCACAGTCACTGTTAGTGCCCGGTGATTGCTAAGTGGAATCAGGTCTGTGTGCTTCGCACTATACCCACGTGTGACAGCCACACCCCTCTCCAGGAGATATAGAGAGAGTTAGAGCCAAAAAAAATAGTCTCTCAAACACAGACCACAACATGGTGTACTGTATTCAATAATTTTTTCACTTAATTTGCAGACCTATGGTACAAGTAACAGTATTGTTAACTTCTGTTCAAAAAAAAAAAAAAAAAAAAAAAACAGAATGGATTAAGACCATTTACATTATTGGTAATGGGAAAAACGGATTCGGAATTCAGCCAAATCAGAATTTCACCAGCCGTCGGGAATAAATTATGGTCGCGCACTGAGGCACTACTGTAATAAGCATTTTTACTCACCACAAAACAATCCTACAATCCTAACCTTCAGCGTGTCGACATCCCATCACTTGAAAATAAACTTTCCCATTGAGAAGTGTACAGACAGACAAGAGGATGTCAAAGCCAAGCTATTATCATTCTTCTAACTGATCCTTTTTGTATGCTTACTTTGTAGCAGACTTTGCTCTCTTCAAGAAGGAGGCAGTGAATGTCTATTCATAACAGGTGTTGCTTCTTGATTTTTGAATAAGTAGGGCTGACAGCATGTCATCTGATCGTAATCCTGTGAAGTCTGTCTTATTCTTCCTCAGACTGAAAATTCTTTCACATTCAGCATTGCTGTGTGGAAGTGATAAAATGCCGAACATACAGTGGCTCTACTTTTGAAATCCGGGCATCCCATGTACAGTGTGGGGCAGTGAGAACCACAACTCATCTGCAGGCATTCTCATTTGTTCCTCATTGAAAGTCTTCTTCTTCTTTTACTTTCGGCTGCTCCCTTCAGGGGTCGCCACAGCAAATCATCCGCCTCCACCTCACCCTGTCCTCCGCATCTTCTTTTCTGACTCCAACGACCTTCATGTCGACGTCTTCGACCAACAGTAGTCCAATTTCCATCAGCACCCTGTTGATTGACAGCACTGATGGCGGTCGTTGTTAACCCGGGCCTCGACCGATCCGGTATGGAGGTAATACTTTTGATTTGCATAATCAATAATTGGCATTGGTTTTACGTCGGATGCCCTTCCTGACACAGCCCTCTGCATTTCTCCGGGCTTGGGACCGGCATGAGGGGGAGAGACACTGGTTAGTGCCCCCCCACCTCATGGCTGCATTTTGTTCCTCATTGAAAGTGGTTGAGCAATAAAAATTAAACTCAATATCAAGGTTGTTGATAGCTTTATCTGTGTTTTCAATTCCAGTTTTGATCAATACTGGAAACTTTGTGAAAAAGAATCTGAGGGATTTGGAGGTACTGTTGTCGCTCTTGTTTACATCTGCTACTTGAGCAAATTACTCATGTGGTCCGCAGCAGCGAGAGGAATGTTATGCTCCACATAAAAGGCTGCTAACAAACGTTCAGCTTTGATAGATTGGTATTTTCTGTCTTTGAAGTGAAAGAAATCAACAAAGTTTGAGCATGTTCTACCTCCGATTCAAATTGTAAAGCTCTTTCATGCACCTTGCTCTTACAGTGCTGCACGACGACTTCACAGATGCATGCTAGTTCATGGCCCACACATATGGGCATAGTCCAACTTCCGACAACACTGCCCATACACGTGCGCAGTGCCCATACACGTGCACAGTGCCCATACACGTGCACAGTGCCCATACACGTGCACAGTTGCTAAATTTGGCAAGGGACGGTACTCTGAGTGGCTCATACAGTTTCTTATTCACATTCATCGCAGCAAAGATTTAAGGTTTGTTTATGTTTAGTGAAATAGCTGGCATTATTATTCGAATACGTATTATCCAACCCAAAAATGGATTTCCATACTCACAGCCAAGAAAACGTACCAAGTACATTTTTACATACTAGTTGGCAGCTATGTATGAATTATATAAAATCCAAATATGTATTTAATAAAACTGACCATGTGTGTGATTTTAGACACAATGTTTTAGCAGTGCTAAAGAAGATTATTGTAAATTTTTCACATTGGAACATTTAGTTTCATAAATATATATTTTTCGCTCAAAAGGTGATGGTTATTTCAAGAATTAAATTCTATCTTTCAATAAACTCAAGGGTTGTAGCTGCCTCCTCCTGGTATTGCAAGTTAAAATTGTAATAACTTGCAAAGGGAACTGCAAACCCAGCAATGAAATTGATGGTAGGCTCCAATGCACAAGCCACCTTGCCTTCTATTGACAGAATCCACTTTTCCCCTTTGGAATAATGAATTGCATTAAGCAATTTACACTATCATTTGAAAATAATTATAACATTCTAACAGTGTACAATCAATGCCGACAGGCAGGTTATTTTAATATTATGTATATTTTAAATGGTAGAAATGTTATTTAACATATATGACATCAATACTGTTGGAATTCATTAAATGAAATATGAATTACCCATATGAGATAATATTCTCATGCAAGGTTTTGAGTGTCCAAAATTATACATATCTAACACAATAAGTCATGGTGTTTCAGGTAGTGGTAGCGCTTCCAAGTCAGGTATTGAAGAAGTGACCTTCTAAAATCAAATTAGAAAATGTTTATATTATTTTCAAAAAATATCGCAATATAAAAACAAAAATGTTAAAAACCATGTAATATAGCCGAGAGGAAAATAAAAATATAATTATGTAATACCTATAGCCTTTACTTATACCAACATAATTATATATTTTTTGGTTTTGATCTTTATATAGACGCTCCCCAACTTACACGTCTTTTTTTCCCCAAAAAAAAGTCACTTTTTGAGTTTAGACGTGCCTACGTAGTACGCTGACGTCATGACGCTGCATTCATTGCTCACAAACTACATCCACGATTCACAAGGAGCAATTTTATTCTCAAAGACAAGACCATAATCATTTTGTTCAATCACAATATGCATATTTGTCATTTGTGAAAATTGCTTGCCAGAGGTCCGGTGAGTGGGGGTTTCAACAGTTTGATCTACTTAGTTCGCTGATTTAAAATTTTCCAAGACTTTTCATTCCTGCAATTCTATTGAGTCTATACATATTACACCTTTTAGATATACAGTGTTTGAAACGAGTGCTCTTTGCCAGGTCACTAAATCGGCTGACCTTAAAAACGGCCGCAGGTACTCACTGTGTAAAGTATAAAATGGCTGTACTGTATAACGCGTGCACGTGCAAGCCCCGTTTGCACATTTATGTGCATTAATTTGAAACACACCAGTCAGTAACAAGGTAGATATTCAATAGATGTGAAATTTGTGCTGTAAGGTTTTGTTACCCACCAGGTGAAGATGTAGTTTTTTAGCGCCGTGACAAAAACTTCCGTGATCCGTTCAAATTCAGGCAGGAACGATAGAGACTGAAACCTGGTGCGCTCCCGTGCTCCTGGAGTTAAACCATTCAGGAGTCTGTGCACATCCTGTACTGTAGAATACGGTTTTCATTAATGTACTGAGGCATTAATAGCACCTTGCTGCAATATTTCACAGTACACAGTAACACACACTAAAAGCGCGAGATTAACCAAGTAAATAAAAATCACAAAATACTCTATCAGAGCAACTGAGCTGCAGCTGGGAGACCGGCGGTGGATCCAGTAACAATGCTCACGTGAATTTTATAGTACAAATGAAACAATAAACATAAAAATATCAGTTAGTGAAAAAAGTAGATATCATTTTGTAATACTTTTGTAAAAGTTTTTAAGGCACTTACCAGATATTTGTGAGAGTAGCAGTGTTGATGGAAGCATGTGCTCGGTTCTGATCCCAGATAATGGAGGATGAGCATGGGGCTCAGCATTCCCGTCAAGCCCAGAGATTTAAAGTGACAGCTTCAATTAATGCAACTTTAGTGCATCAGGTTTTTTTTTTCTTTCTTTCTTTTTGTTTTTGTTTAAATATTCATCGAATTAAAAAATAAGGAGATTAAGGAAGAATAAGGGGGGAAAACAATATAAAGTTTTATTTAAAAAATTTGGAACATATACTCTTATTTAGAGACAAGCTCTACACATAAAACATGAACAATGTATGAATATTTGCATCACATTTCTGTAGGCATTAAACTTAATAACATTTATTTGTTTAAATACTTTATTTCCCTGTAACAATTATATATTTTACCAAAAAAATGAAGTTCGCTGATTTAATCATAATTAATCACAATAATTCGTACATCGAGGCACGTTTTACGTGTACAAAATGGACATTATATAAACATTGTATAAATGTTTGTAACAAATCTCTATAGGCAGTAAAATGACATTGATCCTTTAAATAATTTCTTTTCATATAATAGTTATATGAATTTTCACACAAAAAATGATGATATACTTATATTTATAAGCACGTTTTACATGTACAAAATTAACATTATATGAACATTGTATGAATGTTTGCAACAATTTTCTGTAGGTATTAAAATGACATTGATGGTTTAATTTGTTTCCGTATAAGAGTTATATGAATTTTTTACCAAAAAATTGATCATGTACTTATATTTAGAGGCAAGCTCTACAAGTACAACATGGACATTAAATGAACATTATATGAATGTTTGAAAACAAATTGAACATTGTGTGAACATTTTATGAATATTTGATACATGTTTGCAAATGTTCGCTTCCATGCGAACATTACACAAACATCATGAACATTGCATGAATGTTCGTAAATTTGCTGAACAGTAAACAAACATTGTATGAACATTTGATAGACGTTCATGAATGTTCACTTTTGCGTGGGATAGGGTCTGTCTTCCTTTCGGCTTTTTCCCTTTTACTCGGGAGTCGCCACAGCGAATCATCTGATTCGCACGTTTGATTTGGCAGAGGTTTTTACGTCGGATGCCCTTCCTGTCACAACCCTTTTAGCAAGGGACAGAAACACGCTGACGACTTTGCAGCCTACTCTTTACGAAAGTCAGCAATGGTTCTTTTACATGCCTCTCACCATAGACAGTGAGAGACATGGCCCACCTTTGATAACCCAGTTAGCTGCACTGGGTGCACTTTTGCGTGGGATAGGGTGACTTATAAAAATGGCGGTAGGAGCACACAGGCAGACTACATCTTGTGTAGATGATGTAATTTGAAGGAAGTCAATGACTGCAAAGTAGTAGTGGATGAGAGTGTTACCAGACAGCATAGAATGGTGTTTCCAGGCTGACGCTAATGGTGAGGAAGTTGAAGAAGGCAAAGGCAGAGCAGAAAACAAAGTGGTGGAAGCTGTAAAAGGAAGAGTGTTGTGTTGTCTTCAGGGAGAAGTTGAAACAGGCTTTGGGTGGTCAGGAAGTGCTTCAAGATGACTGGACAACCACAGCTAATGTGATCAAGGAGACACATAGGAGAGTACTTCGTGTGTCCTCTGGAAGGAAAATAGATAAGGAGATTTGGTGGTGGAATGAGGAAGTGCAGGAGTGTGTACAAAGGAAGAGTTTATCTAAGAAGGGGTTTCAAACTCATGCCACAAGGGCCATGTGGCTGCAGGTTTTTGTTTCACCCAAGAAGCAGCACAACAGACTTTGCTCATTTAAGCAACTGATCTGAGTCTTCAGGCAGTGTATTGGTCAGTCTCTGTACAGAGCACCTGCAGCCACATGGCCCTTTGTAGCATGAGTTTGAAACCCCTGTCTTAGAGAGTGAGAGGATGTCAGAGCAATGGAGAAGTGTGCTGGTGCCCATTTTTAAGAACAAGGTATATGTGCAGAGTCGTGGCAACTACGGATGGATAAAGTTAATGAGCCATAAGATGAAGTTATGGGAAAGAATAGTCGAAGCTTGACCACGGGCAGAGGTCAGCATTTGTGAACAGCAGTTTGGTTTCATGCCAAGAAAGAGCACTACAGATGCAGTGTTTGCTTTGAGGATGTTAATAGAGAAGTACAGTGAAGGTCAAGGAGCTGCATTATGCCATTGTGTATCTGGAGAAATTATATAATAGGGTGCCGAGAGAGGAATTGTGGGACTGAATGAGGAAGTCTGGAGTGGCAGAGAAGTATATTAGAGTGGTGCAGGACATGTATGAAAGATGTCTTACATCTTTCATACATGTCTGACAGTGGTGAGGTGTACTGTCGGTGTGACAGAAGAGTTCAAGGTGGAGGCTCTTTCTCCGCCAGAGAGATGACATTCCATGTCCCAAGAGTCAGAGTCAGTAACCGAGGATCAGTCCGAGAGAACCTATGCCTTTGACTGCCACCCAACTCACATTGCACCTGACCCCTATAAGCCCTCCTATAGGTGGTGGGTCCATGGGAGGGCGGACACATGTCTCCTTTTCGGGCTGGAGTCCATGAGTCATCATGCAAATTGTCAGTCCTCAAAGCACAATGGATTTTTCATGCCCTTGTGGCATGAGTTTGACACTCCTGCTCTAAGACGTTGTTGAATGTTCTTGCCAGAAAATCTACTGATACCTCTCCTAGTCACTTCCATACCTCCACAAGTACCAGGTGAGATTCATGCACATAAAAAACATAATTGAAGAATAATCACAGTTTTGTAATTTTATTGTTTGGTAGAAATATTTTATTGAGTTCATTTTACTAAAAAAACAAAAAAACAAAACAAAAAAACAACCCACATTTTATGAGTGACGTTTTCGCCACATCAGGTGTATGAACAAGCTTTGCTGTCAACAGTGATTACTTACAACATATTTTACAAATAGTAGAATTCCTGCAAAAAAATTGTGTTTTCATACCAATATGCTTATATATATATATATATATATATATATATATATATATATATATATATATATATATATATATATCGTCGTCGTCGTCGTCAGTCGTACGTCTCGAGAGACGATGGTGTAGCGCTATGGTAGGCATTTGCGGTAGTTACTGTAAAGGCCCACCCTAGAGTGACAGTTTCTTAAGCAATTTTTGCATATGAAAGGGCTTTGAGGAGCCATGGGGGTTGCCCTTTCTTTCCTCTTTGCTCTTTTCTCAGCTAGCTTGTTTGTTCTGTTAGTTTCAGCTTTGTTGATACCCTCATTGACAGTGGTCTTCCAGAGCTGGCGTGTTTCAGCAGTGCCTTCCCAGGTGTTTATGTCGATGCCAGATAATTTCATGTCCCGCTTGCACACATCCTTGTACCGAAGCTGTGGTTTTCCTATGAGGCGGGAGCCCTCACTCAGCTCTCCATACAACATGTGTTTACGGATGCGCCCCTCGTCCATTCGCCGTACGTGACCCAACCGCCTAAGTCGTGTCTGGCTCAGCAGTGTGAGCAGACTTGGCATGCCAGCACGCTGTAGTACCTCGGTGTTGGTTACTCTGTCTTGCCATTTTATATGGAGCAGACGCCTGAGACAGCGGAGGTGGAAGTTGTTGAGCCGCTTTTCCTGACCAGCGTACATGGACCAGGCCTCACTGCCATAAAGGAGTGTGCTGAGTACACAGGCCTGGTAGACACGTAGCTTTGTGTTCTCCGTTAGCTGGGTGTTACTCCAAACACGCTTGTTCAGTTTGGACATCACTGCGGCGGCTTTCCTGATTCTGCATGAGATCTCTATGTCAAGAGAGAGAGTGTTGGTGATAGTGGATCCCAGGTAGGTGAAGGAGTCCACGACCTCAAGCTGCGTGTTATTTATGTTGATGTTTGGGACTGTGTTTGTGCCCTGGGTCAGGATGTTTGTCTTCTTCAGGCTGATGGTCAGTCCGAATTCATTACAGGCATGGGACAGGCGATTGACTAGCTCTTCAATACCAGCCTCAGTGTGGGACGTCAGTGCTGCGTCATCCGCGAACAGCATCTCGCGGATGAGGACCTGCCTCACGTTCGTCTTAGCGCGCAGTCGAGCTATGTTAAACAATTTTCCATCTGACCTGGTGTGGATATGGATCCCTTCCTCACTGTCAGAGAAGGCATACTGAAGAAGCATCGAGAAGAATATCCCAAAGAGTGTCGGAGCTAGGACGAAGCCTTGCTTCACACCACTGCTCACTGGGAAAGCTGCAGAAGTCCCACCATTGAAGCAAACTGTGCTGTACATGTCCTCGTGAAAGGAGGTCACGATTTGAAGTAACCTTTGAGGACATCCAATCTTCTGCAGAGTCTTCTGATGAGTCCGCTTCTGCTGACCAGGACGAATGCTTTAGTCAGGTCTATGAAAGCAATGTACAGGGGCTTCTGCTGCTCCCGACACTTCTCTTGCAGTTGACAAAGTGAGAAGATCATATCGACTGTGGATCGGCCTGCCCTGAAACCACACTGCGATTCTGGGTACACACGGGAAGCAAGAATCTGAAGGCGAGTAAGGACAACACGAGCAAAGACTTTCCCTATGATGCTAAGGAGGTAGATGCCACGGTAGCTGTTACAGTCACTGCGGTCACCCTTGTTTTTGTAGAGGGTTACAATGTTTGCATTGCGCATATCCTGGGGGATGAACCCTTCCTTACAGCATAAGCACAGCAGCTCATGGAGGTGCTGCAGGAGTGCTGGCTTGCCACTCTTCAAGACTTCAGGGGGGATGCCATCCTTTCCAGGGGCTTTTCCACAGGCCAGACAATCAATGGCTTTGCCCAGTTCGTCCACTGAAGGTAGGTAAGCCAGATCCTCCATGACAGGTAAGTTTGGTAGGGTATTTAATGCTGCATCAGTCACCACATTCTTGGTTGCGTACAGCTCCAGGTAATGTTCCACCCAGCGTTCAAGCTGCTTGCCTTGGTCCGTGATCACCTCCCCGGTCTTGGTCTTGAGGGGTGCAGTCTTAATTGTGGTTGGGCCAGTAGCTGTCTTGATGCCATTGTACATGGCCATTGCGTTGCCAGTGTCAGCTGCCATCTGGATCTTGCTGCAGAGGTTCAGCCAGAAGTCGTTTGCACAGCTGCGGGCTGTCTGCTGGGCCTTGTTTCATGCAGCTTTGAGGGTGTCCCGAGTACTGGTGCTGTGGTTTTTCTTGTATGCCAGGAGGGCTTCCCTCTTGGCTTCTGTCACAGGCTGCATCTCCTCCCAGTGAGCCTCGTACCAGTCTACACTCCAACGCTCCTTTTTCCCAAAAGTGGTGAGGGCTGTTGTGTAGATAGTATCTCTTAGGAAGCTCCACTTGCTGTTGATGTCTTTGCCAGGAGTCTGCAAAGCCAACTTCTCCTTGACTGTGTCATGAAACAGTTGGATTCGCTGGGGATCCCTTGAGGAGCAGGTGTTGATGTGTGGGAGGCCTTTAGTTTTAGAGTGATGGATCCTCTTTGTTGTCAGCCTTATCCTGCTTCCAACAAGGGTGTGGTCTGTGCCGCAATCTGCGCTATGGAAACTTCTAGTGTAGAGAACGCTGCTCAGATCCGTGCGCCTGGTGAGGATAAGGTCTAGCTGGTGCCAGTGGCAAGATCTGGGGTGTCTCCAGGAAACTTTGTGGCGGTCTTTGCACTTGAAGTATGTATTTGTTACACACAGGCTATGATGGCAGCACAGTTCCAACACCCTCTGTCCATTCTTATTCATCCTGCCTATGCCATGGTGACCAAGGCAGGAAGGCCAGGTGTCACAGTCGGCGCCCACCCTCGCATTGAAGTCTCCTAGTAGGTAAAGTCCTTCAGTGCTGGGGATCCTGGAAATTGTATCATCCAGAGCCTTGTAAAACTGGTTCTTGGCCTCTGGGGTGGAACTGAGTGTTGGTGCATAGATGCTGAGGAGATTTACAAAACTTGCAGTTGTAGAGAGGCGTAAAGTGAGGATTCTCTCTGATCCACTGGTAGGAGGTTCAATCGCCGTAGTCAACGAGTTCTTCACAGCGAACCCTACACCATGCAGTCTCGGGTCGTCTTGTGGCAGGCCCTGCCAGTAGAAGGTGTAGTTGGCCTCTTTGATAGTACCACTGTCAGCCAGGCATGTTTCCTGTAGACAAGCAATGTCGATATTCAGACGTGTCAGTTCATGGTCGATGACTGCAGTCTTGCGGGCATCGTCAATTTGCTGAAGATCACTTGTCAGTCCAGGACACATAGTCCGTACGTTCCAGCTTGCTATTCGAAGAGCTGGAGTCTTTGTATCTATCCATTTTTGTCTGCCTGGTGCAGAATTTACAGCTTGCTTGTCGAGATGGTCAGTCCCTAAGCCCTGCGCACCCAGCAAGGCAGGCGAGCTGTGGTGGGACAGCACCTTACTGGCTGGAGTCTGCCCAGCTTGGAGCGGGCGGTAGCTGAGCTGTCCAGTGAGACACGATGGTCTCTCCCACTGTCGGAAGTAGCCCTAGGCGCCCGTATCCTATGCCAATTGGAATGAGCTTTTAACCGGTAACTGCTACTTCCCGTGTTGAGCCGAAGTCTTGCATCAACGCTGGAGTGTCCTCTCCAGTGCGCTACGAGCCTGGGCGGGAACTATGGAGAACTTGTGCTGCCCAGACGTCAAGTCCCCCCTCTCGGCCTCGCTGATAGCATCCAAAGGAAAGGAAGATCCAGTACAATTTGGTACCAGCGCAGCTGCAGGAGTTGCCAGAAGGTAGGGGAATCCTCAGACCAACTGCCTTAGGGGCTCCACTCCGGATTTCTGTAGGGTTTACTCCTTAGCCTTCTCCCAACCAAGGGAATCCACAAGGCAATGGGACTATTTAACCCATAGTTGGGGGTTTGGGTCATGGGCATCAGGGCGTGTCCACACGCCGGTGGGCCTGCATGCCGCATGTCTGGGGGCCAAACCTCCTCCAAGTCCCCTGTCGTTCAGCCTGAGTCCGCAAGGTACTCAGTTACCATGTGTCGCCGCGAGGAGGCACTACATGGGGCTTGATGGTGGAGAGGCTATGTAATGGCAGGGAGAGACTTACTCACTCGGCTCCCCTTTTCACAGGCAAGCTGCTAGCCAGCGGTGTTAGTTGAAAGCGAGAGGTGACAAGCACTACTACTACGACCACAACTACCACACTTTTAAATATTTATTTATTTATTTATTTTTTATGGAAACCCAATACGAGCATCAATTATAAACATTGTTTTCTGTGAGGAATATCTTGGTATTATTTATCGATTCAAAGTGAGTCATCATGAGGTAAAGTCTGACACAATTTTGTCATTTAGAAATATAATCATTGAGTCAATTTGACTGGTGAATGTCTCTCATTATTCAATTTCACCACCGGTATATCAATCGCCCCCAGAACTTTTTATGGCAGGAAAAACGTCAGTGTCGAAACAGCTGGCCACTTGTGACAACAGTGATGAATCTGACACAGAAATGGATTATGATGACGAGGTGGCTGATCCCAACTTCATCCCTGATGATGTGAATATGGAAAAGGAAATAGATCTAAATGAAGAGACTCCTCCAAATGATGTCATTGAGCTCGATGGAGATTCAGCCGTTATCATAGATGAACAAGCCCTAGCGCCAACTTCAGATGATTCTAGTGCAACCAGAGCATCAAGATGAAATCTCACTCGACAGTGGTCAGTCCTTCAAGATGAAACTCCTTCAGTTATGGTGCCCTTCCTTGGTCCTGACCTACTTTGTTCTACTCAAATTTTCTCTTCGGACGTGGAATATTTTGTTGTGGGACTGTCAGACCATCAAGATTACGTGGATTATCAAAGGATATCAAATATCAAAAGGCAGGAGGGGGCTGTGGTGGTCTAGTGGTATAGGGCACTGGATCACTGATCCAAAGTCCCACTCTCCACAAGGTTGTCACTAGTGTGACTAACTGGGTTATCAAAGGCGGGCCATGTCTCTCACTGTCTATGGTGAGAGGCATGTAAAAGAACCATTGCTGACTTTCGTAAAGAGTAGGCTGCAAAGCCGTCAGCGTGTTTCTGTCCCTTCCTAAAAGGGTTGTGACAGTAAGGGCATCCGATGTAAAAACCTCTGCCAAATCAAACGTGCGAATCAAATGATTCGCTGTGGCGACTCCCGAGTAAAAGGGGAAAAAAGCCGAAAGGAAGACAGACATCAAATATCAAAAGGCAATAACGAAAAAAGGACAAGGTGCAATCGAAGCTGCTAAAATAGAGAATGGGAACTCAGAAGCAGTACTGTATATGTAAAATGGTTCAACAATAGAGTCGTGAACATGTTATCTACGTTCGCAAAGTTGACCCCGTTACTACAGGTCAACACTTCGATTCCAAAACAAAGACAATAGTTGAAGTTGATTGTCCTGATATCGTGAAGCAGTACAATAAATCAATGGAAGGAGTCGATTTAGCCAATCAACTAATCTCGCTTTATCGGAATCCCATCAGATCTAAAAAGTATTCTATGAGACTAGTGTTCCTGTCATTTGAGCTGATGAAGGCTGGTAAAGTGGGTGGGAAGTAGAGGGGAGGACCTGCTTCTAGCACAGAGCCGAGCAAACCTCCTAAAAAGGGCTGTCATCATCCTTCAGTTGCCATTCAAAGAAAACGGCATTGGGCATCTTCCATGAATTACAGGGAAAAGGCAAAGATGCAAAAAATGCAACGTTCGTGTGAACAGCAAATCCAACTGCTTTGGAGCTTACCATGAGTAGTTGCAGGATAAAGTACCGCAGAACTGTGAACACCCTTATTTTCATACCAAAGGATTTTTTATAAGTTTTTTTTATTATTATTTCAACGTGAGCCGTTTTATTTTACATACATTTATAAATACCATTTGTGCCAGTATTTCTCTGCCAAAATATTCTTATATTCAGAGCCCTCATGGATGACATCACCATCATGACTGAGTCATTAGCGGGATCCCGGTGGATTCTCACAGCCCTGGAAAAGATGATGAATTGGACCAGAATGAAAATCAAGCCAACCAAGTCAAGAAGCCTGATAATCAGTAAAGGCAAACTTGAATCACATGTCTTCATCATCCAAGGCAAGAAGATTCCCACTATCCAGGATGAGAGCATAAAGTGCCTAGGAAAACATTTTGACCAGTCACTGGCAGACCTGAACAACAGCAAAGATGTCCAGAAAGCGCTGACGACATGGCTTCATGCGATAGATGAATGTCATCTTCAGGGCCTCTTCAAGGCATGGTGCTTCCAGTACGGAATAGTTCCAAGACTGCAATGGCAATTCCTGCTTTATGACATGGCCTTATCGACAGTAGAGTCAATGGAACGACAGTGTAGCAGATTTCTCCCCAAGTGGCTGGGGGTTCCACCAAGCTACAGCACTGTAAACTTCTACAGTAGGTCAGCCAAACTCAGCTTACCACTATCATCGGTAATTGAAGAATTCCAGACTGCAAACGTTCGAGCTGTTTCTACCTTACGCCTATCAAAAGACTCAGCAGTTCACCATGCAGGAGACGCTGTGAAGACCGGTAGAAAGTAGAATCCTCATAGAGCAAGACAGGGAGCACAAGGGAGCAAAAGACTCAGGCTTTCGTCCGCCTGCTCAGATACTTCGACCGCCACACGGTCCTGTCCAGCGAATTCATCGTCCCATAGGCTGCTACTATCACGTGAATCAAAAACCATCCACATTATAGAGCTCACAGTCCCCTGGGAGGAAAGACTCGATATTTCACGAGTTGAAAGCAGCGAAATACTAGGACTTGGTTGACGAAGCAAGGGTTAAGGACTGGAAAGCAAACCTGATGCCAATCAAAGTCGGATGTATTGCCACCACAAAGAAGGCAATAAAGACCATCAGTGCCTCAGCGGAGCCACCCTCAAGATGGTTGTGGATGAAGAGGAAAGAAAGTTGGAACACAGCCAACCATAGGCCAGGAGGCTAGCAGAGGCACCAACTCAGAAGATAGCCTGAAGCCAGTCTGCAGGTGAAGACAATTTAAGTCTTTGCTGCCACACTCAGGTGAAGAGTTCAGGTTAAGGGGCGAAACTCTGATGATCTTGAGACACCTGCTGAAGATGCAGACTAGGCAGGAAGCAACAACTACTACCAAGTTGCGGGTGTGACACATGCTCATCAAGCTTCTTTGTAGTGTAGCGTCATAGATGTTTATAGAAATAAGGCTCGTTTTATACCATTACTTTTGTAAAAGAGATTTTTTTTTCAAGGTTTGTGATATATTGTGATTTGTTATTGATAGTGCAATAAAGGATATGTGATAAAAAATCTTTTACTTTTCACTTTACAAAATTTGCACATTTCCTACAGATGTGAGTTCCTCGCCCATTATTATTAATATTTATTCAATCTTTCCTACCGGATGTGACTAATTACTCACGTATTATTATTTTTATAATTAATGCAAAATTCATATTTTCAGTACATATTATCTTTAACCAGCTAAGTCCCCAAAAAGCATTTTATATATATATATATATATACAGTGATACCTCTGCTCACAAACATAATTGGTTCCCAGAAAGTGTGTGTGAGGCGAAAAGTTCGTCTTCCGAACATTTATTTCCCATAAGAAACCATTAAAATGAGAATAATCCGTTCCCAGGTCCCCATAAAACATAATTTTCTACTAAATAAGCCTTAAAACTACACAAAAATATACCTTATTTTATGTATAATAAATGTGCTATTGTATTGTAATTAAAGAAATAAACTGTACTGTATAATAAAGTCGTTTTATTTACCTTTGTGATGGTAGTTGATGGCTTGATGGAATGGAGTGGGAGGAGGAGAGAGGGCGGGACTTACCGTTTGGAAGGAGAGTTTGGAAACGCCTACTGTTTGGAAACACGCATAGCCACACACGCACCCTTAATAGCTTCCTTGTTCTTAAGGATGGTGGTAGACTTAGCGTACTGGTACTGGGACGCTGAGTCACACAAACGCACACCTCGTTCGTGTTTTTCAATGATCTCCGCCTGTGGTGGGGTCTTTTTCGGTCCCATAATAGCAAAAGTACACTCAATATGGTCCAAAATGTCTAGCAAACACAAACCACTTCCGCATTCAAAGAAAGGGGGTGACGAACTGTGACGCCATGAGCGTGCGTCAGCTTCTTGTGGCCGCCACCGTGGCGCTGTACGACCGCGTGGTTTGGTTCGTCCGCCGAAAAGTAGTTCGTCAGCCGAGACTATATTTTCGCGAATTTAAAGTTCTTGAGGCGAAAAGTTCGTGAGCTTAAGCGTTCGTCAGCCGAGGTTTGACTGTGTATATATATATATATATATATATATACAAAAATAAAAGGACAGGACAAAGACTTTCTATTGAAACTCCATTTATCACTACAGATCTGTTTCGAGGGGTGGTGAAACCATCCTCTCTCTTCAGGTGATTACAGCTGTAATCACCTGAAGAGAGAGGATGGTTTCACCACCCCTCGAAACAGATCTGTAGTGATAAATGGAGTTTCAATAGAAAGTCTTTGTCCTGTCCTTTTATTTTTGTTTATTTGCTCTACCAAAAAGTATTGAGCACTCTCCTACGGAAGGATCTACTCAGAAAATCCTCTCTCTCTCTCTCTATATATATATATATATATATATATATATATATATATATATATACACACACACACATATATATATATATATATATATATATATATATATATATATATATCACAGCTAGAAAATAATTCAGGGTGTAAAGGGTTAATGCTATTTTTACTAATATCACATTGTGTATGTTCCAGGGTTTTGAGGATATCAGCAGTTATTTGTACAGGCATTGAAGCACAGTGAAGCAGACTTGAAAATTTCCAGTTCGATGTGGACCATGTATTCATGATGTGGTGTTGTATAGCTTCACTTATACTATTTTACAATAACATAATATATATTGTATATTGTATATATTGGATCATTGTGTATAATGAAATTTAAAGCTTTTAGTATTTCAATTAATCTTGTTTTTTTACATTTTAGATTTTTAGTTTGGCCTCAGTATATAAAACTGTTGCTCTTAAACACATGACAACAACTACATGTATACCATAGGTGAAATTTTATGTACAGTTTCTATACTATATGTTTCATATTACACACCAAATGGTATCCAAATGGTATCTGCAGCATTGAAACTTTTGGAAATGTCCCTATGGGAGGGACACCCTCCCCCTGCTCTTCGTGCACCTCGGGCCTGTGGCTCAAGGCGCTGCTACGTGCTGTCTCGATGGCTCTGTTGTCTCGTTAGGCTGCTGAAACAGCCTCATAGTATATCCACTTTTTTAAAAAATGTAATTTAATTTTTTTTTTCTTTTAACCACTACAGCACTGGTAGTAATTTCTAATAAACATAAATATAAATGTAACCAAACAACACCTTGAAGACCAAGGAGCTCCTCAAAGATTAGGGACAAAGTTGCTAATGACAAACAAGGGATGAGTTATGAAGAAAATATTTGAAACCCTGAAATATCGAAAAGGAAGAAAACAAATTATATAAGGGGCAGTGGTGGTCTAGTGGTATAGGGTGCTGGATCGCTGATCCAAAGGTTGGGGGTTCGAGTCCCACTCTCCACAATGTTGTCACTGTGCCTCCCAGTGCAGCTAACTGGGTTATCAAAGGCCAGCCATGTCTCTCACTGTCTAAGGTGTGAAGCATGTAAAAGAACCATTGCTGACTTTCGTAAAGAGTAGGCTGCAAAGCCGTCAGCGTGTTTTCCCCCTACGATGGCCTGGCGAGCTGTCCAGGGTGTACTCTGCCCTTGCCCGAAGTTGGCACCAGCCTCCCCGCGACCCAAATTAGGATTAAGCGGTTACAGAAAATGAACTATATATATATATAGACATATATATATATATATATATATATATATATATATATATATATATATATATAGACATATATATAAATGCAGCCATGAGGCGGGGGGGCGGGGGGGGGGGGCACTAACCAGTGTCTCTCCCCCTTATGCAGGTCCCAAGCCCGGATAAATGCAGAGGGTTGCGACAGGAAGGGCATCCGGAGTAAAACTTCAGCCACATTAAAAATGCAAATGGTCAAAACAAAATTCATACTGGATCAGTCGAGGCCCGGGTTAACAACGACCGCCGTCAGTGCTGTGAACCAACAGGGTGCTGATGGAAATTGGGAGTATAGGGTGACAACAGCGCAACAGCCAGTACGGTTTAACGGTAGCTTGTCAAATAACCGGCTATCACCTCACTACCACCATAAATCACTTCCAGTTATCACTTCGCGATATAGGATCAAAGTCTATGCTTGTACTTGTTATATCAGTGCACCATTCAGTGGCGTTTAAGTTTCCTAGTACTCGACCTTTGCCAGTCATGTTGATGCAATGAAAATTCCCTCTGGCTACTGTTTTGGAAAATATAGGTTTATATTTTTCAGGCCCTGTGAGTGGGTACACATTGTTCCATATCATACATCCATTATTGGGAATTGTGTTATTTATCAGGCACTTTGGGATTATTTCAGCTGGCACTATCCTTAATATTGGTCTTGGTCCCATGCATACAACACAATCTTGTTTTGTGGCCTTGCTTGCTTGCTTGCTCGGTCATGAACAGCCAATTATTTCCTTTCCCCGAGACCCCGGTTATAACTGTGAACCAGTCGTCTGTCTTCATTCTGCCTTGTATGACTATTGACCCACTGGTTCGTGCCACTAGGGATAGCGGCGCCGGGGCGCTCGTGGCTAAGGTGCTATTTTGAATGCAGCCGTGAGGGGGGCACAAACCAGTGTCTCTCCCTTACGCCGGCCCCAAGCCCGGATAAGTGCAGAGGGTTGGGTCAGGAAGTGCATCCGGCGTAAAACAAATGCCAAATAAACTATGCGAATCACAAGAAAGAATGACATACCGGATCAGTCGTGGCCCGGATTAACAACGACCGCCATCAGTGCCGTCAACCAACAGGGTGCTGATGGAAATTGGACTACTGTTGGTTGAAAACGTCGAAGAAGGAGAGACGGGAGGCGTGTCTGTTGCCAGAGAGAGAAGAGGAAAGTCATGAGTCTAGGACTGAAAGTAGGGACTTTGAACGTTGGAACTATGGCAGGAAAAGGTAGAGAGCTGGCTGACATGATGCAGAGGAGGAAAGTGGACATACTGTGTGTTCAGGAGACCAGGTGGAAAGGTAACAAGGCTAGAAGCATAGGAGAAGGGTTTAAGCTGTTTTATCATGGTGTGGATGGGAAGAGAAATGGAGTCGGAGTCATCTTGAAGGAGGCGTTTGTCAGGAATGTTATAGAAGTGAAAAGAGTGTCAGACAGAGTGATGAGTCTCAAGTTAGAAATTGAAGGTGTGATGGTCAATGTTGTTAGTGCTTATGCCCCACAGACAGGATGTGAGTGAGAAGAGAAGGAGAGATTCTGGAGGGAGTTAGATGAAGTGATGCAGAGTACCCCCAGAGGTGAAAGAGTGGTCATTGGGGCAGACTTCAATGGACATGTTGGTGCAGGAAACAGAGGGGACGAGGAAGTGATGGGTAGGTTTGGTATCCAGGACAGGAATGCAGAAGGACAGATGTTGGTAGATTTTGCAAAAAGGATGGAAATGACTGTGGTGAATACTTTCTTCCAGAAGAGAGAGGAGCATAGGGTGACTTATAAAAGTGAAGGTAGGAGCACACAGGTAGACTACATCTTGTACAGGCGATGTAATTTAAAGGAAGTCAGTGACTGCAAAGTAGTAGTGGGTAAGAGTGTTGCAAAACAGCATAGGATGGTGGTGTGCAGGATGATGCTGATGGTGAGGAAGGTGAAGAAGGCAAAGGCAGAGCAGAAGACAAAGTGGTGAAAGTTGAAAAAGGAAGAGTGTCGGGTTTTCTTCAAGGAGGAGTTGAAACAGGCTTTGGGTGGTCAGGAAGTGCTTCCAGATGACTGGACAACTACAGCTAATGTGATCAGGGAGACAGGGAGGAGAATACTTGGTGTGTCATTTGGAAGGAAAGTAGATAAGGAGACTTGATGGTGGAATGAGGAAGTGCAGGAGTGTGTACAAAGGAAGAGGTTAGCTAAGAAGAAGTGGGACATTGAGAAAACCGAAGAGAGTAAACAGGAGTACAGGGAGACACAGCATAAGGCAAAGGTAGCAGTGTCAAAGGCCAAACAGAGCGCGTTTGATGACTTGTATGCTCGGTTGGAAAGTAAGGAGGGAGAAAATGATTTATACAGGTTGGCACAGCAGAGAAATAGAGATGAGAAGGACGTGCAGCAAGTTAGATTGATAAAGGACAGAGAGGGAAATGTATTGACTGATGACAGAAGTGTGCTAGGAAGATGGAAAGAGTACTTTGAAGAGCTGATGAATGAGGAAAATGAGAGAGAAAAAAGAGTAGAAGAGGTGACTGTTGAGGACCAGGAAGTAGCAAAGATTAGTAAGGGTGAAGTGAGAAGGGCATTGAAGAGGATGATGAATGGAAAGGCAGTTGGTCCTGATGACATACCGGTTGAGGTATGGAAGTGTCTAGGAGAGGTAGCAGTAGATTTTCTGACAAGAACATTTAACAAGGTCTTAGAGAGTGACAGGATGCCAGAGGAATGGAGGAGAAGTGTGCTGGTGCCCATTTTTAAGAACAAGGGAGACGTGCAGAGTTGCGGCAACTACAGAGGGATAAAGTTGATGAGCCATACGATGAAGTTATGGGAAAGAATAGTGGAAGCTAGACTAAGGGCAGAGGTCAGCATTTGTGAACAACAGTTTGGTTTCATGTCAAGAAAGAGCACCACAGATGCAGTGTTTGCCTTGAGGATGTTAATGGAGAAGTACAGAGAAGGTCAGAGGGAGCTGCATTGTGCCTTTGTGGATCTGGAGAAAGCATATGACAGGGTGCCGAGAGAAGAACTGTGGTATTGCATGAGGAAGTCTGGAGTGGCAGAGAAGTATGTTAGAGTGGTGCAGGACATGTATGAGAGATGTAAGACAGTGGTGAAGTGTGCTGTCGTGTACAGAAGAGTTCAAGGTGGAGGTGGGCCTGCATCAAGGGGCAGCTCTCAGCCCCTTCTTGTTTGCTATGGTGATGGACAGGCTGACAGACGAGGTTAGACAAGATTCCCCATGGACAATGATGTTTGCAGATGACATTGTGATCTGTAGTGAGAGCAGAGAACAAGTGCAGGAAAATCTAGAGAGGTGGAGGTATGCCCTGGAAAGGAGGGGAATGAAGATTAGCCTCAGTAAGACAGAATACATGTGTATGAATGACAAGGACCCAAGAGGAACGGTGAGATTACAGGGAGCAGAGATAAGAAAGGTGGAGGATTTTAAGTACTTAGGCTCAACAATCCAGAGCAATGGAGAGTGTGGAAAAGAGGTCAATAAGTGTGTGCAGGCAGGTTGGAATGGTTGGAGAAAAGTGTCCGGTGTGATGTGTGATAGGAGGGTATCGGCAAAAATGAAAGGAAAAGTGTACAAGACGGTGTTGAGGCCAACGATGTTGTATGGGTTAGAAACAGTGGCCCTGGGGAAAAGACAGGAGGCAGAGCTGGAGGTAGCATAGATGAAAATGTTGAGGTTCTCTTTGGGAGTAACGAGGATGGATAGGATTAGGAATGAGCACATCAGAGGGACAGCACATGTAAGACGTCAGAGATGTTGAAGTCAGAGAGGCTAGATTGAGATGGTTTGGACATGTACAGAGGAGGGATAGTGAGTATATTGGTAGTAGAATGCTGAGGCTGGAACTACCAGGCAAAAGGCCTAGAGGAAGACCAAAGAGACGATTCATGGATATGGTGAAGGAGGACATGAAGGTCGTTGGTGAGAAGATGCAAAGGATAGGGTGAGATGGAGGCAGATGATTCGCTGTGGCGACCCCTGAAGGGAAAAGCCGAAAGGAAAAGAAGAAGAAGACAAAGCTTCCTAACCGGTCATTACTATGTGACCAGCACCATACAGAGATGACCTGGCATTTTGTAATGTTTAGCTGTGTATTTGTTATTGCCACTTGGAAACTGGTGCTAGTACGGTTCGCAATCTGCAATCTTGCTCTCCATTGTTTTGCCTCGTGATCGGAATAACTCTTCCAATTTTTTCCTATTGGGTCCGCTACCAGCCCGCTCCATCCGTTATACCATCCTAGCAGGAAGTACCAGTATTGGTTGTGGCAATACTGCAGGCCAGAGTCTTTGCCTCCCTGATTTAGGTTTTGCATCAGTATTTTTGTCATGGAATTTGGCGGTACACATATAGCAACAGTTTTATGGGTTCCGTTGCAGTTGGCCATGTTTGGTGTAAGGGCTGAAAGGTCCAGGCCTTGGGTTCCTGTCAGGACTACGCTTGATATAAGTAGTAGTTTCCACATCTTCATTGGGTCTTTCCTTACCACACTACAGGGTCATTCAGGTGTTCTAGGACACTATAGGACTTTCGACTCGTGGGTTTCTTCACTGGCTTTTGCATCTGCCCAGTCCTATTGATCTGAGTCCATACTATTACCAGACTTAGTCTCAGTCCCGTCTGTCCAGAACACTCTAATGATGCGCTTGCAGTGTGTCTGGTGCACCCACGTACCTCTTTCCGCTATTCTTACTGCAATTGGGGTAGTCAAGAGGACTTCATAGGGGCCTTCCCACTTGGCTGAATGCCAATGCTTCCTTTTTATGCTCCTGATCAAGACCCAATCTCCAGGTTCCACCAAGGGGATTTGCTGTTGTGAGACATCAATTTGATGGTCAGTTTCCGTTTTTTCTTTGTTTTTCAAACATTTTTCGCATATAATCTGCCAGGTCTGTCTCATCTCCTGGTTCCCAATCATTTTTAAAGTAAGGTACTCTGTATCGTCTTCCAAATATGATCTCATATGGTGTCATACCGCTAGTGCTAGTTATATTGATGTACGTTTTTACTAGATCGAGGCACTGTGTCCATTGTCTCCCTGTTTCTTCCATGGTTTTCTTCAGTCTATTTTTTATAGTGCCGTTCATTCTTTCTACAAGTCCCGCACTTTGCGGGTGATAGGCACAGTGATTTTTTAGGTTTATGTGAAATAGCTTACTTATCTTCTGTATCACTTGATTTACAAAATGGGTACCGTTATCACAGTATATTCTCTCTGGAATGCCATATCTCGGAATTATGTCTCTGCACAATGTTTTGGCCACTGTAATGGCGTCTGGTGTTTTAGTTGCGAACGTTTCTACCCACTTAGAGAATGCATCTATAATGACTAGACAGTACTCCTTCCCTTCAGATTTATTTAATTGTATGAAGCCCATGTGTATTGTTTGGAATGGGAATTGCGGTTCCGGAAACTTCCCTCTTTTCAGTCTCATGTTTCCTTGAGCATTGTGTTTAGCACAGGTTAGGCATTCTTTACAAAACTTTTTTGAGTATAGATTAAAGCCATATGCTGTGTATTTCTGGTCTACTTGTCCCACCATCCCTCCTGTTGAGACATGGGTCTTTCCATGGCTCAAAATTGCTGCCCATTTAACTAGGTTCTTTGGTAGGATCGGTTTGTTATCGGAACAGGTATAGATACCGTTTTTAATCTGCACACCTTTCTTTACCCAGGATAATTTTTCATTTTCTGGGCTTTGTTCCTGCATGCTCTGGAGGATTTCTTTGGTAACCTCAGTGTCATCTGTTACTGTTAATACTTAAATTTCTCCTTCAGCAGCTTCTTTTGCTTTTTTGTCTGCAAAGGCGTTTCCTTTGGCTATATCATCTGTTTTATTTGTGTGCGCAGTGCATTTGCATACTGCTACTTGTCTTGGTAATTGTACTGCTTCTAACAATTCTTTTAGAAGTTGTGCATGAGTGACTGGTTTGCCAGTCGAGGTTACCATTCCGCTGTTGTGCCAATGCTGTGCAAATGAGTGTACTGTGGCATAGGCATATTGACTGTCAGTATAAATAGTGACTTGTTTGTCTTTCATTATTTTACATGCTTCTGTGAGCGCTTTCAGTTCTGCCGCTTGAGCGGAATAAGAAGATGGCAGTTTTTCTGCTTTCAGGACTTTAGTTGCTGTGACAACTGCATAACCAGTCTGTGTTTTTCCGTATTCATTCTTTTGTGAAGAACCATCTACAAAAACCACTTCCCCTTCTGTTAGTGGTTGATCAATCAGATCTTTTCTCACTTTCGCTACTGTAGTTGATTCCTCTTGACAATCATGCGCCTCCCCATCTTCAGGGGTTGGCATAAGTGTTGCTGGGTTCAGTGGTGTGCATCTTTCTAACGTAATATGTGGTTGAGACAACAGTGTGGCCATGCACGATAAATGTCTTGCCGGTGAGAGGAACATCATGTTCGTTTGTAACAGCAGTGCTGATACTGCGTGCAACACTCTAAGTGTTAGTGGATAGAAAAGTACAACTCCGGAGCTTAATTCTACAGCCATTGATGCTGCCACTACTGCTCTCACACAATGAGGAAGCGCACACGTCACACTGTCTAGCTTTGATGAGTAATAAGCCACAGGTTTAATTTTGTCACTACATTTTTGAGCTAGTAGAGATGTCATAAAATGACCTTTGCAGTCTACCATTTGATAGAAAATTTTACTGCAGTTTGGTAGGGCTAGAACTGTCGCTGAGACCATCATTTGTTTTATTCTGCAAAATGCCCCTTCTGCTTCAGGTGTCCATTGCAGTGGTGTAGACATACTTATTTTTTTTTTCGTACATTAGCTGATACAATGGATGTGTTATTTCCGCATAGTTCGGAATCCATGACCTGCAGTAATTCGTCAGGCCCAGAAAGGACATCATTTGTTTCTTTGTTACTGGCTTTGGTGCTTGCAATACTGCTGTTTTTCTGTCATCCACAATGGTTTTACCTCCTGCACTAGGTTATGCCCCAAGTATTTTACTGTTGTTCTGCACATCTGCAGTTTATCTTTACTGACCTTGTGCCCTTCAGCTGCCAAATGTCTGAGGAGTGCTATGATATCTTTTCTACAGGTTTGTTGATCTGGTGAGGCCAGAAGAATATCATCCACATATGTCAATACTTGACTTCCTCCTGGGGGGTTAAATTTAGCCATACTCGCAACCATGACTTGTGAGTAAATTGTTGGGCTCTCACAGTCCCCTTGTGGCAGCCTGGTATAAGTGTATCTTTTCCCTTCATAGGTGAATGCAAACCAGAACTCGCTATTCTTATCAAGAGACACTGAGAAAAAAGCGTTGCTGATATCCACCACAGTAAAGTGAGTTGCATCTGGTCTTAGGCTATTTAAAAGGGTATGTGCATCTGCCACACAGGGGGCTGTCTGGATTACTGCGTCATTGACAGCTTGTAAATCTTGCACCATTCTCCACCCTACAGATGATGCTGCTTTCTTAACTGGAAATATGGGAGTATTACATAGTGAGTCCTCACACTCCACCAGTACTCCTGCTTTTAGTAATGCTTCAATAACTGGTTTGATTCCTTCTTTGGCATCTGGTTTAAGGGGATACTGTCTGGTGCAGGGCCGATATTCTGTTTTTGGGCGTATCTGGACTGGGTTCACACCTTTTATCAGCCCTACATCTGCAGGCCCTTTAGACCATAATTCGGTTGGTATATCATTGAGCAGATGTTCTTCTGCTTGTGTCAGGACGTTCAGTCAATTATACTTTTTCTGTAAGTGGATACCCATGCTAACTGGGGTTGTCCACTGAACCAACTTCTTCCAGAGCCCTGTTTTCTGGCTATACCACAGGTTGGGCTGTTCAGTTCAGTTCATTTTCTGTAACCGCTTCATCCTAATTAGGGTCACGGGGAGGCTGGTGCCCACCCCAGCCAACTCAGGGCGAGGGCAGAGTACACCCTGGACAGCTCGCCAGGCCATCGCAGGGCGGAAACACGCTGACGGCTTTGCAGCCTACTCTTGTCGAAAGTCAGAAATGGTTCTTTTACATGCCTCACACCATAGACAGTGAGAGACATGGCCGACCTTTGATTAGCTGCACTGGGAGAGGTTGGGCTGTTCAGTTTCCCAATCATCTGCACTCCTACCCCGACTCACTAAGTCCCCTAGTCCTTTCCAACTCATTTTAGAAGTCTTATAAAGGGATACATGAGGGGGTGTCCACTGTCTTTGCAGTGGTAGCAACTGTTTCGGTAAAATGGCAGCTATTGCTACATTTCCCATTTCATTTCCATACATGTTAGTCAGGGTTATTTTAGTTGGTGTGACTCTCTGCAGTGCACCTTCATAGTCCAGGCCTATGTCTGGACAGGGCCGAAACCACATGGTTATATGTAGGTCGTCCGGGTTCATTGCCATCTTTCCAGGGACCGTAATTGATTTCCCCATTTTTAACAGCGCATCTCCTGTAGCACAGGGTGGCTTGTTTGGTATGTCCAGGGTATAGTAATAGAATGGTTCGCCATGACCCATGAGTACTTTTCGTCTTTTTACCATCATGTGTTCTTGCGACAGGGAAGGTATCAGTCCTATTCCGAGTTGTAACATCCCATCCCGTCCTCATAGGTTTACAGGACACTCTGGCATATATAGCACTTGGGCAGTGGTGGTCTAGTGGCATAGGGCGCTCGATTGCTGATACAAAGGTTGGGGGTTCGAGTCCCACTCTCCACAAGGGTGTCACTGCCCCCCCAGTGCGGCTAACTGGGTTATCAAAGGCGGGCCATGTCTCTCACTGTCTATGGTGAGAGGCATGTAAAAGAACCATTGCTGACTTTCGTAAATAGTAGGCTGCAAAGTCGTCAGCGTGTTTCTATCACTTGCTAAAAGGGTTGTGACAGGAAGGGCATCCGACGTAAAACCCTCTGCCAAATCAAACGTGCGAATCAGAACCAGTTGCATGCATAGCTTTTTGGATTTTTCCCTTAATTGTTCGATTCGCCCTTTCTACAATTCCAGATGATTATGGATGGTATGGAATGTGAAATCTCCAATTAATCTTAAATTCTGTTGCAAGCAGTTGAGTTACCTTGGCCGTGAAGGGGTCCCTCTGTCCGAGTCTTGTTCCACCGGAATTCCATATCGCAGGATAATTTCTTGCGTCAATTTCTGAACCACCACACTACCATTCTTATTGCTGCATGGGAAAGCTTCCACCCAGCGTGAGAATTTATCAACCATTATCAATAGATATTTGTATGGTCCCTGTCTTGGCATGTGGGTAAAATCAATTTGCCATTCCTGGAATGGTGTGTTTGGTTGTGGCAGATGTTGATGCACTGCCAGCGGCTTAGAAGGATTATTCTGTCGGCTGCAACAAAGGCACGGGATTGCCATATGCGGCCAAAATCATGGGCCACACCAAAAGCATACCTGGAATCAGTGTAAATGGTTACCTCTTGGTCAGCAGATAAGATGCACGCGTGAGTAAGAGCAAACAATTCTGCAGCTTGAGCAGACGTAAAGGGGAGTGAATGAGATTCAACCACTATATCTGGAAGGCGGCAGACGGCAAATCCACAGTGAAAGGTACCGTCGGCAGGTTTAGAGCATGACCCGTCCACAAACAGGACCTCACCTGTAGGTAAAGGTGTAGAACACAAGTCAGACCTAATGCTTGTAGCGACAATAATTTCATGCAAACAGTCGTGAGGGCATGGCTCACAGTCATCTTGAGCATTAAGCAGACACTGTAAGGCGTGAGCCACGGTATCAAGAGAAGAAGTGGATTTAATCGTGAGGTTATCAGTGGCACATTGAATGGCCTCGTAACCTGACGTGCACTGTGATGACATGTGTTGTGTGTTTAAATTTCGTAGGATCTGTTGGACCTGATGTTGTGAGTGTAAAATCAAAGGGTGCGACAAGACGATCTTCTCAGCGTCTAAGACCATTAACGCACATGCAGCCACAGCACGAATACACACGGATAAACCTTGAGTTACAATGTCTAGTGTTTTTGAAAGGAAAGCACAGGGTCTCATCCCCTCGCCATGCTCCTGAGCCAACACCCCAGAGGCAGTTCCCCCTTGGTGAGCAACGTAGAGCAGTTCATAGTTGGGCATACCCATAGCTGGAGCCGAGCAGAGGGCCGTTTTGAGGGCTGCTAAGGCATGTTGCATGTCCTCAGTCCATACGAGTGGTTGCTGGAGTGGGTCCGTGTGGTGGATTGCGGACTGGAGGCACTTGTCATAGAGAGAGCAGTCTGGGATCCACTGCCTGCAGTAATTGATCAACCCCAGGAAAGCAAGTAAGGCATACTTGGTAGCATGTCGCTGGGTGTCGATGATGATCTTGACGCGATCTTGGGTCAATTTCGTTGAGCCCTGAGAGAGTTCATAGCCCAGATAAATAACTGTGGGTTTACAGTATTGCAACTTCTTTCATGAGGCCTTGAAGCCTTTTTTACCCAGGAGCTGAAGGACAGTGAGTGTGGCTTGGGAACAGATCTCGGAGCTTGATGCCGAAACCAGCAAGTCGTCTGCATAGGAGTGGACACAGGAACCCTCAGGGGGAACAAAACACCCTAGTGCATCCCGTACAATGGTAGCAAACACCACAGGAGAATCAATGAAACCTTGTGGGAGGTGTGTCCAGGTGTACTGCTGCTGCCTATGCATAAATGCGAACAGAGGCCAAGTGTCTGGTTCTACAGGGACGCTGAAAAAAGCAGAGCACAGGTCAATCATGGAAAAGTGCGTGTGTGTATGTGGTATGCCAGACATGATGGAAGGAACGTTGGGCACCAGGGGCGAGACAGGCACTATGAGGTCGTTGATCCTCCTTAGTTCCTGCATAATTCGCCAGGTACCATCCAGCTTTGGCACAAGGTTTATGGGCGTGTTGTAAGAGCTTGTACACAGAACAACAATACCCTGTTCCAGGAGTGAAGATAATACAACATCGATGCCTTGCATCTTAGAGTCGGAGAGTGGATACTGTTTTATGAAAATAGGTATAATATGCTTTACCTTAGCCTCATAATGAGTACAATCGACGCAGCCCATGTCATTTTTGTGCTCGGCCCATAATGTCCTGGGCAGTTGATCCAGGGGAGAACACTGCTCTGCCACCTCACTCACTGCACACGCTGCGTTAATATTAAAAGGTAATTCACAGGAGGTTAATGCAATCAAAGAAGGGGACAGAGATTATGACGTGGAGATGATCATGCTCGAACCATGAAAAGAAATTTGTAAACCGAGGAGGCTCATAAGATCACGACCGAGTAAATTAAATGGACATTCCTGCATATACACAAAAGAATAAGTGATTTGTAATGCATCGGGTGAGGGGTCGTCGGGAAAACGCAGAGGGAGCGGGGGTGTAAGCTGTGAAGAGAAACGAACCCCATCAATACCCACAGAGCTAGTTGACCAAGAGGAGAGAGAGCGCCTGAGTATTCCTTCGCCAACGAGGATAGTGTGGCACCACTATCCAAACCAAATAAGTATTCAGCATCACCCACTACTATCGGGATCAGTGGGATTGCTTCATTGTTGGTGGAGGAAAAAGACAAATGCATCATACTGACGGCCAAGGGTTCCTGACTCCGCGGGCAACCCAAATAAGGCCTAGCCTTGGGGGACAGTGGGCGGGGGTCTTGGGTTTGACCTTGTCCAGGTCCACCTCGGGAATATTGGGAGTGTTGGCCCTGTGGGTGCTCTTGGCCCTTTAACTGCTCATCCCTCAACCTTTTTCTACATTCACGTATCCAATGTCCTTCTTTCTTACAATAATGACACTTACCAGACTTTCTCTTCCCATCATTTTTTCCCTTCTTATAATGCTGGCTTCCGCTTTGGGGAGCCACTGATAAACATGCTTTGTTCCTTACTACTAATATTCCAAACATTCCTTCATGTATTCAATGTTCCAGCTAGGGTCTCCTATCATCATCATCATCATCATCATCATCATCATCATCGTCTTCTGCAAAGTCCGGGGTCGGGTTGCGGGGGCAGCAACCTAAGCAAAGAGGTCCAGATGTCCCTCTCCCCAGCCACCTCCTCCACTCTCCTGGGGGGACACCGAGGCGGTCCCAGACAAGCCAAGAGACATAGTCCCTCCAGCGTGTTCTAGGTTGACCCCGGGGTCTCTTCCCGGTTGGACATGCCCAAAACACCACACAAGGGAGGCGTCCGGGAGGCATTCTGACCAGATACCCGAGCCACCTCAACTGGCCCCTCTCAATGCGGAGGAGCAGCGGATCTGCTCCGAGCTCTTCATGGATGGTAGAGCTTCTGACCTTATCTCTAAGGGAGAACCCCGCCACCCGGCGAAGGAAGCTCATTTCAGCTGCTTGTATCCGTGATCTTGTTCTTTCGGTCACTACCCAAAGCTCGTGACCATGGGTGAGGGTTGGAACGTAGATCGACTGGTAAATTGAGAGCTTCGCCTTGCGGCTCAGGTCCTTCTTCACCACGACGGACCGGTAGAGGTACCGCTTAACAGCATAGGCTGCAGCGATCTGTCTGTCGATCTCGCTCCATCCTTCCCTCACTCGTGAACAAGACCCCAAGATACTTAAACTCCTCCACTTGGATAATGCATCCATTATGTCCGTTTCCAGCTGAGACTCATGGCCTCGGACTTCACACTCAGCAGCAAAATGCTCCAATGAAAGATGAAGGTCCCGGATTGATGAAGCCAAAAGGACAACATGATCCTCAAAAAGCAGAGAGAAGATCATATAGTCACCAAACCAGAACTAATCAACCCTGCGGCTGCACCTAGAAATTCTGTATAAATATTATGAACAGAATCGGACAAAGGACAAAGGGACTTGGTGGAAACAAATTTGATGGGCTGCAATGTTGACCAAACTCGATTGGCTGTAGCATTATGATACAGTAAAAACTAATCCTGGAGCACGCCCCACAACATACCCCGAGAATCTTACCTTGCATCAGCAAATTTCACTCACTCACCTAATCTCAAACATTACATTACATTACATTACATTACATTCAATGATGGGGTAACCTTTCAAAATGAAAATATATTGTCATCATTTCTTTTCTTATTCCTGTCAATTCTTCTTTTTTTTAATTTATTTTTGATTTGCAAAATAATTTGTTCTTTAGTTTGTGGAGGGAAGTCACTAAGGGTTTGTTAAACTTTATTGCAAAGATACAGAATTTGTGGGGTATGTGCATTACCCAATTTTCTATCTTATTATTGAGCTGCAAATATCCATCAACTTTGCAATTGGTTAAATTCTCTGGATTCCTCTTGTTGCAAGTAAGTGCAAGTTAGTTCAGTTCATTAGTTAATTTTCTGTAATTACTTAATCCTAATTAGGGTCATGGGGAGGCTGGCTCCTATCCCAGCTGACTCCTGGCGAGGGCAGATTCCACCCTGGACGGCTCGCCAGGCCATCGCAGGGTGCAAACATGCTGACAGCTTTGCAGCCTGTTCTTGTTGAAGGTCAGCAATGGTTCTTTTACATGAACCTCCCACCATAGACATTGAGCGACATGGCCGGCTTTTTGATAACCCAACTAGCTGCACGGGGGGTGGGGGGGTGGGAGGTGGGCAGTGACAACCTTGTGGAGAGTGGGACTTGAACCCCCAACCTTTGAATCAGCGATCCAGTGCCCAATACCACTAGGCCACCACTGCCCTAGTACTTTAGTATACCACATCCATACTTGCAGGAGGTTCCTTACTGAAACCTGGAAGTCCTTCCATCTCCCGGTGACTTACAGACACCATGGTTTTTTTTTTGTTTGTTTTTTTTCTAAAACTGAAGAAGCTTAAATAAACTTTACAAATGATGCACTGACAAGTTCCACCACAAGTGGCAACACTTTATTTTTCCTTTGCTATCGTTGAACTACTGCCCAACTGATGGTGTGTCTGCGTGTTGTGCCTTGTAAAGCATGAATAACCAAGTGTTTTTACATATTGGTGATGCTGAGCTGAGTTGGGGTGAGAGGTTGTCATGTGTCTTTTTCTTTCTTTTTACGGTATGTTGTTTGTATTCCATGTACTGACTTAGTTTGTCCGAGTTTTGTTTTGGGTGGCACGGTGGTGTAGTGATTAGCATGTCCGCCTAACAGTAAAAAGGCATGGGTCGAATCCTTGCTGGGTCGTTTCCGTGTGGAGTTTGCGTGTTCTCCCTGTGTTTGCGTAGGTTTGCACTGGATACTCCAGTTTCCTCTCACAGTCCAAAAACATGTTCAGTAAGTTATTTCATTGTTCCAAATCTTCCCTAGGTCCCTAAGTGTGAGTGTGAGTATGAATGGCTGTATGAGTGTCAGCCTTGCAATGGTCTGGTGAGGTGTCCAGGGTGTACCCGGAGTCGGTTAAGATGGGTGCCAGCCTCCATATGACCCTAAATACTGTTAACTGGCTCAGAAAAATGAATGAATTTTGTTTTTGTGTATTTATACCTATGTGCATGTGTATACCTGTTTGTATTTGCTCTTGTGCATGTGTATGCATGCATATACATCAGGTGTGGCCAACCCCCCGCTTCGAAGCCACGTTGCTCTTTGCCTTGTTTCATGCGGCTCTTATTTTCATATCAAAGTTTGTGGGGTTTTTTGTTTTTTTTTAATGTGCATGTTCGCTTCGCTTGAGTTCAGTATGGTATTATTGTCAAATGCTTATGTGTGTGAGATGAAATACTGCAAAGCTTCCCAGTGTGGGCGAGATCATTTCAGTCAAAAAAATATGTCAAATTTGCTCTTAAAATGGCAGAAAAAAAATGCACAGCAAAATGAAAATATGAAAATGAACAAAGGGCATTACACTGGCCAAAACGCCATACAATGAAGGAGAGGTCATTATAAAATCCCTCAGTGACTTTGTTGAATTCTTGTCTCCTGAAAACGAAAAACTAAGACGTGTGGTATTGGACGTCCAACTGTCCCACCACACTACTGAACAAAGAATATCGAACATTAACACGGCTATTGAATCACAGTTGCACTCTGACTTTCAAAGATATATTTTATCATGCTGGTGTGTGAATTTACAATAACTCTGGCTAAGCAGAAGTGTGTGTGTGTGTGTGTGTGTGTGTGTGTGTGTGTGTGTGTGTGTGTGTGTGTGTGTGTGTGTGTGTGTGTGTGTGTGAGAGAGAGAGGCGGGGGTGATGTTTATGTGTGCCCGTGTGTATCATGTGACTCTTTGCTGTAAACACAGTAAAAAATATGCCTGTTGGTCTCTGACTGGTTGGCCCCTGATATAAAAGTTATTTGTTTTTCTCACTATTACTTTTTTTTGGTTTAATAAAATATTTTGAAAAAAAAAAAATGAATAAATGCTAATGATGGATAGTGGTGGCCTAGTGGTATAGAACGTTAGATCGCTGATCCTAAGGTTGGGGGTTTGAGTTCCACTCACCACAAGCTTGCCACTTTCCACCCAGTGCAGCTAACTGGATTATCAAAGGTCGGCCATGTCTCTCACTGTCTATGGTGTGAGGTTCATCTGAAGGAAACATTGCGAACTTTCGACAAAAGTAGGCTGCTGCCGTTAGCATGTTTCCGCCCTGCGATGGCCTGGGAAGCTGTCCAGGGTGCACTCTGTCCTTGCCTTGATTCGGCTGGGATGGGCGCCAGCCTCATCGTGACCCAATTTAGGATTAAGCAGTTACAGAAAATGAACTGAACTAAACTGAATGCTAACAAGAATTGTTCAGTTAAAAAGTGCAAGCACTAACTAGGATTCAGACCATTGGAACTGAATCTTGAGGTTTTTGTACTTTTTGGTTTAAATTATTTCATTTGCGTAAACGTTTTTCTTGTAGATTAAGTTACAATTTTAATTATGAAATGTTCATATATTCTAATCAAGGTGTGGATTGCTTCTAATACCAGGGTTCCTTCTTTTTTTTGTTGAGGTAAAGGGTGCTCTGGGATGTATATTTTTAGCACACTAGCTGCAGGAATCGCCATCATCTTTCTTTCCCTGGATTTGGTTATCAGGCCATCCTATTGCCCAAATTATCCATATGGACACTGTGATTATATCCCAGTGGTAGGTTTTATTTATTTTTGTCTTTTATTTTTATTTTTATTCATTTATGTTTTTTTTGTTTGTTTGTTTGTTTTTGTTGCATGAGTTATGTAAATATACACTATCACTATCGTTGTACACGGGCATTGAAGTCTACCAGGACAACGAGGGGGGTCTCAGTTTGTAGATGACCATGACTTCATATCAGATCTGTGATCTGTTGCTGTGGGTCTGGAGACGGCTAGTGAAGCCAATCCGAGCCCAAAATGCCCACCCACACACTGGGCATGTGTGGGTGAGTGCTGCGATGGAGGTGGAGACAGCTCGAGCTTTGCACACTGTGCATTTCTGCTGCGCCTCTGCAGTTTGTCACTTCTTTGCTGCACGGACACCTGTGAAGACTTTGCTTCGCCAAGCTGAGCGGTTTGGTCACAAGCCGCTGCCAAGTGCTGGTGTTGATGAAGGAGGAGTTGAAAATGGCTTTGGGTAGTCAGGAAGTGCTTCCAGATGACTGGACAACTACAGCTAATGTGATCAGGGAGACAGGTAGGAGAATACTTGGTGTGTCATCTGGAAGTAGAGGAGATAAAGAGACTTGATGGTGGAATGAGGAAGTGCAGGAGTGTGTACAAAAGAAGAGGCTAGCTAAGAAGAAGTGGGACAATGAGAGGACTGAAGAGAGTAAACAGGAGTACAGGGAGACACGGCATAAGGCGAAGGTAGCGGTGTCAAAGGCCAAACAGAGGGCGTATGATGACTTGTATACTCAGTTGGAAAGTAAAGAGGGAGAAAATTATTTATACAGGTTGGCACAACAGAGAAATAGAGATTGGAAGGACGTACAGCAAGTTAGAGTGATTAAGAACAGAGAGGGAAATGTATTGACTGATGACAGAAGTGTGCTGGGAAGACGGAAAGAGTACTTTGAACAGCTGATGAATGAGGAAAATGAGAGAGAGAAAAAAGGGTAGAAGTGGTGACTGTTGGGGACCAGGAAGTAGCAAAGATTAGTAAGGGTGAAGTGAGGAGGGCATTGAAGAGGATGAAGAGTGGAAAGGCAGTTGGCCCTGATGACATACCAGTTGAGGTATGGAAGTCTCTAGGGGAGGTAGCAGTAGATTTTCTGACAAGAATATTCAACAAGGTCTTAGAAAGTGAGCAGATGCCAGAGGAATGGAGGAGAAGTGTGCTTGTTCCCATTTTTAAGAACAAGGGAGATGTACAGAGTTGTGGCAACTGCCTGTCTGTCTTCCTTTCGGCTTTTTCCCTTTTACTTGGGAGTCGCCACAGCGAATCATCTGATTCGCAAGTTTGATTTGGCAGAGGTTTTTACGTCGGATGCCCTTCCTGTCACAACCCTTTTTAGCAAGGGACAGAAACACGCTGACGACTTTGCAGCCTACTCTTTACGAAAGTCAGCAATGGTTCTTTTACATGCCTCTCACCATAGACAGTGAGAGACATGGCCTGCCTTTGATAACCCAGTTAGCTGCACTGGGGGGGGGGACAGTGACAACCCTGTGGAAAGTGGGACTTAAACCACCAACCTTTGGATTAGCGATCCAGCGTCGCCCTACACCACTGCAACTACAGAGGGATAAAGTTGATGAGCCAGACAATGAAGTTATGGGAAAGAATAGTGGAAGCTAGACTAAGGGCAGAGGTCAGCATTTGTGAACAACAGTTTGGTTTCATGCCAAGAAAGAGCACCACAGATGCAGTGTTTTCTTTGAGGATGTTAATAGAGAAGTACAGAGAAGGTCAGAAGGAGCTGCATTGTGCCTTTGTGGATCTGGAGAAAGCATATGACAAGGTGCCACGAGAAGAACTGTCGTATTGTATGAGGAAGTCTGGAGTGGCAGAGAAGTATGTCAGAGTGGTGCAGGACATGTATGAGAGATGTAAGACAGTGGTGAGGTGTGCTGTCGGTGTGACAGAGAAGAGTTAAAGGTGGAGGTGGGACTGCATCAAGGGTCAGCTCTCAGCCCCTTCTTGTTTGCTATGGTGATGGACAGGCTGACAGACGAGGTTAGACAAGATTCCCCATGGACTATGATGTCTGCAGATGACATCGTGATCTGTAGTGAGAGCAGAGAACAAGTGGAGGAAAATCTAGAGAGGTGGAGGTATGCCCTGGAAAGGAGGGGAATGAAGGTTATTCTCAGTAAGACAGAATACATGTTTGTGAACGACAAGGACCCAAGAGGAATGGTGATTTGCAAACTACGATAATTATAATAACTGTTCATTAAGGTTTCTATCATTTCAAACCTGTGAGTAGGTTATTAAGCAGGTTATTTAAAAAATGGTTTATCATCAGAATTTAAAAAAATGCAGTGCGAGGTTGTTATTTTATATTTTATTTTTTTGTATTTTCTTTCTTTCTTTCTTTCTTTCTTTTTTTTGAGAAATGAGGTGACTGTTGAAGCCTAGAGACTTTCAAAGTTAACTTGAGGTAAAGTGACTGAGGCAGGGGACTTCCAGAACATTGTTGAGGAAATTTTTTGAATAAATTAACAAGAAAAAAATAATATCTATCATTTGAAGAATTCATTATTTTAATTTTCTACTTCACAATTGATGCACTCTCACTTCCACCTTGAACTATCACATTGACAACACACCTCACCACTATCTTACATCTTTCATACATGTCCTGTACCACTCTAACATACTTCTCTGCCAATCCAGACTTCCTCATGCAGTCCCACAGTTCCTCTCTCGGCACCCTATTATATGCTTTCTCCAGGTCCACAAAGACATAATGCCGCTCCCTCTGACCTTCTCTGTACTTCTCTATTAACACCCTTCAGGCAAACACTGCATCTGTGGTGCTCTTCCTTGGCATGGAATCAAACTGTTGTTCACAAATGCTGACCTATGCCCTTTGTTTCGCTTTTACTATTCTTTCCCATAACTTCATCGTATGGCTCATCAACTTCATGCCTCTGTAGTTGCCAGAACTCTGCACGTCTCCCTTGTTCTTAAAATTGGGCACCAGCACACTTGGCATCCTCTCACTCTTTAAGACATTGTTGAAAATCTACTGATACCTCTCCTAGACACTTACATAACTCGTGTGTCATCAGAACCAACTGCCTTTCCACTCTTCATCCTGTTCAATGCCCTCCTCACTTCACCCTTCCTAATCTTTTCTACTTCCTGGTCGTCAACCGTCAGCTTTTCTACTCTTTTTTTCTCTCAATTTCCTCATTTGTCAACTCTTCAAAGTACTCCTTTCATCTTCCCAGCACACTTCTGTCATCAGTCAATACATTTCCCACTCTGTCCTTAATCACTCTAACTTGCTGGACATCCTTCACATCTCTATTTCTCTGCTGTTCCAACCTGTAAAAATATTTTTCCCCTTTCCTTACTGTCCAACCTAGCGTACAAGTCATCATATGCCTTCCATTTGGAAATTGGCACAGCTACCTTTGCCTTTTGCTGTGTTTCCCTGTACTCCTGTTTACTCTTCAGTCCTTTCAATGTCCCACTTCGTCTTAGCTAACCTCTTCCTTTGTACACACTCCTGCACTTCATCATTCCACCACCAAGTTTCCTTATCTGCTTTTGTTCCAGAGGACACAGCAAGTACTCTCCTTCCTGTCTCCCTGATCACATTAGCTGTAGTTGTCCAGTAATCTAGAAGCACTTCCTGACCACCCAAAGCCAGTTTCAACTCCTCCGTGAAAACAACCTGACACTCCTCCTTTTTTAGCTTTCACAGCTTTGTCTTCTGCTCTGCCTTTGCCTTCTTCACCTTCATCATCATCCTGAACACCCCCATCCTATGCTGTTTGGCAACATTCTCACCCACTACTACTTTGCAGTCACTGACTTCCTCCAAATTACATCATCTACACAAGATGTTCACCACTGTCATTTCCATCCTTTTTGCAAAATCTATCAACATCTGTCCTTCTGTGTTCTTGCCCATCACTTCCCCGTCACTTCTGTTGCCTGCACCAACATGTCCATTGGAGACCACTTTTTCACCTCTGTGGGTACTCTGCATCACTTCATCTAACTCACTCCAGAATCTCTCCTTCTCTTCTCGCTCACATCCTGCCTGTGGGGCATAAGTACTAACAACATTAAACATCACGCCCTCAATTTCTAACTTGAGCCTCATCACTCTGTCTGACACTCTTTTCACTTCTAGAACATTCCTGACCAACCCCTCCTTTAAGATGACTCCTACTGAATTTCTCTTCTCATCCACACCATGATGAAACAGCTTAAACCCTGCTCCTAAGCTTGTAGCATTGTCTCCTGAACACACAGTAAGTCCACCTTCCTCCTCTGCATTATGTCAGCCAGCTTTCCACCTTTTCCTTTCATAGTTCCAACATTGAAAGTCCCTACTCTCCGTCCTAGACTAATACCTTTCCTCTTCTCTCTCTGCCTATGGACACACCTCCCCCACTTATTTGTTAACACTACAGCATTGTATGGAATCAGTGATAAAGCAAATGTTATTTGCAAAACATGCAAAGGTGACATCAAATTTTCAGGGGGTACATCGAATCTGATCGCTCACCACTTGGGGTGACACCACTCATCAGACGACAGCACTCAAAACTTTTTTTTGTCAGACCACATGCGTGCCACAAACTGAAACTAGTGAAACTGAATCTAAGTTGTCTAGACAAAGTCATAGTGTGTTCAAAACAAAGTATTTGACCTCACCTGCTGGTTTGGGGGGAAGGTACAAGAAAAGTTCACCATGTGCACAAAGAAATTACTGACAAAATTGCGAGATTTATTGTTCAGGATTTACATTCATTCTCTATAGTAAACTCTCCAGAATTAATAGATTTAGAATCCAACTCTGAATGGAAGGGACACCATTCCTGATAGCAAGATGTTTTCTGAAGCAATCATCTCAAGGATGTACCAGGAGACAAACAATGCATCACTTTTTATTGCTGTTGATTTCTCTTTTTGAAATAAAAAATAAATACTGTCAGGAACAGGCTAATTTTTAATTTAAAATTATTTTTGCAAGATACTGCAATACATATCACAATACATGCTATAAACTGCAATACATCGCAATACACAAAATCTATGCTATACCCACCCATATAAGTTCATGGATTATGGTAACGTATGTTTGTAGTTTGCATCCACCAGATTTTAAAGAAATTGGATGAAATCTGTCAGAGGAGTTTCAAGGAGTTTGTGAAAATTCCATGAAAAATGGAAAAAAAAATTGAAGATGGCTGACGTTATGTTGAGTAGAGGTAATAGAATTCAACTCGAAATATGTCGAGAATGAAGCGTACTGGAGAAACTGTGTGAATACCGGAGAAACTGGAAGTATAACATTTCTCACACACATGGATTACTTCCTGTTTGAGGAGTAACATTTCTTGCATTTCTGGTGCTTGGATCCCTGAATCGCTCTCTGTAGCTATATTTATCAATTCTATCATTATCATAATGCTGTGGCTGTTCCAAGGTTACTCCAGATCACATTTCCTGGCAACGTTGATGCTGTTCTGTCCTGCTGGGAATACCTCAGCTCTGTGAAATGAAGCATAAAGTACAGCTGGCTGAGATCAGATTTTGTCTGAATTTGTTTGTTTTGCTTTTCATTTTCCCTCATCGGCAACTCTTGGCTTAAAATCAAAACAGGAAATCTACGTCACTGGGGCTGCTAACAGGCTTAACTGCTGATAATGGTACAGAAAGCAAAGGGAGGAGTGTGAGACGCATTCTGAGAGAGAGAGAGAGAGAGAGAGAGAGAGAGAGAGAGAGAGAGAATCCTGCTGAAAGGACAGAAGTAAACTAATAATTTTTTGTTTGCATTGATGTCAATGATTTCTATTTTATATTTAATGGATGTCGCTCGGTTGAGGGTTCAAGCTGAAGCAGTATTTCAGTGGTGAACGTGTTTTCAAATGGTTTCTCTGTGTGGTTTTCCCTTGTTTATAGATTTTGGGACTTGTCTACCACTACAGCCTGTAGATTCATATCTGTCAGGTATGACATCTTTTTTATTTATTTTATTTATTGGTTTTTTATTTTTCATTTTTTTAAATGTATGTACACTGACTATTAAGAGAAAATGTCAAATGTATGCAGATAAGAAATTCTCAGAATTCAGTTTCAGAAACCCCTATCCAGCTCCACCCACTCACAGTTTATTGTACCACACCAGGCTTCATTTGACTACTTTCATGTCCTTATTTACACCATCATCCATTGTGGAAATCCATTCAATAGCAGGAAAAAAGAAATGTGTGGCCAATTTTACACAACAACATCAAATGCAGTATTATCAAGTCAGTCTAATGCAGTATACTCAAGTTCGCTGTTAATAAAATACTAATTTTAGGAAGTGCACAAAACAATACTGAGATACAAGAAACATTAATGGCAATATTGCTGGTAAAGCTATCCAAAGTGTCCTGTGTACTTGGTGTTTTGACCCATGTCTATTTGAAAGCTGTGAGGTTCCTGATCGATTTCTTTCAGCAATGTATGAAAATTTTACAGTGTTTTTTTTTTTTCCTTGCCCCTTCATAACACAATCAAAATGAGTTGTTTGCACTCAAGAATTTCAAAAGTGATTTTCTAAAAATGATGAACTATGGACTATAGGTACACTTAAGGGGTACAGGGTAGAGATGGACTATAGTGACAAGTGCATATGGATTAATCTGAAAAAATATAGCTGAACTGCAGAATTTGTTTTAACTTCTCATAGTTATAATGAAATATCTCCACCTTGTGAGTGATTGATGAACAATTTGCAACATAATAAAGATCAGATTTTTTTTTTTCAACATAATCCCTTGCCTATATCGCATTCACATTTCAATGGGTCGTTAGTTATACTTCACCCTACTCTACAAAAATAAATAAATAAATAAATAAATAATCATCCAAATACTTGTTTGCGTGATGGCCCTGAGATGGACTGGTGTGAAGGAAGTTTAATAAATTGGACAAATGAATTAAAGAATTTCATCTTGACTTGTATCTTAAAATTTCCTCACATTATTCCATCGTGCTGAAATTGATTTATTTTTGTTCACAGAATACAAACCCAGACATGTTGTAAAGATGGCCAGCGCCATCTCCAGCGCCATTGTCACTCAGGTTATTCCGTCATCATCATCCCCAACTACAGCGCAACAAAGTTCCTCTCCAACGCTCAGCCCACTGCAGAAATTCCTGAAAGGAGAACCCAAAGCACTGGGAGTAAGTTCTACAGTTACATCACAGAGCAACAATATCACCCCATTCCATAATTCACACTCGGTCAAACTGGGCATCTTTCATTAAGCTCTGTATCCTCGAGGATTGTGCACCCAACACCATATATCACCTCCAGAACTTCAACCTGAGAGCCTTCACTTCCCGCCTGATGTCCACCCTGACAGGCGCCGTGGTTACGAGACAATCCGTGGTAGTGAAATCAGCTGTGACTATTCATAATGCTTTGGCCCAATGATGTATGAATTGATGGAGTAAAACCAAAATGATAATACTTTAAAACTGGAGAAGTCGAAGTGTTCAGATACAACCTAAAGTCTGATACTGCTGATTTTTAATGTCAATTTAAATTGTGTTTCATTCATTTTCTAAAACCACAGACCGTCCAGATAATGATTGGTGTGTTGACGATATTGTTTGGAATCATGCTGATGGTCAACCCACAGACCATAGGTGACCACTGGAGTTGTATTCTGGGGATCACTGCTTGTGAGTATTTTGTATTTTAGAGTTCTACTAATACAAATTTATAATGATAATTGAGTGTCAGTTTATATACTATATATATATATATATATATATATATATATATATATATATTTATTTATTTTTTATAAATAATTTTCTTTCTTTTTTTTTTTTCTTTTTTTTTCTTAACTTGTAGCACATCAGCGCTGGGTCTCTGGCTGTTTCAGCAAGCAACAAGCTTAACACCTGTGTGGTATGTAAACACCACCAGCATTTTACCCTTTAGAAAACACACACACACAAACACACACACCTGTGTGTGTGTGTGTGTGTGTGTGTGTGTGTGTGTGTGTATCCAGATACATGTGTGTGTGTATCCATATACATAATTCATACTACTCACCTTTTACAGCCATCTTGGAGGCTGACCCCAACTGTGCTATGACCCCTGGGCAAGGTCTTAACCACAAGTGTGCCTCGGTTCACCCAGCAGTATAAATGGGTACCAATAAAAATATACTGGGAAGGTAACCTGTGATGGACTAGTGTCTAACTAGCATCTAACTCCTGGTTGCTTCACGCTACGGAAACCGGGATAAGCACCGACCTGATGAGCCACTAGGCGTGAGTGTAAAAAGCCCATTAGACTTGACCTTTACCTTTTACTGATCCCCTGTACTCTCCTAGGAATGAGTTGTGGTTATGGTGGTGGGGCGTTGGGGGGTGTAGTTTATGCCATATTTAGCGATGACATCATAAGGTTTATGGGAATGCAGCCATGAGGCAGGGGGGGGCACTGACCAGTGTCTCTCCCCCTGATGCCGGTCCCAGGCCCGGAGAAATGCAGAGGGTTGTGTCAGGAAGGAAAGCCAACGTAAAACCGATGCCAAACTTTTATGATGCAAATCAGAAGTATTACCACCATACCGGATCGGTCGAGGCCCGGGTTAACAATGACCGCCATCAGTGCTGTCAATCAACAGGGTGCTGATGGAAATTGGACTACTGTTGGTCGAAGACGTCGAAGAAGGAGAGGCGGGAGGCGTGTCCGTAGGCAGAGAGAGAAGAGGAAAGGCATGAGTCTAGGACTGAGAGTAGGGACTTTGAATGTTGGAACTATGCAAAGAAAAGGTAGAGAGCTGGCTGACATGATGCAGAGGAGGAAGGTGGACATACTGTGTGTTCAGGAGACCAGGTGGAAAGGTAGCAAAGTTAAAAGCTTAGGAGCAGGTTTAAACTGTTTTATCATGGTGTGGATGGGAAGAGAAATGGAGTAGGAGTCCTCTTGAAAGAGGGGTTTGTCAGGAATGCTCTAGAAGTGAAAAGAGTGTCAGACAGAGTGAGGAGTCTCAAGTTAGAAATTGAAGGTGTAATGCTCAATGTTGTTAGTGCTTATGCCCCACAGGCAGGATGTGAGCGAGAAGAGAAGGAGAGATTCTGGAGTGACGTAGATGAAGTGATGCAGAGTACCCCCAGAGGTGAAAGAGTGGTCATTGGGGCAGACTTCAATGGACATGTTGGTGCAGGCAACAGAGGGGACGAGGAAATGATGGGCAGGTTTGGTATCCAGGACAGGAACGCAGAAGGACAGATGTTGATAGATTTTGCAAAAAGGATGGAAATGGCTGTGGTGAATACTTTCTTCCTGAAGAAACAGGAGCAAAGGGTGACTTATAAAAGCGGAGGTAGGAGCACACAGGTAGATTACATCTTGTGTAGGCGATATAATTTGAAGGAAGTCAGTGACTGCAAAGTAGTAGTGGGTGAGAGTGTTGCCAAACAGCATAGGGTGGTGGTATGCAGGATGACGCTGATCGTGAGGAAGGTGAAGAAGGCAAAGTCAGAGCAGAAGACAAAGTGGTGGAAGTTGAAAAAGGAAGAGTGTCGTGTTGTCTTCAAAGAGGAGTTGAAACAGGCTTTGGGTGACCAAGAAGTGCATCCAAATGACTGGACAACCACAGCAAATGTGATCAGGGAGACCGGTAGGAGAGTACTTGGTGTGTCCTCTGGAAGGAAAGTAGATAAGGAAACTTGGTGGTGGAATGAGGAAGTGCAGGAGTGTGTACAAAAGAAGTTAGCTAAGAAAAAGTGGGACATAGAGAGGACCGAAGAGAGTAAACAGGAGTACAGGGAGACACAGCGTAAGGCGAAAGTAGCAGTGGCTAAGGCCAAACAGAGGGCGTATGATGACTTGTATGATAGGTTGGACAGTAAAGAAAATGATCTATACAGGTTGGCACAGCAGTGAAATAGAGATGGGAAGGACGTGCAGGATGTTGTATGGCTTAGAAACAGTGGTGCTGAGGAAAAGGCAGGAGGCAGAGCTGGAGGTAGCGGAGATGAAAATGTTGAGGTTCTCTCTGGGAGTAACGAGGATGGATAGGATCAGAAATGATCAGAGGGACAGCCCATGTAAGATGTTTTGGAGACAAAGTCAGAGAGGCTAGATTGAGATGGTTTAGACATGTACTGAGGAGGGATAGTGAGTATATTGGCAGTAGGATGCTGAGGTTGGAACTACCAGGCAGAAGGCCTCGAGGAAGACCAAAGAAGAGATTTATGGATGTGGTGAAGTGATCAGTAGTGAGACAGAAAAACTACATTGTGATCAGTAGTGAGAGCAGAAAACACGTGCAGGAAAATATAGAGTGGTGGAGGTATGCCCTGGAAAAGAGAGGAATGAAGGTTACCCTCAGTAAAACAGGATACATGTGTGTGAATGACAAAGACCAAAGAGGAACGGTGAGATTACAGGGAGCAGAGATAAAGAAGGTGGAGGATTTTAAATACTTAGGCTCAACAATCCAGAGCAGTGTAGACTGTGGAAAAGAGGTGAAGAAGCGTGTGCAGGCAGGCTGGAATGGTTGGAGAAAAGTATCTGGTGTGATGCGTGATAGGAAGGTATCAGCAAGAATGAAAGGAAAAGTGTACAAGACGGTGATTAGGCCAGCTATGTTGTATGGTTTAGAAACAGTGGCCCTGGTGAAAAGACAGGAGGCTAAGCTGGAGGTAGCAGAGATGAAAATGTTGAGGTTCTCTTTGGGAGTAATGAGGATGGATAGGATCAGGAATGAGTACATCAGAGGGACAGCACATGTTCGAGGTTTTGGAGACAAAGTCGGAGAGGCTGGATTGAGATGGTTTGGACATGTACAGAGGAGGGATAATGAGTATATTGGTAGAAGGAGGACATGAAGGTAGTTAGAGTAAGATTAGAACATACAGAGGATCGGGTGAGATGGAGACGGATGGTTTGCTGTGGCGACCCCTGAAGGGAAAAGCCGAAAGGAAAAGAAGGAAAAAAAGATTAATATATTTTTTTTAAATAATCATTATTATTATTATTATTATTATTATTATTATTATTATTATTATTAATATTTTACTATAAGTGTTCTGTCTCCTAGGCCTGCGTAAGGTCGCTTTTATACATAGGACTCAGGTACCTATTCTATAGAAGTATGTGTTTTTGCCGTTTTGAGCCTTCCTGTTTTTTTCCACAACTTGACTTTTTGCACGACTGCACAAGAAATTCCTATGTGTGTCAAAGCACAAACGGTAATAAATAATCGTGAATCTTGAATCTTGAATATTTCCATCAGACTCAGAAAATAAACAAGTAGCTGTATTTATTGATGCCGGAAGCAGGTTTTCTCTGTAACTTTATACAGCAATGATCATCCATATCTGTTTTTGTTAGCTCCTGGTTAAGTGGTCTGGTATAATTAATGCTTGTCAGAGTTGAGCCAATCCTGCTGAATCCATATTAATCAAAGCTTTCTGATAGACACTAAAGACAGATCCAAGAGCACGCAAACTTTATTTTATGAATTAAAAACAAGCACAAGTCAGGCAGTTTACAGGAAAAACCCCCAAAACACATTAAGGACTATAAGAGAAGACATAAAACCAGCCAGGTCCCATATGGGGACTGTTTATTAATTTATTTCTTGTTATTATTATTTTTTATTCATTTATTTATTTTTTTTAAGTTCTGAACAGATTTGATGAGTTTGCTTGTCAGGTTGACATACAACCCAAGTAACACATAATTCGATTTTGGAAAAAAAAATCTGTATCTATATTTTTAAAGGATTTTTCAACATTGTGAGATTGAATGATTGAAGTATTACAGCAGGTCCAGCAGCCGAGATTGTGTCTTGATGGATGTTGGCATGTTCCAAATACTCTTCTATTTACTCATGTGTTTACAGTATGTTTTATCTTACATCTTACAGTATGTTCTATAGTGCATGCATGTGAGCGCATTAACAGAAACAACTCTCACATGCATAATTTATATTATGGGTAGGGGGTAACCTTTCAAGGTCACTCAGATATTAATAATTTCAATTTGATCTTAGAAAAATTTCTACCTCCAGAATAAAATCATATCTTGGAATTAGAGTACTGGCCACAGTAAGATTGGTAAAAAAGCCATACATGCACTGTAGAAATATCAGCAGATTTTACTGTCAAAATGTAAACAACGGCATAAAAAATATTTTAAACTGTAAATAACTTTTAAAACATTTTTAATGGAATCACTCATTAATGGACATGGGCACAATGGACATAATATGGAATTATTCATTAATAATAATAATAATAATAATAACAATAATAATAATAATAATAATCTTCTTTTAACAGGAATATGCTGTTAGTTTGCTGGGACAACATCCTGTAAATTGTACATTCAATTCTTGTAAAGAACACCGTTTGTAACTGCTGAATGTACAGACTGCTTTCACGATAACAAAAATATGTTGTGACTTTCCGAGCAGTCATGACTGCATTTTTTTTTTCATTTCATTTTCACAGAGAACTCAGTTTCTAACTTTTAAATGTGTAGATTATTTTTGGGGGAAATGGAAATTTACCTTCAGATTCTGAGTGGCTGATATTTCACCTCCAGTGTTACCTTCATGTAAAGACTAGCGTCTCTAACTGTTAAATGGAGCCACTGCTGGGAAGTTGACAATAATATACTGCAGACTTTATTTGATGTTTTGATGTTAGTTTTAAGACTGAATTAGGTATTGTACAGTGGAAAACATTTATTCTTACAGTAAAATCTGAACTCAAATCCCATTCTGAACCGGAGAATGCGCAACCCCAGCACACATCAACATTAACAGGGAGGTTCTGGCAACCACAACTATTACCGTCAAAACAGTAGATTTTTTTTTTTTTTTAATATTGTGGGTTACAGTTTTGTTCACAAACAAACAAAAACAAATGCAGCATTATAAAAATCTCTTAAAAGAAATTAAATATAAATGAGACACTAATACTATGTGTGTGTGTGTGTGTGTGTGTGTGTGTGTGTGTGTGTGTGTGTGTGATGTATGTGCGTGTGCGTGTGTGTGGTTGTGTGTGTGTGTGTGTGTGTGTGTGTGTGGTTGTGTGTGTGTGTGTGTGTGTGTGTGTGTGTGGTATAGCTGAACGTCATCAACGTGGTTCCGAACTCTGATGGACATGTTCCTGTTGGTAGTTCCTTTCCAGGTTATCAACCTCAACTTGTAAGCAAAACCTACAGAATGTCAATCATCTGCCAAGTTCATGTTTTAATGATTTAAAGGTAATTAGCGTTTCCTTTTTTTTGCTCCAGGATGTCAGTTTACTGAACACCGTCCCTGTGAACAATCCTCCTGCGGAATATCCTCCAGCGTACTGTGAGAAAACCCCACCAGAGCACACAGGATTCTAAATAAGAAATTCAGAAGTTCACGCTTTTTATCTCTTAACCTGATCAAGATTATGAACAATCTCATTCTCGCACTTCTTTCACATCACACTGATTCCTCCAACAACTAAACACACTTTCAACATTTAAAGAACCGCGTTTCTGTTTCCTAAAGCAATCTGCGCGCGCACACACACACACACACACACACACACACACACACACACACACACACACACACACACATTCCTTCTGCACGAAGTATTCAACCCTTTTATCATGAAGATCAAATGTTTCAGATTATTTTAGCATGATAAACATTTTTTGTGTTAATAAAATTTTAATAAATACAAACAAATAAAGAAATTTTTACCACAGCTGATATGCATATGCATATGATATTTTTTGTTTTTTTGTTTTTTTACTGTGGAAGAAAACCAGAGTACCTTGAGAAAACCTTCATTACACTCAATGTGAAACCAGGCTGTGTTATATCACCTGTGAAACCATCGAGTAAACAATAAGCCTCGTCTGCTATATTTTGTCAAATCTGAGGTCCCCGGCCCTGAAAACAAACCCAGAAAGGTTCTGTTCTGAACTGATAGAATTTTGTTGAAGTCGAAACCTTTGGACTTGTTAAAGGGTTCCTATGGCTAATGGTTAAATTGACTTGTTCTGGGAGTAAGTTTCAATTTATGTCAACAAACAATCAAAAAATCAGATCCAGATTCTGTTTTAAAAAATCTTCATGTAAGAGAAAATCATCATTCAGGCTACGTGACAAACTACAAGTTTATCATATGAAATTCAGATTCAGTGATTGACTTTAATGCTCATTGAAAATATTCGTAAAGTAAGCAGTCAAGTTACTCTTCTAGTGGTGAGTGGCATATTAGGGCGGTGTAGCCTAATGAGAGGGTCCCGGCAGGAAGTGCATCTTCGACAGAAGTGCTGCTAGCTAGCATGCTATTCTTTATAAGTATCAGTAACAGCATGGTGATAAGTGGTGCTTGAATCCCTGACCTTAACACCGGGCCACTATTGCTGTGCTAAGTAAGACTGCTGAAGAGAAAATTATAAAAAAAAAAAATAAAAAAAAAAAGATCCAAGAAGAAAGCCGTATAATACAAAGACTGTCAAAACAAAGGCTGACTTTCATAAAAATAATTATTTTACATGATACCCCAAACTACCCCAGGCTCCCAGTGACCCTAATTAGGATTAAGCGGTTACAGAAAGTGAATGAATGAGTTTTCTATTGTACTTTTCTCACTCCAAAAAAAAAATTCTTCTCAATTAGCACAAAGAAACAAAAATGGCTTTTGTGTAAAACCCTTTATCTGCAGCTATTGGATCCTTGCAGAACTTTGTTATTGTAGCCTTTTATTTGTGGAGGTAAGCTAAAGAAATTTCATTCCATGATTTCTGAGGCTCCTCCCAAAGGTTGGACTGGGTTGATACTGGGTTTTTACATGCCATACAGTTAAGATGCCCCCACAATAACAGCGCAATAGGGTTGACATCCGTTGACTGCGTGGCCCACATCAATACAATACAGTCTGAGTGCTTGTTCTTTAAATAGCTTGGAGTGTTTTGGGTAACTGTCCTGTTGTAAGAGGCAACTAGCTCCAATCAAGCACCACCCTCAGGATATGCTGCAAAAAGAACTGACAGCCTTTCTTGTTTAACATTCATTCATTTTCTTAACCGCTTAATCCTAATCAGGGTCATGGGGAGACTGGCACCCATCTCAGCTGACTCTGGGCGAGGTCAGAGGACACCCTTTATAGCTTCTAGACCATCACAGGGCAGAAACATGCTGATGGCTATACATCTACTCATGTTGAAAGTCAGCAAAGGTTGTTTTACATGAACCTCACTCCGTAGAAGTGAGAGACATGGCTGGCCTTTGATAACCCAGTTAGCTGCACTTGGGTCACTGAAAACCTGTTGATAGTGGGGCTTGAGCCAACAATGGGTTCTGGGTTCAATTCCCATGCTCGGAGTGTCTCTGTGTAAAGCTTGCATGTTTCTCCCCTATTGTTAATACACATAATTTCTGAAAAAGGAGAGTAAAATGTCATCTGTGATGTCAAGCAGCATTAGTATAGATGTTAAATTTGTCACGAGAATTGGGCTTTGATGATGCCAAAATGCTTGGCGTGCTTGAAGATTATTTCACCGGTGAGTATTTTTCTCTGCATGCAAAATTTGATGATGGGATTTTTTTCATTATTTCATTTGTGTGTAATCTTGTCTGGCCTGGACATGCTGGATCGTGGGTTGTTTAGTTTTGTACGGAAATTGGTCAAGACCTGAAAAAACTTAAATGTTTTATTCCTTTACATATGAACAAACTGATGGTGATGATGATGATGATGATGCCAGCTCTGTTGATGAAGATTTTGATTTTGATGTTTATAAAGAAGAAGCATCTGTTAATAAAAGTGTACATGAGTTCTGCTGAGCAGGATACAGATTAAGATGATAAATATTGAGGGCAGAGTTGATGAAGCCAGCTGTTGAGCAGAGTTGCTGATGTTGATGAAGATTTTGATGTTGATGAAGAAGAGGCATCTGTTAATAAAAGTGTGCATGAGTCATGTATATATATGAAAATTTGTACCTAAACATTGATAAAGCAAACATTGTCCTGGGTATCGTACTGATCACTCTTTAATTAACTTACAGTTTTTATTTGGAATACAACAGCCTAAACACACTTACTGGAAATTTAACTGCTCCCTATTGAAAGATATAGAATATGTAAAAGCAGTTCATGAGACAGCCTCAAGGGTAAAAAGGCAATATGCAGCACTTGTTTATGATACGGAAACTTTGGATGATGTAAGGGCTCCTGAAATTCACATTAGAGTTGATGACCAGCTTTTTCTAGAAGTTTTAATAATGAAAATTAGAGGTAGGACAATATCATATGTTTCATATAAGAAAAGAGAACAAGGAAAGAAGGAAAATATACTGATAGAAACAATATAAAAACTTGAAAATAACCTTGATATTGATTTCAAATTGTGAGAACAAACTAGGAAGGAGCTCGAAGATATTAGAAGACGTAAAATGGAGGGTGTCTTTGTAAGATCAAGATCCAGATGGACTGAAGATGGAGAAAAAGTATCAAGGTATTTTTGTAGTCTTGAAAATCGGAATTTTGTAAGTAAAATATTAACTCATATTGAGAAACCAAATGGAATTGTTTTAACAGAGGAAAACGGCATTATTGAAGGAAAAAAATGAAAATCTATGAGTCTTATGAACAAGAAGTTGACCACGGTTTCAATTTGAATACTTTAATATGGGATGAAAATATTAACTTCCCAACCTTAAATAAAGAATCATCTGAAAGCTTGGAAGCTCCCTTAAGATATGAAGAGCTACTGAGTGCATTAAAATCAATGAATAACAATAAGAGCCCAGGCTCAGATGGGTTTTCTGCTGAGTTCTTCAATTTTTTTTGGAAGGACTTGGGTATTTTCCTCCTTCGTTCAGTCAACCATGCTTTTCAACTAGGGGAACTATCAGCAAGTCAAAAATTAGGAATAATTACTTGTCTTTCAAAGAGAGAGAAACCTAAACAGTTTTTAAAAATTGGAGACCCATTACATTACTAAATGTTACCTATAAACTTGTGCCTGCCTGTATAGCAGAAAGGCTTAAAACTGTCCTGCCAGACATAATTCACCCCGAATAAACTGGATTTATGGCAAATTGCTATATAGGTGACAATATTAGAGAACTCTGATATCCTTTTTCACACAGAAAGAGACCAAATTCCAGGAATGCTATTTTTGATAGATTTTCAAAAAAGGTTTTGATTCAGTCTTGTATTTAAAACTGTTTTCACTGTTTTGGCTATGGGAAAAACATTTTGAAATGGAAAAATATTTTTTATTCAAATATCAAGTCTTCTGTAATAGTTAATGGAAGAATGTCTTCATGGTTTGATATAAAAAGAGGTTGTTGTCAAGGGGACCTTTTAAGTCCATATTTTTTTTTTTGTTATGTGCATAGATACGTTTTATTATTATGAAGAGAAACAGAGATATTAAAGGAATTGTTAGAAATGACAAAGAACACTTAAGTAAGTTCTAAGTAGTTCACTTCAAGTGAACAATATGCAGAAGATACGGGATTCATTCTAGATGGGAGCAAAGCATCATTTGAAGCTGTTATTGAAGCCTTAGACACCTTTACTAAGATCTCTGGCCTAAAAATGAACTATGAAAAATCAGAAGTTGTCTGGATTGGCTCTAAGAAAAATTATAACATTAGATACCGACCCGACCTTAACTTAAGATGGAATCCCAACACTCGGTATTATTTTTTCAACTAATTTGGACGAAATAGAAAAATGTAACTATTCTGGTAAACTTTATCAAACTGAACAGATTATGAATAAATGGAAGAAAAGAGTAATAACTCCTCCAGAGGATAGAGGATCTTACCCAGGTAAGATAGCCATTATCAAGTCACTCCTTGTATCTAATCTGAACCATCTCTTTCTCACACTACCTGATCCATCAGAGCAGTGACCATGAAATAATTAAACAAGATTCTTTTTCACTTTTTGTGGGCTAAAAAGCCTGATAAAATTAATCGACGCACGGTTTGCCAATCAGTCCGAGATGGGGGTCTGGGAATGATAGATATTTATAAGTTTTGTTAAGTCTCTGAAAATATCATGGATTCGAAAATTAGTCAATTCTGAAGTGGAGAGTAGGTAGAAGGATCTCTTACGATATACGAAAAAAGAATTCAAAAACATTGATAAATTTGGGAATGAGTTCACTAGCTCTTTAGAGATTCATAACATCTTTTGGAAACATTGCCTGCAAGAATATCAGGAATTCGCAAAAAAGACAGAAATTACATTTTTTAGTGATCTCATCTGTGAACCACTGTTTTATAATAATATCAAAATTGGAAACAAACCTGTGGAATGGAATCATTGGTTGAACCTTGGTTTTACATAAATTGGTGATATTATTGATGTGAATGGTAATTTCATTGACTTTATCATTAAAGTGTACAAGTGTACAAAAGTCAGCTTTTGTACACCTAGATTGCCAAAGTCCAGACCAAAGTTTATGGAATATATAAGGATTGTCTTCTTCTTCTTTTCCTTTCGGCTGTTCCCTTCAGGGGTCGCCACAGCAAACCATCTGCCCCCATCTCGCCCTGTCCTCTGCATCTTCCTCTCTTACTCCAATGACCTTCACAACATCTATAAATCTCTTCTTTGGTCTTCCTCGAGGCCTTCTGCCTGGTAGTTCCAACCTCAGCATCCTACTGCCAATATACTCATTATCCCTCCTCTGTACATGTCCAAACCATCTCAATCTAGCCTTTCTGACTTTGTTTCCAAAACATCTTACATGGGCTGTCCCTCTGATATTCTCATTTCTGATCCTATCCATCCTCGTTACTCCCAGAGAGAACCTCAACATTTTCATCTCCGCTACCTGCAGCTCTGCCTCCTGCCTTTTCCTCAGCACCACTGTTTCTAAGCCATACAACATCGCTGGCCTCACCACCGTCTTGTACACTTTTCCCTTCATTCTTGCTGACACTCTCCTATCACACATCACACCGGACACTTTTCTCCAACAATTCCAACCTGCCTGCACACGCTTCTTCACCTCTTTTCCACACTCTCCATTGCTCTGGATTGTTGAGCCTAAGTACTTAAAATCCTCCACCTTTGTTATCTCTGCTCCCTGTAACATCACCGTTCCTCCTGGGTCCTTCTCATTCACACACATGTATTCTGATTTTCTGAGGCTAACCTTCATTCCTCTCCTTTCCAGGGCATACCTCCACCTCTCTAGATTTTCCTGCACTTGTTCTCTGCTCTCACTACAGATCACAATGTCATCTGCAAACATCATAGTCCATGGAGATTCTTGTCTCACCTTGTCTGTCAGCCTGTCCATCACCATCACCAACAAGAAGGGGCTCAGAGCTGACCCTTGATGCAGTCCCACCTCCACCTTGAATTCGTCGGTCACACCGACAGTACACCTCACCACTGTCTTGCATTTCTCATACATGTCCTGCACCACTCTAACATAGTTCTCTGCCAGTCCAGACTTCCTCATGCAATACCACAGTTCTTCTCTCGGCACCCTGTCATATGCTTTTTCCAGATCCTCAAAGGCACAATGCAGCTCCGTCTGACCTTCTCTGTACTTCTCTATTAACATCAAGGCAAACACTGCATCTGTGGTGCTCTTTCTTGGCATGAAACCAAATTGTTGTTCACAAATGCTGATCTCTGCCCTTCGTCTAGCTTCCACTATTCTTTCCCATAACTTCATCATATGGCTCATCAACTTTATCCCTCTGTAGTTGCCGCAACTCTGCATGTCTCCCTTGTTCTTAAAAATGGGCACCAGCACACTTCTCCTCCACTCTCCGGCATCTGTTCACTCTCTAGGACCTTGTTGAATGTTCTTATCAGAAAATCTACTGCTACCTCTCCTAGACACTTCCATACCTCCACAGGTATATCATCAGGACCAACTGCCTTTCCATTCTTCATCCTCTTCAATGCCCTTCTCACTTCACTCTTACTGATCTTTGCTACATCCTGCTCCTCAATGGTCACCTCTTCTACTCTTTTTTCTCTCTCATTTTCCTCATTCATCAGCTCTTCAAAGTACTCTTTCCATCTTCCCAGCACACTTCTGTCATCAGTCAATACATTTCCCTCTCTGTCCTTTATCAATCTAACTTGCTGCACATCCTTCCCATCTCTATTTCTCTGTTGTGCCAACCTGTACAAATCATTTTCTCCCTCTTTACTGTCCAACCTATCATGCAAGTCATATATATATATATATATATATATATATATATATATATATATATAATGTATTCAATGTGATAAGCACCCAGGGCATGTTAAAAATTGCAGTGGGTTGGGGCTTATTAATATGTTACCAGCGGAGTGGAACGGTAAGTGCTTATTACCATCGAGGTGGAAAACATGAATAATAACAGTACAATAAAAGAGTTTTACTGGTAATGTGTTCCTCATTTTGAGGTATTTTGTGTAAATAACTTCCATGAAAGCTGAAAATAAACAGAAAACAGCATAATTTAAAATAAAAGACCCCTTACTGTTCCCTCTTGCTGCTGTTCCTTTAAACATTTTCCCGGAAGTAAAATCGAGCCAATCAACACGAATACCAACTTTGCCGCATGGCACGTTGAACCAATCAACACGAACATAAACAAAAGCACATGTCCAGGAACGTCTTTAAGTTAGTGAGCAGGAGAATTAGGTGAAAAATACACATCATCACTTTCTGATAGGTCTCATCTCATCTCATCGCTCTATTCATTCAGAGCATCCCATAGTTTTGCTGTAGCAGTTTCTAATGGTTCATCAGTTGTTGGACATTTACCAAGAGAACACAGCAAAATATTTTCCTGTTTTTTTTTAACAAAAACAATCAAATGTGTAGTTACTGATGACCATTGTAGTCATTCCCCAGTGGCAGGGGTTTTTGAAATACTGCGTAAACTCAGTTTTACAGGCAGTGAATGCCTCATTTTACCATTACAGAGACTGATCAAATAAAATTGGTAATTTTGATCTACGATTTTGCTCAAAGTACACAGGAGCAGTTATTAGACATAAGATATATATACTGGAAACAGTTTCTAAGATGATCCCCAAAAACTGAATTCAAGCCACAGTAGCCTGTGAAGACAGTGAAGCCTGGTGGAGCAAGTATCTTGATATGAGATGTTTCTCATACTACAGTGTGATGCTTATTTATTGCATCCCAGGATTATAGGTCCTTGAAATGGGTTCCAACAAGACAGTGACCCAAAACACACCAGTGAGTGGGCAGCATTTTGGTTCTAGACCAACTAGATTGATGTGATGCCGGAAGCATTTCAGTGAGACCCAAAGATGCAGAGACCAAGTACGAGGATACAATGACTTAATCTGAGCACAGGGGAAGCACTGGAGCACAGAAGTTGAAATCACCGTAGTGGTGAGGGAAAAAAACACAAAAACCAAAATCACTGGGGAAATATTAATGCGGGAAACTGGTCGGGGATGGAGCTGGAAACCAGGATCCAGAGAGATTACGGGGGAGCTGGAATCGCATGGAGGGAACAATCTTCTGACGCTGGAGGGGAGCGCGCTGCTCCTCTTTATAACTTGCTGATGGCTGAGTGAAAGCAGGTGCGCTCTCTAGATTGTGCATGCAGGTGACAGCCACACCCCTTGCCAGCGCTTGCAGTGTATAGGGAGAGAGAGAAGAAGAGTTAAAAGTCACCAACTCTTGTTGAGGCTTGTCTGAAAACCGATGATAGAACTACGTCAACAAGTCTGGGTCCAGGATTAGGGAACAAGCAATCCTGGAACATTCCTTGGGCCCATACCCCTCCTGGTCCACAAGGTACTGGAACGCTCGACCCCGCCTGCACACATCGAGGATGCAATTCACTGTGTACGCCGGATGTCTATCACCCAGCCGGGAAGGAGGTGGTGAGGGGTCGGTAGTGGGCTGCAGGGAGCTTTTCACCACGGGCTTGACCAGGGATACATGGAATACCGGGTGCACTTTGAGGGAGGCTGGGAGGTTGAGTCGGACGGCGATGGGGTTTATGATCCGTTCGATGACATAGGGCCGATACCTGAGAGACAATTTATTTAAGTCGATTTTCAGGGGCAGGTCCCAGGAGGAGAGCCAAACTCATTGCCCCACAGTGTCAGGAGGTGCCGGGGGCCAGTGGCGATCAGAGATTCTCTGATTCCGGGCTGCACAGGCTTTTTTCCAGACCCAGCGTTCTCTGCGAAAATGCACCTGGACGGAAGGGACTGCCACTTCGACCTCCTGGCTGAGGAACAGGGGAGGCTGGAACATGTTGATCCCCATGAAGGGGGACATCCCAGTGACGGCACAGATCAGGGAGTTGTGTGACTATTCAATTCAAGGGAGGTGTGTGGACTAGGAGGCTGTAAGGTGGGAGGCGATGTAGCGCAGGGAGGAGCCGAGGCTCTGATTTGTCTGCTCGTTAGATTGAGGGTAGTAGTCGGAGGTCAGACTGCAGGATGCCTCCCTTTTTCCCAGACTCCCAGGGTGTTGCAGAATGCCTTCCAAACTCTAGATGCAAACTGGGTGCCCCGGTCCAAAACAACATCCTGGGAGAGTCCATGGAGGTGGAATACATGTTGGACCAGTAGGCTAGCTGTTTCCATTGCGAAGGGAGTTTGGGTAGGTCGATGAATTGGACTGCCTTATAGAAACGGTCTACTACTGTCAGGATGACCGTGTTGCCCTCAGACGGGGGTAACCCCGTAACAAAGTCCACCGCGATGTGCGACCAGGGTCGATGAGGAATTGGTAAGGGTTGGAGGAGGCCCGTGGCTGCACGATGGGATGACTTGCTCTGGGCACAGGTGGCACAAGCTCCAATGAATTACCTGGTGTCAGTTGTTATAGTTGGCCACGAGAAGCATTGTTGGAGGGGTGGCAGACCACTTTAGATGAGTGAGCCCACTGGAGCCCTGGGGTTCTGGCCGGTGAGGGAACATATAACCGACCTTGGGGGCACCCGACGGGCTCTGGTTCCCCCTGCTGGGCATCCTGAACTAGACGTTCAACCTCCCATCAAGCAGCTTCAAGTACACAAGATGCGGGCAGCATGGTCTCCATGGTGGTGTCTTCCCCCGGGGAAAACTGCCTGGAGAGTGCATTGGGTTTAGTATTCGGGGAGCTGAAGTGGTACGTCAGCATAAAATTGAATCTCCCCAGGTAGAGGGACCATCGTGCCTGATGGGAGTTCAACCTCTTGGCCATTCGGAGGTAAGACAGGTTCTTCGGGAGCATTTCAGTCATACACAAGGATGCAAGAGATCAAGTACAAGGACACAATGACTTTATTTAAGCATAGGGAAAGCACTGGAGCACGGAAGTTGAGATCACAATCGCGGTGAGGGGGAAAAAAAAACACAAAAAAACAAAATGCGGGAATTCAGATGCACTCTCTGGATTTCGCCAGCGGGTGACAGCCACGCCCCTTGCCAACGCCTGCAGTGTATAGGGAGAGAGAGAGAGAGAGAGAGAGAGAGAAGGAGAGTTAAACGCTGCCAACTAGCACAGACCATAACAGATTGAGGTTGATTGAGGACCTTAAACGAATAAACTACTTGTGGGGGTGACATGAACAGCAGTTTCTGTGGAAAAACCACTAACTAAAAACAGCTCTTCCGGGGTGGACACCATGGTGTTTCCAGACCAGCAACGGACACTGTCCCTCCAGCATGCCTTCATAATTCCAGGGTCTCTTTCTGTTTGGACATTCCTGAAACACCACACCAGGGTGCCATCAGGGAGACATTCTAACCAGATGTCCGAGCAATGTCAACCCGCCACCCTGTGAAGGACGCTCGTTTCAGACTTATTGGCTGTAGCATTATGATCCAGTACAAACTAATCCTGGAGCACGTCCCACAAGATAGCTCGAGAAGCTAAACTTGCATCAGATAATCTCACACACTCCCCTAATCTCAAACATTACATCACATTACATTCAATGATGGGGCAACCTCCCCCTTTCACTGATCAGCAGGATCAATGTGTTCAAAATTAATATGTATTGCCATAATTTATTTTCTTATTCCTGTCAATTCTTATCTTTTCACTTTTTTTTTTTTTTTTTTTTTTAATAATTTGTTCTTCAGTTTGGGGAGGGAAGTCACTGAGGTTTTGTAAAACTTTATCGCAAAGATACAGAATTAGTAGGGTATGTGCATTACCCAATTTCTGTCTTGTTATTGGGTTGATAATATCGATAAATTTTGCTATTGGTTAAATTCTCCGGATTCCTCTTGGTGTAAATTGTAACTAATCATCTTGTAGGGCTTTCTCAAATACCTACTTTACTATATTCCTCTTTACCTATAAAACTTTCTTCATATACTGATTATCAAGTGGTTCTTAACACTCTTAAGATTTGCTATCAACTTCGGCAGCACTTTAAGCTTATAGATGCTTCTTCCTTGAGTCCGTTAAGTAAAAAACATTTATTTCCTCTAGCATTTTGGGACCCTGTATTTTCAGTATGGTTTGAAAAGGCTATTAGGAAATGCAAACATCTAAATACACATGACATCTGAAATAGTTTGTCATCTTATTATGACCTCCCTACTACTCATTTCTTCAATTATTTTCAAGTTCGTAATTTTGTTTCCATGTGTTACATTAATTGCCCCTCTATACCTCCAGTACAGCCTTAGGAAACCATGTTCTTACTCAGTCCACATCAGACAGGAATGATTGCAAATATATATGACTTCATTTTGGCATTAAGCAGTCAGTCGAGTACCAAAGTGAGGAACACATGGGAAAAGGAATTGGGAATCCAAGTGGATACCTTTGGGATCGGGCTATAGACAAGGTATGAGCTCTCACCTCTTGTGCTCATTTTGGACTGATTCAATCAAAGGTTTTGCATTGAGTTAATTTCTTCAAGTTCAAACTTTCTGAAATACACCCAGTCAAAGATAAATGTGATAAACATTTCATGGATTTTCTTGTCACTGGAATAGTACTTTAGTTCAGTTCATTCATTCTTTTTCTATAACCGCCTAATCCTAATTAGGGTCGCGGGGAGGCTGGTACCCATCCCAGCTGACCTCAGGCCAGAGCAGATTACACCCTGGACAACTCGCCAGGCCATCGTAGGGCTGAAACACGCTGATGGCTTTGCAGTCTACTCTTGTTGAAGGTCAGCAATGGTTCTTTTACATCTTTTACACCATAGACAGTGAGAGACATGGCCGGCCTTTCGATAACCCATTGAGCTGCAATCGGGTGGGGTTCTTTAATCCCCAACCTTTAGATCAGCGATCCAGCACCCAATACCACTAGGCCACCACTGCCCTAGTAGTATCATGCCACATTCTTACATCCTTACTTGTAGGAGGTCCTTACTACTGCACTGAAATTCCTTCCATCTCCCGGTGACTTACACACACCATGTTTTTCTTTATTTATTTTTTCTAAAACTGAAGAAGCTTAAATAAACTTCATAATGATGCAAGTTTGGGGCCGGTGGTGTAGTGGTTAGTGTGTAGTGGTTAGGCTCATGATCGGGAGGTTGTGGGTTCGAATCCCAGTTATACCCCCACTGTGCTAATACCCTTGGCCGAGGTCCTAACCACAAGTGTGCCTCTGTTCACCCAGCAATATAAATGGGTACCAGTAAAATATACTGGGAAGGTAACCTGAGATGGACTGGTGTCCCATCCAGGAGGAGTTGAACTCCTGGTCGCTTCACGCTATGGAAACCGGGGATAAGCACTGGCCTGATGAGCCACTAGGCTCGGGTGTAAAAAGCCCAACAGACTTTACCTACCCTTACCTCCTGACAAGTTCCACAAGTGGATTCCACAATTTTTTTTTAATTTTTTAATTATTTTTTTCCCCATTGCGAACCCTGGACTACTGTCCAACTGATGGTGTGTCTGTGTGTTGTGCCTCATAAAGCATGAATAACCAAAGGTGTTTTTATATATCGGTGATGCTAACTTGAGTTGGGGTGGGAGGTTGTCATGTATCTTTTTCTTTCTTTAATTATGTTGTTTTATATTCTGTGTACTGACTGAGTTTGTGTGAGTTTTGTTTTGGGCGGCACGGTGGTGTAGTGATTAGCACGTCCACCTAACAGTAAGAAAGCATGGGTCTGAATAACTTCGACCAGGGATTTCCTAAAGTTTCTGAACTTTACAAGCACAAGCTGTTCACTTTGAAAAGTCAGGAAGAAGACCAGGTACAGTTTTTCTAAAAAATTTTGAAGCACTCAGAGACCGTAACACTTGCATCATATCAACTGGTTTGGAGCATTACATGGGCCAAAACACAAGATAATGAAGGAGAGTTCATTATACAATCACTCAGTGACGTTGTTGAAATCTTGTCCCCTGAAAAAGACAAACTAAAACCCGTTGCATCGGACGTCTAACTGTCCCGCCACACTGTTGGACAAAGAATATCAGACATAAACACGCCTATTGAATCACAGTTACTCTCTGACTTTCAAAGATGTATTTTATCATGTAGGTGTGTGAATTTATAATAAATCTGGCTGAGCAGAAGTGTGTGTGTGTGTGTGTGAGAGAGAGAGAGAGAGAGAGAGAGAGAGAGAGAGAGAGAGAGAGAGAGAGGTATGGTGATGTTCATGCGTGCCAGTGTATATGATGTGGCTCTTTGCAATGACACGATAAAAACATATGGCTCTTGGTCTCTGACTCGTTCACCCCTTACATACATTGCGTAAAAAGGGATTAGTATTTCTCACTATTACCTTTAGTTTATTCTTTTTCAATAAAATATTTTGAAAAGAAAAAAAATAGTAATAAATGAATGAAATCTAAAGGGAATTGTTGATTAAAACAGCAGAAACACTAACTGGGATTCAGTTAATTCTAACGGAATCTCGAAGTTTACTTTTTGGTTTAAATTATATAATTTGTGTAAACGTTTTTCTTGTAGCTTAAATTACAATTTTAATTATGAAACGTTAATGTTTTCTGATCGAGGTCTGATTTGATTCTAATAACTGGGTTTTTTCTTTTTTTTTCAGGTAAAGGGTGCTATGGAGATAAGTATGTTTAGCACACTAGCTGCAGGATTCGCCATCATTTTACTTTAACCCTGGATTTGGTTATCGGGCCACAGTAGTATGGTTTATTTTAATTTAATTTAATTTTATTTATTTATTTTTTGCATGAGTTATGTAAATATACACTACCACTATCATTGTACATGGGCAGTACAATGATGGGAGTCCCCTGGGACATTTCACTAACACATCCCCTGGTGTTGTGTCCTTCGAGTTCGTAGATGACCATGACTTCATACCAGATCTGAGATCCATGGCTGTGGATCCGGAGAAGGCTAGAGAGGCCAATCCGAGCCAAAAATGCTCGCTCACACACAGAACATGTGTTGGTGGGTGCTGCAATGGAAGTGGAGGCAGCTCGAGCTTTGCACGCTCCACATTTATAACATAACATAACATAACATAACATAACATGAGTGGTGAGAACAGGCCATTCAGCCCAACTAAGCTCACCATTGTCCTATTCTAAAGTGACTCTAACCTTAAAGACGCACCATGACTAGATGGTATCCAGCACTAGATCAAGTCTGCTTTTGAAGACTTGTAAGGTTTCTGCTTCGACAACGTGGTTAGGCAATCTATTCCACACTGAAATTACCTCTCAAGTAGAAAAAATATTTCCTAATATTTGTGCTAAATTTACCCTTGAATAACTTCCATTTATGACCCCTAGTTCTACTTACAGAACTTGGCCTAAGTAATCGGGCATAGTTGACTTTATTAATCCCCTTAAGATACTTAAAGACCTCAATCAGATCACCTCTAATTCTCCTTTTTGAAGACTGAAAAGGTTTAGGATCCTCAGCCTCTCCTCATAGGATTCCTTTTATACCCGGAATTAGCTTTGTTGCTCTTCTCTGAACTTTTTCGAGAGTCTCGATGTCTTTTTCAAGTATGGTCCCCAGAACTGTACACAATACTCTAAATGTGGTCTAACCAATGTGTTATACAAGAGAAGGACAACATCTTTAGATCTATACTCAATACTCCTGGCTATGTAACCCACCATCCTATTTGCCTTTTTACTGCTAACGCACAGTGGCTAGTACCAGTGAGGGACTGGTCAACCATCACACTCCAGATCCTTTTCCTGAGAGGAACATTCTAGTTTTAAACCTCCCATGAAATACTCCTGTCTAATGTTTTTATTCCCTACATGTAGAACTTTACATTTAGCGACATTGAATTTCATTTGCCATGTATCTGCCCAAATTCAAGTCTATCCAAATCGGCCCTGAATAACCTTAGTAGACTCCAGACTATTTGCCAAACCGCCCAGTTTAGTATCGTCAGCAAATTTCACCAATGTGCTCTCAATGTGTATGCTGCACCTCTGCAGTCTGTCGCTTCTCTGCTGCACGGACACCTGTGAAGATTTTGCTTTGCAAAGCTGAGGGGTTGATCACAAGCTGCTACCAAGTGCTGGCGTTGATGTCCATGTCCTTGAGAGATGCTTTAAGGCTGTCTTTGAAGCCTTTCTTCTGTCCCCAAACTTAACGCTTGCCTTCACAAAGCTCTCCATACAGTAGCTGCTTTGGCAGTCCACTATCCATCATTCTGACAACATGGCCTGCCTACCTGATCGGCATTTTCTGAAGGAGGTTGTGGATGCTGGGAATGTCGGCTTGTTCCAGAATTTCCATGTCAGCAATTTTCTCCTGCCACTTGGAGCCGATGAGTCTGTGGAGGCCACTCAAGGGAAAGCGGTAGAGCTGTTTTGGTTGTCTGCTATAGACAGTCCAGGTCTCACATGCATAGAGGAGAGTGGTGAGCACCAGTACACGGTAGACTTTCAGACTGGTGGTAAGGCTGAGTCCTCTCCACTCACACACATTCTCATGGAGTTTTCCAAAGGTAGATATCGCCTTGGCAATCTTGTTGACTTCTGCATCGATGTTCACCACTGTTGAAAGTATGCTTCGCAGATTGGTGAGGCTGATAAGATCCTGAAGTTCATGTCCTTTCATTGTGATGTGTGGTTTCTGGCAGAGCTGCCCTAGCTCAGGCTGGTACATAACTTCAGTCTTTTTGGTGCTTAGGCTAAGACCGAAGTTGTTACAGGCTCTGAGAAGCAGTCCATTTCGTGCTGCATCTTCTGCTCTATGCCGGAGTTGAGTGCGCAGTCGTCAGCAAACAAGAAGTCTTTGATGACTGTCTCCTTCACCATAGTAACAGTCTGCAAGCACCTGAGGTTGAAGAGTCCACCATCAGCCCTGTACCTGATGTGTATCCCACGCGAGCAATCACAGAAAGTGTCTGTCAGCATGGCTGAAAATCCTTTTTCAGGCTGTTTGTCACTGGGAAAACCTCTGATTCTTCCCCGTCATCCAATACTTTCACCATCATGCCATCATGGAATTGTCGGATGATCGTGATGAACTTGCTTGAGCAGCCAAACTTCTCCATTATCTCCCATAAGCCATCCCTGCTGACCATGTCAAAAGCCTTGGTCAGATTGACAAAGGTCATGAAGTGGTTGCTGTGCTGCTCTTGTCATTTTTCCTGGAGTTAGCGTTCAGCAAATGTCACTTCGACTGTTCAACATTCGGCATGAAAGCCACACTGTCTTTCTGGGATGAGACACTGCTCAAGATGCTGAAGGAGACAGTTGACAGAACACTGGGCAGGATCTTCTCAGCAATGGACAGGAGAGCGATCCCTCGATGATTGCCGAAAGACTGGTGGTTACCTTTCCTTTTGTACATGTGGACCATGGTAGCATCTTTCAGCTGTTGTGGGGCATTCCCTTCACTCCACATGGACTAGAAGAGCTCTGTCATTTGCTGCATCAATGCTGATTCTCCTGCTTTGTATACCTCTGTAGGGATTGCATCTGATCCTGGTGCTTTACTACAGCAAAGCTGATTGATGGCCTTTCTGGCTTCTTCTGTCGGGAGATTGTTGAGATTCCTGTTGATCTCCACTTCAGGTAGGTGGGAAATGGCCTCACCCTTGATTGTCGCAGGGCGTTCAGGACCTAGTTGAAGTGTTCAGCCCACCTTTCCAGAATCTGCTTCTTCTCGGTCAGCGGCTATACTCCATCTGCAGTGTGGGGGGGGGCAAGTGGGCTGAGGTCCATGCATAGTCTTCAAGGTGTCATAGGAGCACTTGGTGTTATCACTTTCCGCATAGCCCTTTATTTCTTCAGCCTTCTTGTTGTACCCCTGGTCCTGCATCTGATGGATTTTCTTTGTACTTTGCTTTACACTGGTAAAGGCATCTTTCTTCACTCATGATAAGGGGTCATTCAGATGTGCTCTGAACAGCTGGTGTTTCTCTGACAGGAGTGCCTGTATCTCCTCTCCATTTGCATTGAACCAATCCTGGAGCTTGTGAGTTGCTGGTCCGAGATGTTCAAAAGCTGTGGAGTATGCCATATCTCTGAATGCTGCCCACAGTTTCTCTGTGCTGTCTGGACCATTCTGGGGTGTGTCTTGCAGCCTGTCTTCGAGGTCCCTGGCAAATTCTTGTGCAGTGTTTTGTTCTTCAGCTTGGAGACGCTCAGCCTCTTTGCAGTCTTATGGCCTTGGGATCTTCTCATGGGCAGGATGCAAAGTTTTCATTTGGACATTATGAGTCGAGCACCAGTCCAGCAGTCCGCACTACATATGGCCCTTGTCACTCTCATGTCCTGCACGTCTTTCTTCTTGGTAATGCAATAGTCAATTAGATGCCAATGCCTGGAGCATGGATGCATCCAAGAGGTATTTTTTGTGGGTGGGGAGGTTGAACAGTATGTTAGTGAGGATGAGGTCATGGGTGGCACATAACTTGAGGAGCAGGAGGCCATTGCTGTTGCACTTGCCAGTGCCATTTCTTCCAATGAACTCTTCCCAGGGTTGGTAATCTGTGCCAGTTCTGGCATTGACGCTCTTCAAAATTGAAAATCTTCTCAGACTGTGGAACTGTTGCAATGAGAGCATCAGTTATTCATGTCCTTGATGTCCTCTGGGTTGGTCATTGTTGGAGCAGATGCACGTATCACACTTTTCTTGTTTCCAAGTGGGAACTGAAGTGACATCAGACGATCATTAATATCTTCTGGGTGTTTCATTATTTCCTCGGTGAGGTGGGATCTGATGGAGAATCCAACACCTGCCTCTCACTGTTCGGTGCTACTGCGTCGTCCAGAAAAAAAAGTATACTCTTCACCATGCTCTGTGAGCTTCCCTTGTCCACAAGGTGTGTTTGAGGGCTGCTATGGTGACTTTTGTTGATGAGCTAGTACTTTGGCAAATAGTGCAGTTCTCCCTTCTGATCTGTCTGCCTTGGTGTTGTATTGCAGAGTTCGCACATTTCAAGTGCCAAGGTTTACCTTGTGCCAAGTGCCAAGGTTGACAAGGAAAACCTTCACTTGTTTCATCTTTCTTGTTGTTTGACCACTTTTCGGGATCCCCGCCAGCTGCAGTTTGCTAGCCAGGGTGAAGTATGGCAGGCTATGTTTGTAAAGTATGGCAGCCTATGTTTAGGGCACCGTTTCTAGCCCTTTCCTCCAAGGAGGTGAGCTGAGTGAATCCTAAAAATGTTTACTCTGTCACCCAGGGGCTGCCGAAGTCCACTGCTGCTTCGGTCCAGTAGAGAACAACCCTATGGCCTGGGCCACCTGTGTGTAGGTCCATCACTACAGCTTTCAGTGATTCTGCACCTGCTGCTTAATAATAATGATAATAATAATAATAATAATAATAATAATAATAATAATAAGAGGAAGAAGAAGAAGAGGGAGAAAATAATAATAATAATAATAATAATAATAATAATTATTATTATTATTATTATAGGAATAATAATAAGAACAAAATAGAAATTGTTACCCATGGCAGGATTTTTCATATGTGTATTGAGGTATGGTGGATCTTTATTTCAGGTCTGTATGAAAGGAATCACAGGCGTGAGCAGGTAAAAGAGAATAAAATGATGTGTAATATATTTTGTAATATAGTTTGGCCATGTTGTGTGATTTTGAGGGATTCGGGGAGAAGGAGTACATAAGAGAAAATGGTGTGACATGAACTCAAGCTAACTTTATATTTAGCTGCAGTCTGGAACATTCCAAAAGATTGCAATGGTACCGAATCTTCCGGACCATAAGGCGCAACGGATTATAAGGTGCAATAGCAACGAACAATGATTGCACGGGCTCTATCTATAGATAAGGCATACCAAATAATAAGGCACATTAAGCAACACAAAAGTCAGACAAGTCAAGCTTGAGTCAACTGTCACAATAGCTGTCAACATTGTTCAGATATAATAATATAAAACAATAAACTCACTTTTTCAGTGCATTCCTCTTCGCCAAATCATCTTCAGTGTCGGAGTTTAACAGTTGTGCAAGTTGGACATGAATCCCAGTTTATTCTATTCTATTCTATTCTATTCTATATTACTCTGGGGCAGTGGTGACCTACTGGTATAGGATGCTGGATGGCTGATCCTGTTGTGCCTGGAGCATAAAGATGCAGGAGACCATAAGATGATTCAACGATTTTATTTTGCACTTGGAACTCTAAATCATGAGAATAATTAATCAATGGAAACTGGTCGAGCACGAAGCAGGATACCAAGAGTCAGAGAGAAAGCAGAGAAACGGAATCACTGGGAAGGACAATCTCCTGACATCAAAGAGAAACGTGCCACTCATATTTATAGCTTGCTGATTGCTGATTGCTGAATGGAAACAGGTGCGCTCTCTGGACCTCGCCTGCAGGTAACAGCCATGCCTCTTGCCAGCGCCTGCAATGAATGAAGAGAGAGTTAACACCACCAGCCAACACAGACCATAACAGATCCAAAGGTTGGAGGTTCAAGTCCCACTCTCCACAAGGTTGTCACTGCACTGCGGTGCAGCTAACTGTGTTATCATAGGTCGGCCATGTCTCTCACTGTCTGTGGTGTGAGGCATGGAAAAGAACCATTGCTGACTCGACAAGAGTAGGCTGAAAAGCCTTCAGTTTCTACCCATGCGATGGCCTGATGAGCTGCCCAGGATGTACTCTGCCCTTGCCCAGAGCTGGCTGGGATGGGCGCCAGCCTCCCCGCGACCCTAATTAAGATTACGTGGTTACAGAAAATGAACTGAACTGAAACTATTACTCCCTTGTGCATGGTGTCAGATCAATAGAGACGGACCTTAGAAGTCTTCCTGGGTCATGACCCACTCTTAGCCATGCCCCCTTAAAGAGATAGTGCATTAGTATTGTGTTCATTACAGAACAGAGATCATTACTCTTAAGGAACTGTATTAGTGTAACTTTAAATTCAAGAAAGTTAATCCAAGGTCTCAGGGGGACACCTCAGGGGACATCCCGGTATTTGGAAATAAAGCCCAGATCCCTTTAACGTAAGACCTGTTGACACCAATATCTAGCGGTTGGAGTTATTTGGTTAATCCACCAGAATGATGGTGAGCTCTGAATTACATGTTTGCTTCACTTGGGTGTTGGCGTTGTTGGTGAGATGGGCCACACCACAACTGATTATAAGACACACCATCAGCCTTTTGAGGATGAAAGGCTTTTAGGTGTGCCTTATGGTGCAAAATATGTGGGGTTTTATAGTGAATAAGTTGGAGTGTTGTAACTACAGTAACCATATTGTGATGTGTGTGTGTGTGTGTGTGTGTGTGTGTGTGTGTGTGTGTGTGTGTGTGTGTGTGTGTGTGTGTGTGTGTGTGTGTGTGGTATAGCTGAATGTCATCAACGTGGCTCTGAACCCCGCTGAACAAGTTCCTGTGGGACGCCTACTAGTTCTACTCCTACTAGAACTAGTTCCTTCCCTGCTCATCAACATCAACTGGTAAGAGAAACCTGTTGTAGAACATCAAGCATCTGTATATTACCAAGTTCACGTGTTAATGATTTAAAGTTAATTAACGGCTATACATTTCCTTTGTTTTTGTTCCAGAACATCAGTACACTGAACGCCATCCCTGTGAACAATCCTCCAGCGGAATATCCTCCAGCATACTAGTAGAAAAACCGACCAGAGCACGCAGGATGATTCTGAACTAGAAATTCAGAAATTCAGGCTCTTTAGCTCTTAAACTGAACTTCTTCTTGTCCTTTCGGCTTTTGCCTTCAGGGGTCGCCACAGCAAATCATTTGCCTCCATCTCACCCTATCCTCTGCATCTTTTTCTCTTACACCAACTGCCTTCATGTCCTCCTTCACCACATCCATGAATCGTCTCTTTTGTCTTCCTCTAGGCCTTCTGCCTGGCAGTTCCAACCTCAACATGCTACTACCAACATACTCACTATCCCTCCTCTGTACATGTCCAAACCATTTCAATCTAGCCTCTCTGACTTTGTCTCCAAAACGCCTTACATGTGCTGTCCCTCTGATATGCTCATTCCTGATCCTATCCATCCTCGTTACTCCCAAAGAGAACCTCAACATTTTCATCTCTACTACCTCCAGCTCTGAATCATGTCTTTCCCCAGGGCCACTGTTTCTAAACCATACAACATCGCTGGCCTCAACACCGTCTTGTACACTACCGCTTCCTCTCCTAGACACTTCCATACCTCCACCCCTATGTCATCACGGCCACCTGTCTTTCCATTCTTCAACCTCTTCAATGCCCTCCTCACTTCACCCTTACTAATCTTTGGTACTTCCTGGTCCTCAACAGTCACCCCTTCTACTCTTTTTTCTCTCTTATTTTCCTCATTCATCAGCTCTTCAAAGTACTCTTTCCATCTTCACAGCACACTTCTGTCATCAGTCAATACATTTCCTCTCTCTCCTTTATCACTCTAACTTGCTGCACATCCTTCCCATCTCTATTTCTCTGCTGTGCCAACCTGTATAAATCATTTTCTCCCTCTTTACTTTCCAACCGAGCATACAAGTCATCATATGCCCTCTGTTTGGCCTTTGATACCGCTACCTTCGCCTTACGCTGTGTCTCGCTGTACTCCTGTTTAGTGTCTTCGGTCCTCTCTGTGTCCCACTTCTTCTTAGCTAACCTCTTCTTTTGTTCACACTCCTGCACTTCCTCATTCCACCACCAAGTCTCCTTATCTCCTCTCCTTCCAGATGACACACCAAGTATTCTCTTACTTGTCTCTCTGATCACATTAGCTGTAGTTGTCCAGTCATCTGGAAGCACTTCCTGACCACCCAAAGCCTGTTTCAACTCCTCCTTGAAGACAACACAACACTCCTCCTTTTTCAGCTTCCACCACTTTGTCTTCTGCTCTGCCTTTGCCTTCTTCACCTTCCTCACCATCAGCGTCATCCTGCACACCACCATCCTATGCTGTTTGGCAACACTCTCACCCGCTACTACTTTGCAGTCACTGACTTCCTTCAAATTACATCGAATGCACAAGATGTAGTCTACCTGTGTGCTCCTACCTCCGCTTTCATAAGTCACCCTATGCTCCTGTTTCTTCTGGAACAAAGTATTTACCACAGCCATTTCCATCCTTTTTGCAAAATCTACCAACATATGTCCTTCTGCGTTCCTGTCCTGGATACATAACCTGCCCATCACTTCCTCGTCCCCTCTGTTTCCTGCATCATATCAACTGGTTTGGAGCATTACATGGGCCAAAACACAAGATAATGAAGGAGAGTTCATTATACAATCACTCAGTGACGTTGTTGAAATCTTGTCCCCTGAAAAAGACAAACTAAAACCCGTTGCATCGGACGTCTAACTGTCCCGCCACACTGTTGGACAAAGAATATCAGACATAAACACGCCTATTGAATCACAGTTACTCTCTGACTTTCAAAGATGTATTTTATCATGTAGGTGTGTGAATTTATAATAAATCTGGCTGAGCAGAAGTGTGTGTGTGTGTGTGTGAGAGAGAGAGAGAGAGAGAGAGAGAGAGAGAGAGAGAGAGAGAGGTATGGTGATGTTCATGCGTGCCAGTGTATATGATGTGGCTCTTTGCAATAACACGATAAAAACATATGGCTCTTGGTCTCTGACTCGTTCACCCCTTACATACATTGCATAAAAAGGGATTAGTATTTCTCACTATTACCTTTTGTTTATTCTTTTTCAATAAAATATTTTGAAAAGAAAAAAAATAGTAATAAATGAATGAAATCTAAAGGGAATTGTTGATTAAAACAGCAGAAACACTAACTGGGATTCAGTTAATTCTAACGGAATCTCGAAGTTTACTTTTTGGTTTAAATTATATAATTTGTGTAAACGTTTTTCTTGTAGCTTAAATTACAATTTTAATTATGAAACGTTAATGTTTTCTGATCGAGGTCTGATTTGATTCTAATAACTGGGTTTTTCTTTTTTTTCAGGTAAAGGGTGCTATGGAGATAAGTATGTTTAGCACACTAGCTGCAGGATTCGCCATCATTTTACTTTAACCCTGGATTTGGTTATCGGGCCACAGTAGTATGGTTTATTTTAATTTAATTTAATTTTATTTATTTATTTTTTGCATGAGTTATGTAAATATACACTACCACTATCATTGTACATGGGCAGTACATTGATGGGAGTCCCCTGGGACATTTCACTAACACATCCCCTGGTGTTGTGTCCTTCGAGTTCGTAGATGACCATGACTTCATACCAGATCTGTGATCCATGGCTGTGGATCCGGAGAAGGCTAGAGAGGCCAATCCGAGCCAAAAATGCTCGCTCACACACAGAACATGTGTTGGTGGGTGCTGCAATGGAAGTGGAGGCAGCTCGAGCTTTGCACGCTCCACATTTATAACATAACATAACATAACATAACATAACATGAGTGGTGAGAACAGGCCATTCAGCCCAACTAAGCTCACCATTGTCCTATTCTAAAGTGACTCTAACCTTAAAGACGCACCATGACTAGATGGTATCCAGCACTAGATCAAGTCTGCTTTTGAAGACTTGTAAGGTTTCTGCTTCGACAACGTGGTTAGGCAATCTATTCCACACTGAAATTACCCTCTGCGAGAAAAAATATTTCCTAATATTTGTGCTAAATTTACCCTTGAATAACTTCCATTTATGACCCCTAGTTCTACTTACAGAACTTGGCCTAAGTAATCGGGCATAGTTGACTTTATTAATCCCCTTAAGATACTTAAAGACCTCAATCAGATCACCTCTAATTCTCCTTTTTGAAGACTGAAAAGGTTTAGGATCCTCAGCCTCTCCTCATAGGATTCCTTTTTATACCCGGAATTAGCTTTGTTGCTCTTCTCTGAACTTTTCGAGAGTCTCGATGTCTTTTTTCAAGTATGGTCCCCAGAACTGTACACAATACTCTAAATGTGGTCTAACCAATGTGTTATACAAGAGAAGGACAACATCTTTAGATCTATACTCAATACTCCTGGCTATGTAACCCACCATCCTATTTGCCTTTTTACTGCTAACGCACAGTGGCTAGTACCAGTGAGGGACTGGTCAACCATCACACTCAGATCCTTTTCCTGAGAGGAACATTCTAGTTTTAAACCTCCCATGAAATACTCCTGTCTAATGTTTTTATTCCCTACATGTAGAACTTTACATTTAGCGACATTGAATTTCATTTGCCATGTATCTGCCCAAATTCGAAGTCTATCCAAATCGTCCTGAATAACCTTAGTAGACTCCAGACTATTTGCCAAACCGCCCAGTTTAGTATCGTCAGCAAATTTCACCAATGTGCTCTCAATGTGTATGCTGCACCTCTGCAGTCTGTCGCTTCTCTGCTGCACGGACACCTGTGAAGATTTTGCTTTGCAAAGCTGAGGGGTTGATCACAAGCTGCTACCAAGTGCTGGCGTTGATGTCCATGTCCTTGAGAGATGCTTTAAGGCTGTCTTTGAAGCCTTTCTTCTGTCCCCAAACTTAACGCTTGCCTTCACAAAGCTCTCCATACAGTAGCTGCTTTGGCAGTCCACTATCCATCATTCTGACAACATGGCCTGCCTACCTGATCGGCATTTTCTGAAGGAGGTTGTGGATGCTGGGAATGTCGGCTTGTTCCAGAATTTCCATGTCAGCAATTTTCTCCTGCCACTTGGAGCCGATGAGTCTGTGGAGGCCACTCAAGGGAAAGCGGTAGAGCTGTTTTGGTTGTCTGCTATAGACAGTCCAGGTCTCACATGCATAGAGGAGAGTGGTGAGCACCAGTACACGGTAGACTTTCAGACTGGTGGTAAGGCTGAGTCCTCTCCACTCACACACATTCTCATGGAGTTTTCCAAAGGTAGATATCGCCTTGGCAATCTTGTTGACTTCTGCATCGATGTTCACCACTGTTGAAAGTATGCTTCGCAGATTGGTGAGGCTGATAAGATCCTGAAGTTCATGTCCTTTCATTGTGATGTGTGGTTTCTGGCAGAGCTGCCCTAGCTCAGGCTGGTACATAACTTCAGTCTTTTTGGTGCTTAGGCTAAGACCGAAGTTGTTACAGGCTCTGAGAAGCAGTCCATTTCGTGCTGCATCTTCTGCTCTATGCCGGAGTTGAGTGCGCAGTCGTCAGCAAACAAGAAGTCTTTGATGACTGTCTCCTTCACCATAGTAACAGTCTGCAAGCACCTGAGGTTGAAGAGTCCACCATCAGCCCTGTACCTGATGTGTATCCCACGCGAGCAATCACAGAAAGTGTCTGTCAGCATGGCTGAAAATCCTTTTTCAGGCTGTTTGTCACTGGGAAAACCTCTGATTCTTCCCCGTCATCCAATACTTTCACCATCATGCCATCATGGAATTGTCGGATGATCGTGATGAACTTGCTTGAGCAGCCAAACTTCTCCATTATCTCCCATAAGCCATCCCTGCTGACCATGTCAAAAGCCTTGGTCAGATTGACAAAGGTCATGAAGTGGTTGCTGTGCTGCTCTTGTCATTTTTCCTGGAGTTAGCGTTCAGCAAATGTCACTTCGACTGTTCAACATTCGGCATGAAAGCCACACTGTCTTTCTGGGATGAGACACTGCTCAAGATGCTGAAGGAGACAGTTGACACTGGGCAGGATCTTCTCAGCAATGGACAGGAGAGCGATCCCTCGATGATTGCAGAAAGACTGGTGGTTACCTTTCCTTTTGTACATGTGGACCATGGTAGCATCTTTCAGCTGTTGTGGGGCATTCCCTTCACTCCACATGGACTAGAAGAGCTCTGTCATTTGCTGCATCAATGCTGATTCTCCTGCTTTGTATACCTCTGTAGGGATTGCATCTGATCCTGGTGCTTTACTACAGCAAAGCTGATTGATGGCCTTTCTGGCTTCTTCTGTCAGGAGATTGTTGAGATTCCTGTTGATCTCCACTTCAGGTAGGTGGGAAATGGCCTCACCCTTGATTGTCGCAGGGCGTTCAGGACCTAGTTGAAGTGTTCAGCCCACCTTTCCAGAATCTGCTTCTTCTCGGTCAGCGGCTATACTCCATCTGCAGTGTGGGGGGGGGGCAAGTGGGCTGAGGTCCATGCATAGTCTTCAAGGTGTCATAGGAGCACTTGGTGTTATCACTTTCCGCATAGCCCTTTATTTCTTCAGCCTTCTTGTTGTACCCCTGGTCATGCATCTGATGGATTTTCTTTTGTACTTTGCTTTTTACACTGGTAAAGGCATCTTTCTTCACTCATGATAAGGGGTCATTCAGATGTGCTCTGAACAGCTGGTGTTTCTCTGACAGGAGTGCCTGTATCTCCTCTCCATTTGCATTGAACCAATCCTGGAGCTTGTGAGTTGCTGGTCCGAGATGTTCAAAAGCTGTGGAGTATGCCATATCTCTGAATGCTGCCCACAGTTTCTCTGTACTGTCTGGACCATTCTGGGGTGTGTCTTGCAGCCTGTCTTCGAGGTCCCTGGCAAATTCTTGTGCAGTGTTTTTGTTCTTCAGCTTGGAGACGTTCAGCCTCTTTGCAGTCTTATGGCCTTGGGATCTTCTCATGGGCAGGATGCAAAGTTTTCATTTGGACATTATGAGTCGAGCACCAGTCCAGCAGTCCGCACTACATATGGCCCTTGTCACTCTCATGTCCTGTACGTCTTTCTTCTTGGTAATGCAATAGTCAATTAGATGCCAATGCCTGGAGCATGGATGCATCCAAGAGGTATTTTTTGTGGGTGGGGAGGTTGAACAGTATGTTAGTGAGGATGAGGTCATGGGTGGCACATAACTTGAGGAGCAGGAGGCCATTGCTGTTGCACTTGCCAGTGCCATTTCTTCCAATGAACTCTTCCCAGGCTTGGTAATCTGTGCCAGCTCTGGCATTGACGTCTTCAAAATTGAAAATCTTCTCAGACTGTGGAACTGTTGCAATGAGAGCATCAGTTATTCATGTCCTTGATGTCCTCTGGGTTGGTCATTGTTGGAGCAGATGCACGTATCACACTTTTCTTGTTTCCAAGTGGGAACTGAAGTGACATCAGACGATCATTAATATCTTCTGGGTGTTTCATTATTTCCCGGGTGAGGTGGGATCTGATGGAGAATCCAACACCTGCCTCTCACTGTTCGGTGCTACTGCGTCGTCCAGAAAAAAAAGTATACTCTTCACCATGCTCTGTGAGCTTCCCTTGTCCACAAGGTGTGTTTGAGGGCTGCTATGGTGACTTTTGTTGATGAGCTAGTACTTTGGCAAATAGTGCAGTTCTCCCTTCTGATCTGTCTGCCTTGGTGTTGTATTGCAGAGTTCGCACATTTCAAGTGCCAAGGTTGACCTTGTGCCAAGTGCCAAGGTTGACAAGGAAAACCTTCACTTGTTTCATCTTTCTTGTTGTTTGACCACTTTTCGGGATCCCCGCCAGCTGCAGTTTGCTAGCCAGTGTGAAGTATGGCAGGCTATGTTTGTAAAGTATGGCAGGCTATGTTTAGGGCACTGTTTCTAGCCCTTTCCTCCAAGGAGGTGAGCTGAGTGAATCCTAAAGATGTTTACTCTGTCACCCAGGGGCTGCCGAAGTCCACTGCTGCTTCGGTCCAGTAGAGAACAACCCTATGGCCTGGGCCACCTGTGTGTAGGTCCATCACTACAGCTTTCAGTGATTCTGCACCTGCTGCTTAATAATAATGATAATAATAATAATAATAATAATAATAATAATAATAATAATAATAAGAGGAAGAAGAAGAAGAGGGAGAAAATAATAATAATAATAATAATAATAATAATAATTATTATTATTATTATTATTATTATTATTATTATAGGAATAATAATAAGAACAAAATAGAAATTGTTACCCATGGCAGGATTTTTCATGTGTGTATTGAGGTATGGTGGATCTTTATTTCAGGTCTGTATGAAAGGAATCACAGGCGTGAGCAGGTAAAAGAGAATAAAATGATGTGTAATATATTTTGTAATATAGTTTGGCCATGTTGTGTGATTGTGAGGGATTCGGGGAGAAGGAGTACATAAGAGAAAATGGTGTGACATGAACTCAAGCTAACTTTATATTTAGCTGCAGTCTGGAACATTCCAAAAGATTGCAATGGTACCGAATCTTCCGGGCCATAAGGCGCAAACGGATTATAAGGTGCAAATAGCAACGAACAATGATTGCACAGGCTCTATCTATAGATAAGGCATACCAAATAATAAGGCACATTAAGCAACACAAAAGTCAGACAAGTCAAGCTTGAGTCAACTGTCACAATAGCTGTCAACATTGTTCAGATATAATAATATAAAACAATAAACTCACTTTTTCAGTGCATTCCTCTTCGCCAAATCATCTTCAGTGTCGGAGTTTAACAGTTGTGCAAGTTGGACATGAATCCCAGTTTATTCTATTCTATTCTATTCTATTCTATATTACTCTGGGGCAGTGGTGACCTACTGGTATAGGATGCTGGATGGCTGATCCTGTTGTGCCTGGAGCATAAAGATGCAGGAGACCATAAGATGATTCAACGATTTTATTTTGCACTTGGAACTCTAAATCATGAGAATAATTAATCAATGGAAACTGGTCGAGCACGAAGCAGGATACCAAGAGTCAGAGAGAAAGCAGAGAAACGGAATCACTGGGAAGGACAATCTCCTGACGTCAAAGAGAAACGGGCCACTCATATTTATAGCTTGCTGATTGCTGATTGCTGAATGGAAACAGGTGCGCTCTCTGGACCTCGCCTGCAGGTAACAGCCATGCCGCTTGCCAGCGCCTGCAATGAATGAAGAGAGAGTTAACACCACCAGCCAACACAGACCATAACAGATCCAAAGGTTGGAGGTTCAAGTCCCACTCTCCACAAGGTTGTCACTGCACTGCGGTGCAGCTAACTGTGTTATCATAGGTCGGCCATGTCTCTCACTGTCTGTGGTGTGAGGCATGGAAAAGAACCATTGCTAACCCGACAAGAGTAGGCTGCAAAGCCTTCAGTTTCTACCCATGCGATGGCCTGATGAGCTGCCCAGGATGTACTCTGCCCTTGCCCAGAGCTGGCTGGGATGGGCGCCAGCCTCCCCGCGACCCTAATTAAGATTACGTGGTTACAGAAAATGAACTGAACTGAAACTATTACTCCCTTGTGCATGGTGTCAGATCAATAGAGACGGACCTTAGAAGTCTTCCTGGGTCATGACCCACTCTTAGCCATGCCCCCTTAAAGAGATAGTGCATTAGTATTGTGTTCATTACAGAACAGAGATCATTACTCTTAAGGAACTGTATTAGTGTAACTTTAAATTCAAGAAAGTTAATCCAAGGTCTCAGGGGGGACACCTCAGGGGACATCCCGGTATTTGGAAATAAAGCCCAGATCCCTTTAACGTAAGACCTGTTGACACCAATATCTAGCGGTTGGAGTTATTTGGTTAATCCACCAGAATGATGGTGAGCTCTGAATTACATGTTTGCTTCACTTGGGTGTTGGCGTTGTTGGTGAGATGGGCCACACCACAACTGATTATAAGACACACCATCAGCCTTTTGAGGATGAAAGGCTTTTAGGTGTGCCTTATGGTGCAAAATATGTGGGGTTTTATAGTGAATAAGTTGGAGTGTTGTAACTACAGTAACCATATTGTGATGTGTGTGTGTGTGTGTGTGTGTGTGTGTGTGTGTGTGTGTGTGTGTGTGTGTGTGTGTGGTATAGCTGAATGTCATCAACGTGGCTCTGAACCCCGCTGAACAAGTTCCTGTGGGACTCCTACTAGTTCTACTCCTACTAGAACTAGTTCCTTCCCTGCTCATCAACATCAACTGGTAAGAAAAACCTGTTGTAGAACATCAAGCATCTGTATATTACCAAGTTCACGTGTTAATGATTTAAAGTTAATTAACGGCTATACATTTCCTTTGTTTTTGTTCCAGAACATCAGTACACTGAACGCCATCCCTGTGAACAATCCTCCAGCGGAATATCCTCCAGCATACTAGTAGAAAAACCGACCAGAGCACGCAGGATGATTCTGAACTAGAAATTCAGAAATTCAGGCTCTTTAGCTCTTAAACTGAACTTCTTCTTGTCCTTTCGGCTTTTGCCTTCAGGGGTCGCCACAGCAAATCATCTGCCTCCATCTCACCCTATCCTCTGCATCTTTTTCTCTTACACCAACTGCCTTCATGTCCTCCTTCACCACATCCATGAATCGTCTCTTTTGTCTTCCTCTAGGCCTTCTGCCTGGCAGTTCCAACCTCAACATGCTACTACCAACATACTCACTATCCCTCCTCTGTACATGTCCAAACCATTTCAATCTAGCCTCTCTGACTTTGTCTCCAAAACGTCTTACATGTGCTGTCCCTCTGATGTGCTCATTCCTGATCCTATCCATCCTCGTTACTCCCAAAGAGAACCTCAACATTTTCATCTCTACTACCTCCAGCTCTGCCTCCTGTCTTTTCCCCAGGGCCACTGTTTCTAAACCATACAACATCGCTGGCCTCAACACCGTCTTGTACACTACCGCTTCCTCTCCTAGACACTTCCATACCTCCACCGGTATGTCATCAGGGCCACCTGTCTTTCCATTCTTCAACCTCTTCAATGCCCTCCTCACTTCACCCTTACTAATCTTTGCTACTTCCTGGTCCTCAACAGTCACCCCTTCTACTCTTTTTTCTCTCTTATTTTCCTCATTCATCAGCTCTTCAAAGTACTCTTTCCATCTTCCCAGCACACTTCTGTCATCAGTCAATACATTTCCCTCTCTGTCCTTTATCACTCTAACTTGCTGCACATCCTTCCCATCTCTATTTCTCTGCTGTGCCAACCTGTATAAATCATTTTCTCCCTCTTTACTTTCCAACCGAGCATACAAGTCATCATATGCCCTCTGTTTGGCCTTTGATACCGCTACCTTCGCCTTACGCTGTGTCTCGCTGTACTCCTGTTTAGTGTCTTCGGTCCTCTCTGTGTTCCACTTCTTCTTAGCTAACCTCTTCTTTTGTTCACACTCCTGCACTTCCTCATTCCACCACCAAGTCTCCTTATCTCCTCTCCTTCCAGATGACACACCAAGTATTCTCTTACCTGTCTCTCTGATCACATTAGCTGTAGTTGTCCAGTCATCTGGAAGCACTTCCTGACCACCCAAAGCCTGTTTCAACTCCTCCTTGAAGACAACACAACACTCCTCCTTTTTCAGCTTCCACCACTTTGTCTTCTGCTCTGCCTTTGCCTTCTTCACCTTCCTCACCATCAGCGTCATCCTGCACACCACCATCCTATGCTGTTTGGCAACACTCTCACCCGCTACTACTTTGCAGTCACTGACTTCCTTCAAATTACATCGACTGCACAAGATGTAGTCTACCTGTGTGCTCCTACCTCCGCTTTCATAAGTCACCCTATGCTCCTGTTTCTTCTGGAACAAAGTATTTACCACAGCCATTTCCATCCTTTTTGCAAAATCTACCAACATATGTCCTTCTGCGTTCCTGTCCTGGATACATAACCTGCCCATCACTTCCTCGTCCCCTCTGTTTCCTGCACCAACATGTCCATTGACGTCTGCCTCAATGACTTCTCTTTCATGTTTGGGGGTATTCTGCATCACTTCATCTAACTCACTCCAGAATCTCTCCTTCTCTTTTAGGTCACATCTTGCCTGTGGGGCATAAGCACTAACAACATTGAACATCATGCCTTCAATTTCTAACTTGAGACTCATCACTCTGTCTGACACTCTTTCACATCTAGAACATTCCTGACAAACTCCTCCTTCAAGATTACTCCGACTCCATTTCTCTTCCCATCCACACCATGAAAAAACAGCTTAAACCCTGCTCCTATGCTTCTCGCCTTGCTACCTTTCCACCTGGTCTCCTGAACACACAGTATGTCCACCTTCCTCCTCTGCATCATGTCAGTCAGCTCTTTACCTTTTCCTGTCATAGTTCCAACATTCAAAGTCCCTACTTTCAGTTCTAGACTCCTGCCTTTCCTCTTCTCTCTCTGCCTACGGACACACCTCCCACCTCGCCTTCTTCGACATCTTCGACCAACAGTAGTCCAATTTCCACCAGCACCCTGTTAGTTAACAGCACTGATGGCGGTCGTTGTTAACCCGGGCCTCGACCGATCCGGTATGAATTTTCTTGATATGACTCGCATGTTTTATTTGGCATTTGTTTTACCCCGGATGCCATTCCTGACGCAACCCTCTGCATTATCCGGGCTTGGGACCGGCGTGAGGGAGAGACACTGGCTTGTTCCCTTCCCTCACGGCTGCTTTTCGCTCTTAAACTGAACACGGTTATAAATTATATCACTCTCGCTTTTCTTTCATATCACACTGATTTCTCTAGTTACTAAACACACCTTCAGCATTTAAACAACCACATTTCTGTTTCCTAAAAAAATATGTACACACTGAACACACACACGTGCGTTCTGCTTGAATTATTCAACTCTTTATTTGTCATAAAGATCAAATGTATGGTGTTCAAGCCATAACAGTGAGTGTTGGAGCACTAAATATACTTATTTTGATTTTTCCATAACCAAAACACCCTTAGACCGTCACATTTCCCCCACCATGTATGATGGTGTCAAGTACTCCTTCTGCTTATTTTCCTTTAATATTCACTCAGGTTACTCCATCATCATCAGCCCCGCCTACAGCGCAACAAAATAGTTTACAAAACTTGTTTACAAAACAAAAACTTTACACTAGTAAGAATATTGGCATTGTTTTGTGTCATGTAGTGTATAACTATGTTCTTGTTAATGTATTCGTTGTCTGTAAATTTCCATTCGGTGCAAAGTTTCTTTTCTCTAAAGGCCTCCCACCTGTGGAAGGAACATTGGTTTCTTTCTGTATAAAACTTCCTGAACATTTTTTTTCTTTTTAATCAGAAACATGATTCACTGTGAATGGTACTCTTGGGGTGATGAGACATGTTGGGTTTGTGCCAGACATTACATTTTCCTTGATGGTCAAAAAGTGACATTCTAGTCTCATTTAACCAGAGAATGTTATTCATATGTGTGGAAACTCTCACACATCCCTTTTGCTAACTCACAAGATCTTTACTAATTTTTTTAATAATGGATTTATTGGTATTTGATGGATATTTTAGGTTTCAGATATGCTTCATAACCCATGCCTGATTAGTCATTAGCAAGTTTATCCCTTATCTTTAAGGAGCTTCTTGGTCTTCATGGTGTTGCTTGTTTATATTTACATTTGTGTTTATTAGAACTTAAAACCAGTGATGTAGTGGTTAAAAAAACAATGAGATGGTGAAGCTGTCAAGGTGGTGCGAAGCAGCGCCTTGGGCCGTAGACCCAATGTTCATGAAAGCACAGGAGGAGGGTTTCCACAGGGACATTTTCAAAATTTTCAATGCTGTAAATTCCATTTGGCGACCATTTGCAGCATGTAATATGAAATATATAGTATAGAAACTGTAAATAAAGTTTTGCCTACAGTATACATGTGGTTGTTGCCATGAAAACAACAATTGATTGATTGATTGATTGATTGATTGATTGATTGATTGATTGATTGATTGATTGAAACATATTTTATTCAGTCAAGAAAAGAATTAGGCACATGTTATCCAACTTAAAGCTGCCCTCTCCTAGATAGTTACTGAAATTATATTACTACGTTCAGCAAGAGACAAACAAAGGGTAGAGATATGTCAAAGCAGAGTTAATGAAAGCGTTTAGTGTTAGAGATATATGTTTGTACAGATTTAAAAACATTCTGATTTTCAACGAGAGAGAGACTTGCATTGCCATTCAAGATAACATTGACATCGACTTGTACTCTGAATTGAACGATATTTTCTAAAGTTTTCAGCTTATGATTTCTTTTAATAATGTACAGAGGACATTCAAGAAAATAGTGAAAGGCATTTTCACAGTTGTCACCGCACTGACAGCGTTCGTAATTTTTTACATGGATTCTAAATAAATTATAATTAAGGGAACTGGACATGTGTCTTAATCTCATATGCAAAATATTCAATTTTCTTTTTCCATAAGAAAAATACACTGGTGCACATACGTTCTATACATGTTTCTCATTAACGAAAACACTGGGAGCCACAAATCCTTTTTTGACATTTAAAATCAAATAAAACTGCATGTAATGCTTTTCCCCCTTTTCATTCATGTTAATATAAAACAACAATGTGTTGGATTGATTTAAACGACTGCAGAGACAATTCAATTACAATTCTGCCTGCAACAACAGCATTTAGATTTAAAAAAAAAATCAACAGCCTACCCACAACCCTAATTAGGATTAAGTGATTCAGAAAATGAATGAATGTGTTACAGTCATTGTATTTTTATAAAGAAAAATAATATCTATCCAAAAAGCATGGGACGGGGTGCAGCCAGATGTGTAACAGGTTGGGTATCTACCTCACCATCATGCCCTTCGTGGGATCTTCTTTTCTATATTCGTTATATTAATGTTGTTTTGTCATAGTTTTAATTTTTAAAAATGACAACAACACAGAAAAGTATATGAAGACTTATTTTAAGGAGTCTACTCAACATTCTTTTAAATAATATTAATGCTTAATGCTGCACTACCTGACCCATTCTCAGAGTGGAGACTGAACCACACCCAGTCTTTTAATTTGTCACTGTGAGGACAGTTATTTAACTCCGAGATTGCTGTGTAGAAACAAATCTCATTCACCGCCTCTTACTTCAGCTGTGAGTTCCGTTCCTGGATTACAAACCTTGGCGGCAGAAAAAATCTCTCGCTCGCCACACTGCTGCTTGCCATGAGTTCTTTTAAGGTTTTTTATTATATTTATTTGGTGTGGGTGGGGTGATTTTGTGTGTGTTCTTGTGTTCTTGTGGACACACACACACACACAAAATCACCCCGCCCACACCAAATAAATATCCGCCCACACCCATGACTCTTAATTTTCATCTATAAATTTTCAACCCTAAAAGACCATTGAAAGGGTACCCAGATCATTCAGGTGAAAAAAAACACCCTAGATTGGACATTACTGTTTCAATTCTGAAGTGGAGCCATCTTGGTGAGATCACATTACAGTTTAAGACTTAAAGCAAGGTGATCTCACCAAGATGGCTCCACTTCAGAATTGAAACAGTAATGTCCAACTAGTTTTTTTGTCTTTTCTTTTGATGATCAGTGATTGGTGGAAACAGGTGGAAGGTGTGGCTATTGTTTGGTTAAAGTGAAAACTAGAATCCACACCGGCCATTTGCCGTGTGAGTAAATGTGAGTGTGCCATGTGAGTAAATAAGCATCTTGTGGTGCACCCGTCGGCCACCGTAAAGTACAACATTATTTTGAAAAGCCATGGAGCTGCACCAGAAAGGTGAAAGAGCCTCATGCGGCTCCGGAGCAACGGGTTGCCGACCCCTGGTATAGCCTCATATAGCATGCAGAGTTTATATACATAATATATAATATAATATATATATATATAATATATAATATATAATTATGCCGGTCCCAAGCCTGGATAAATGCAGAGGTTTGCGACAGGAAGGGCATCTGGCATAAAACTTCTGCCACATTTCCCATGCAAATGATCAAAACAAAATTCATACTGGATCGGTCGAGGCCCGGGTTAACAACGACCGCCATCAGTGCTGTCAACCAACAGGGTGCTGATGGAAATTGGACTACTGTTGGTCGAAGACGTCGAAGAAGGAGAGGCGGGAGGCGTGTCCATAGGCAGAGAGAGAAGAGGAAATGCGTGAGCCTAGGACTGAGACTAGGGACTTTGAATGTTGGAACTATGCAAGGAAAAGATAGAGAGCTGGCTGACATGATGCAGAGGAGGAAGGTAGACATATTGTGTGTTCAGGAGACCAGGTGGAAAGGTAGCAAGGCTAGAAGCTTAGGAGCAGGTTTAAGCTGTTTTATCACGGTGTGGATGGGAAGAGAAATGAAGTAGGAGTCATCTTGAAGGAGGGGTTTGTCAGGAATGTTCTAGAAGTGAAAAGAGTGTCAGACAGAGTGATGAGTCTCAAGTTAGAAATTGAAGGTGTGATGTTCAATGTTGTTAGCGCTTAAGCCCCATAGGCAGGATGTGAGCTAGAAGAGAAGGAGAGAGTCTGGAGTGAGTTAGATGAAGTGATGCAGAGTACCCCCAGAGGTGAAAGAGTGGTCTTTGGGGCAGACTTCAATGGACATGTTGGTGCAGGAAACAGAGGGGACGAGGAAGTGATGGGCAGGTTTGATATCCAGGACAGGAACACAGAAGGACAGATGTTGATCGATTTTGCAAAAAGGATGGAAATGGCTGTGGGGAATACTTTCTTCCAGAAGAGAGCGGATCATAGGGTGACTTATAAAAGCACACAGGTAGACTACATCTTGTGTAGGCGATGTAATTTGAAGGAAGTCAGTGACTGCAAAGTAGTAGTGGGTGAGAGTGTTGCCAAACAGCATAGGATGGTGGTGTGCAGGATGACACTGATGGTGAGGAAGGTGAAAAAGGAAGAGTGTCGTGTTGTCTTCAAGGAGGAGTTGAAACAGGCAGGAAGTGGTCAGGAAGTGCTTCCAGCTGACTGGACAACCACAGCCAATGTGACCAGGGAGACAGGTAGGAGAGTACTTGGTGTGTCCTCTGGAAGGAAAGTAGATAAGGAAACTTGGTGGTGGAATGAGGAAGTGCAGGAGTGTGTAAAAAAGAAGAGGTTAGCTAAGAAGAAGTGGGACACAGAGAGGACCGAAGAGAGTAAACAGGAGGACAGGGAGACACAGCATAAGGCGAAGGTAACGGTGTCAAAGGCCAAACAGAAGTCGTATGATGACTTTTATGATAGGTTGGACAGTAAGGAGGGAGAAAATGATTTATACAGGTTAGCACAACAGAGAAATAGAGATGGGAAAGACGTGCAGCAAGTTAGAGTGATAAAGGACAGAGAGGGAAATGTATTGACTGATGACAGAAGTGTGCTGGGAAGATGGAAAGAGTACTTTGAAGAGCTGATGAATGAGGAAAATGAGAGAGAAAAAAGAGTAGAAGGGGTGACCGTTAAGGACCAGGAAGTAGTAAAGATTAGTAAGGGTGAAGTGAGGAGGGCATTGAAGAGGATGAAGAGTGGAAAGGCAGTTGGTCCTGATGACATACCGGTTGAGGTATGGAAAGTGTCTAGGGGAGGGAACAGTCGATTTTCTGACAAGCATATTCAACAAGGTCTTAGAAAGTAAGCAGATGCCGGAGGAATGGAGGAGAAGTGTGCTTGTGCCCATTTTTAAGAACAAGGGAGATGTCCAGAGTTGTGGCAACTACAGAGGGATAAAGTTGATGTGCCATACAATGAAGTTATGGGAAAGAATAGTGGAAGCTAGACTAAGGGCAGAGGTCAGCATTTGTGAACAACAGTTTGGTTTCATGCCAAGAAAGAGCACCACAGATGCAGTGTTTGCTTTGATGATGTTAATAGAGAAGTACAGAGAAGGTCAGAAGGAGCTGCATTGTGCCTTTGTAGATCTGGAGAAAGCATATGACAGGGTGCCGAGAGAAGAACTGTGGTATTGTATGAGGAAGTCTGGAGTGGCAGAGAAGTATGTTAGAGTGGTGCAGGACATGTATGAAAGATGTAAGACAGTGGTGAGGTGTGCTGTCGGTGTGACAGAAGAGCGCAAGGTGGAGGTGGAACTGCATCAAGGGTCAGCTCTCAGCCCCTTCTTGTTTGCTATGGTGATGGACAGGCTGACAGACGAGGTGAGACAAGAATCTCCATGGACTATGATGTTTGCAGATGACATCGTGATCTGTAGTGAAAGCAGAGAACAAGTGGAGGAAAATCTAGAGAGGTGGAGGTATGCCCTGGAAAGGAGGGGAATGAAGGTTTGTCTCAGTAAGATACAATACATGTGTGTGAACAATAAGGACCCAAGAGGAACGGTGAGGTTACAGGGGCAGAGATAAAGAAGGCGGAGGATTTTAAGTACTTAGGCTCAACAATCCAGAGCAATGGAGAGTGTGGAAAAGAGGTGAAGAAGCATGTGCAGGCAGGTTGGAATGGATGGAGAAAAGTGTCCGGTGTGATGTGTGATAGGAGAGTATTGTCAAGAATGAAGGGAAAAGTGTACAAGACGGTGATGAGGCCAGCGATGTTGTATGGTTTCGAGACAGTGGCCCTGTCGAAAAGACAGGAGTCAGAGTTGGAGGTAGCAGAGATGAAAATGTTGAGGTTCTCTTTGGGAGTAACAAGGAAGGATAGGATCAGAAATGAGTACATCAGAGGGACAGCACATGTTCGATGTTTTGGAGACAAAGTCAGAGAGGCTAGATTGAGATGGTTTGGGCATGTACAGAGGAGGGATAGTGAGTATATTGGTAGTAGGATGCTAAGGTTGGAACTACCAGGCAGAAGGCCCAGAGGAAGACCAAAGAGAAGATTTATGGATGTGGTGAAGGCGGACATGAAGGTCTTTGGAGTAAGAGTGAAGATGCAGAGAATAGAGTGAGATGGAGGCAGATCATTTGCTGTGGCGACCCCTGAAGGGAACAGCCGAAAGAAGAAGATATATATATAATGCAGGCCTATGTGTAAAGGCTACGTTAAACCTAAGCAACTAGCAGCAACTAGCCAGTAGACTGCACAGGCTACACTGCTGCAGCTGTGAGGCCACTGGCTAGTTAATTATACAGATCTAGTCACTGCACAAGCATTATGTCCCGTATTCTATATCTATCTACATTTTATGCAAAATTATAAAATCTTTTCACTAACAAGTTAATGGCTCAACACTATATGTAATGCTAGAGAGGTCTGAAAAACGACATATAAATATCTTTCTGTCTTCCTTTCGGCTTTTTCCCTTTTACTCAGGAGTCACCACAGCGAATCATCTGATTCGCACGTTTGATTTTGGCAGAGGTTTTTTTTTACGTCGGATGCCCTTCCTGTCACAACCCTTTTAAGCAAGGGACAGAAACACGCTGACGACTTTGCAGCCTACTCTATACGAAAGTCAGCAATGGTTCTTTTACATGCCTCTCACCATGGACAGTGAGACACATGGCCCACCTTTGATAACCCAGTTAGCTGCACTGGGGGGGACAGTGACAACCTTGTGGAGAGTGGGACTCGAACCCCCCAACCTTTGGATCAGCAATCCAGCACCCTATACCACTAGACCACCACTGCCCCTAAATACGACATATAAATATCCGGAGATAAATATAATACGGCATGCCAATATTATAATTGGCAACATTGAATGGGTTTATAATATCATGTTTATAAATATATATGCTACACAGCACAGTGCTTCAAACATCGCTTACTGACACATCTCACAGTCTAAATTTAGATCTATAGATAATTTGTAAAGCAGGCTGTTACCAGAGTCATGGATTGTTGCTACATTTGCAGCCTCTCCTGCAGGTTGTGCAAGGCATGTTTTTTTTCCCTTGACTCTGAGTCATTAGCATCCTTTTGGACATTTTGATTTGAGCATTTGAGGAACTTTCTGATGTCCATTATTATTCCCGTACAGAATCCCGCTGTAACTTAGAAAGTCAAGGTTGCGAGCACTCGGCTCTCCTCGGCCATTTGTACAAATGATGGTTTCATACATGTACTAGTAGTTGTCATACCAGAAATTATTGAGATCATGATAAGTTGACAACTGTTTTTGATTACATGTATAAGGGTACCCCCCTGGGGGGGAGGGGGGTTGTATGCACATTGGATTCTATACAGGGCTGAACAAAGTAATTTACAACAGTTAATAACAACTTTTTTGTCAGTCCCTTGCAATGGTCCCTCTAATTTTTCATATATCTGGGCATACAGACAACCTCCCTGAGCACACTGAGGACCACTGTGAGCAACATCACAAGTGCTCACTGTGGCCACACACCAGTATCACATCTGGGATCATAGAAAGTTTCATGGCTTATTAAACACAGTTTTATAGCTGACATAATTTTCCTCCCTGAATTTGATATATATGACTAGCATTTTTGTGCACTGTCATGTCTGTGCTCTACTCTACTATCAGGGTATTCCAGGGTGCATTTTTAACCTTACACATAGTCTCATTCTGCACTATCTCATTGATTGAGTTCACAAATTCTAAGGCATAGTTTTTGCTTCGCTGCTTTCTGGTATACTCACATACTTTGTGCAGTTCTTTTTTACTTTGGTTTGGGGAGTCGACATATCACATTCACTGTCCGCTCATTTCATCATAAGGGGTTACCATTAGCGTCACTTAACTCCACTGCTCTGTTATTGTATTGTTATGGAGCATGTATGAGCAGATCACGTGATGGTGCCGTGATTGGCTGCGTAGCATAATTGCATCGTATCGTATGATTGGCTGGACACCTGTCCCTCAATGAATTACACAGCAAAATGATACAGAAAAAGTTACACAGAAGACCCCTGTGTATGAAATCCCCAGGTTCCGAAAAAACATTTTCCTGAGTTTCAGTCCCCGGGATATGAAACAACCACATCTTATGAAAGGCACCATTTATAATTACAATGCGGCAATCAAAATTCAGATTCAAAATCATAAAGATTCAAGTCATGCATACTTGTATGTTCAGCGTCTTGCTGTATGCAGCCAATACCTGGACTCTCCACAAAGATGATATCCGCAGGATCAAAGCATTTGAAATGTACTGCCAGGTGGCGGGGTTCTCCCTTAGAGATAAGGTGAGAAGCTCCGCCATCCGGGGAGAGCTCGGAGTAGATCCGCTGCTCCTCCGCATTGAGAGAGGCCAGTTGAGGTGTCTCGAGCATCTGGTCAGAATGCCCCCCGGACACCTCAGTGGTGTGGTGTTTCGGGCATGTCCAGCCGGGAAGAGACCCCGGGGTCGACCTAGAACACGCTGGAGGGACATTGTCTCTCGACTTGTCTGGGACCGCCTCGGTGTCCCCCCGGGAGAGTTGGAGGAAGTGGCTCGGGAGAGGGACATCTGGACCTCTTTGCTAAGGTTGCTGCCCCCGCGACCCGACCCTGGACTAAGCGGAAGAAAATGATGATGATGATGATCGTTTGGTTTGGTTAATAAAATGGTGAATAAAAATGTTTAATGTTTAATATCGTTTGGCTTGGTTAATAAAAAATTGGTTCATAAAATGTTTAATAATGGTTTCATTAATAAATATGCTAATAAAATGGTTTAAAATGTTAATAAAATATTTCAATGGTTTAATAAATAATTTGTTTTTACTTTAAACAAATATTTCATACAAAATTTGGTATACTTTTATCATTTTTAAAGGGTTTATGGGGTTTATCCAGTCCAAAAACTGGAGCCTTGGGACGAATTAGGTGTTTAACATGTAAAATGCAACCCCTACTGATGAAATCCCTGCAATACGAAAAGGGCTCTGGAACGGATTAATTTCGTAAGTTGGGGGCTGACTGTATATCTAATTCATTTGCAGTGCGTTCACTGCGCTATATAGTTTTTCTTGTGCGCTGAGAGTGTGCGACCAGTGCGCAATTGCGCAGTTGCCCAGCTTAGAGGGAACATTGGTCCCTTGTCGAATATTAAGTTGCTCAATGATTTATGAGGCAAAATTAAGAGAGTAAACTATTAGCTGCTGATCAAAAATATGTGGGTAAACGCAGTTTACGTGCGTTTAGGCAGGACTACAGCACTGGGTGTTGAATTGGACTTATTGTTATACAATAACATGCAATATCATTATGCTGGAGAGAAGTGGAATGTAATTTACCAGAATCTGGACCAATTTGGAGAAAGTTGTGTGACGTCATGTTTTTTTTTTTTTTCAGAGTCAACAGATATTATTGCCGCATTAAAGGAAAAAAAAAAAAAACATGCCTAGTTAATGTGCCTTGCTTTTAGGTTCATGGGACCACTTCCCGCTTTTGAACATTTTAAAATAAATGTTTATAAGTGAAAATCTCAATGTAGTAAGACAGTAAATTTCTTAGCAATTAGCAACATGAATCGTGGTTTTGATTTTTCCAGGAATTTCCGTATCTAGTATAAAAACAAATTCTATTGGCTGAAGGCCTCCATGACAATCTGCACTGCCCAATCATGGCAAAGCTTTTATTATACCAGGTTCTCTACAAACTGAATGATTGTAGATAGAGGACGGAAGCATGATTGTGACAGGATTACAAGCAGGGACAAGTGACAAAGCAATATTAAAAAAAAAAAAACTTTTCACTTGTAAAAAAACAACAACAACAAAAAAAAAAAACACTTTGAGAAACAAATTTGCAAGGCAAAATAATTGTGTAAATGCTACATGCTTGCTAAAATAAATGAGTATACAAAGTATACAGTAGGCCCTTGACAATTCGTGGTTTTGCACCCATGGTTTGAGTATTCGCTAACTGCCGAGCAACCGGCACGTGATTCAAATTCAGCCAATGGCTGCCCTCCTTTCTCCTGATTGGTTGAGCTGATGTCCCACCCCTTTTTTCTCATTCGCGCACAAGTTGTTAATGAGCCTCTTTTTTGTGTGTTTTCATTACCAGTTAAGCTCTATGATACCACTCAAATGCTATGTGTCTTCTCTGGCTAAGTGATAGAAAATGCTGGATGTCTCTTCTGAAGAAATAAGACTTTCTCCTGAGAAACGAAGGGTTTCTCTGAACTGTTGTATTAAAATCTTTTTCAATTATTATTCCAGTACAGTACCTAAGTTCATGTTTATGCGTGAGATTTTATGTTCTGTAGTATGTTTAACAAACCATACCAAAAGGATAAACTTTATTACAGTACTCTTCATGTCCTTTTACATTGAACTTGGAGTGACGTTTCCAAGATGGCGCTGCCCAGAGGGCGACATCGGGGGAGTTCTCAGAGTCAAATTGTTTCTTTGTTCGTTTTAATTTGTTTTATTTGTTGTTTTGTTTGTTCATGTTTTGCTCTATGCTTGTCTATGACCGGTTGACTCTACTACAGCTATAAGACTGGAGTATCTTTGGGCGTGTATAACTAAGCATGCTCAACTGGGCTTGTTAGCCGGGATGCAGCTAGTAGAGCTAATATGCAATTAGCAGAGCTAATATGCTATGGTAGGCAGCTCAATGCGAGCCGCATTCCAGCTAGCAATAATCTCAGGTGGGAAGGGGCCGAACGACGACTCCGGCACTTGGGATTGCAGGGGATGAAGGCCGTGTAGCTGGCTGGAGCAATCGCCTCATCGGGTGTACTCTCCTCGAGCCATGTTTCACAGAAACACAGTCCTGTAGATCCCTCTGTGCTGCAATCTGAGCATGAAGATCGTCCATCTTGTTTAGCAGGGACTGAACATTTTCAAGTAGTATGGCCGGAAGTGCTAACCAAACCTCTGAAAACTCTGCCTGAGCTGAGCCGGTAACCGCTAACCACTAGCATTGAGCTGCCAAAGGACATAAGCTCAAGATAGATGTTGTTGCATGCTTAGTTGCCCGAAGCTGAAGCTGCTCATAGCTGTACTAGTGTCGACCGATCATAGACGAGCATAGTGCAAAACATGCACAAACAAATTAAACAAATTAAAACGAACAAAGAAACAATTTGACTCTGAGAACTCTGTGATGTTGCCCTCTAGGCAGCGCCTAGAATCTCACTCACAAACGTTCTATGAATTAACTTAGGTACTGTACTGGAATGATAATTGAAAAAGACTTAAAAATGAGTGCTTTACAACAGTATATACTGTATAACGTTTATATTTTATCATCAATAAAAATAAGAGTAAAGATTGAAAAGTTTTTTTTCTTAATCATTCCTATATTTTACTACATTAATACTGTATTAATGAGGAAGACTGTTTATAGAATGTGTTTAAGAAGCATATTTTAGCGCATGTAATAGATGCATAGTATTTTACTTCCAGCTGCTGTGACGTGATACATGGGGTTTTACTTCCGGGTACAGAACTCGCGGATTATCTTGATTCGCGGGAGGGCTCGGAATCGAGCCCCAGTGAATGTCGAGGGCCTACTGTACTCACGTGTATGCCCGACAACAGCCCTGCTGAAGACTATTTAACTTTACAAAAGAGCAGTTGAGGATGAAGGGCACATGTTTTTAAACCATAGGGAAAATATGAAGTACCCTGAGGAAACCCACACAAGTGCAGAAAGAACATGCAAATTCAATTCAGAAACGCCCCGGGGGATGGGGACTGGAACCCGGGCCCTTCTTGCTGTGAGGCGATCTTACTCACCACTGCCCAACCGTGCTGTTAGTTTTGTATTTTTATTTATTTATTTAATTATTTATTTTTTTGTACATATTTACTTCACCAATTTGATGTAGTTTTGTAGATCCATTGTATAAAATATTAGAAAAAATGTAGATTACAGATTGTAAAGGAACAAAATCTGGAAAATGCCAAGGGGTTGAATACTTTTGCAAACTACTGCAATTGTCATAACTGTTCATTAAGGTTTCTGTCATTTGAAACCTGTTAGCAGGTTGTTATTAGGCTGGGTTAAAAAAAAAAAAATCCTGGTTAATCATCAGAATTTTTTTTTTTTTTTGATGCAGTACAAGGTTATTATTTTTTATTTTATTTTTCTTTCGTTCCTTCTTTCTTTCTTCTTCTTCTTCTTCTTCTTCTTCTTCTTCTTCTTCTTCTTTATTTATTTATTTATTTATTTATTTTATTTTTTTTTTAAGAGGAGACCGTTGAAGCCCAGAAACTTTCAAATTTGAAGTAAAGTGACTGAGTCAGGGAAGTTCCAGAAATTTGTTTAGGAGATTTTTGGAGAAAATAATAAGATCTTTCATTAGAAGAACTTGTTTATTTTATTTTTCTGCTTCAAAATCCACCCTAGATGAGGAGTCTCTTCTTCTTCTTCTTCTTCTTTTATTTTTGGCGTTTCCATTTTTTTTTCTCAGGGGTCGCCATTGCGAATCATCTGATTTGCATGTTTGATTTGGTATAGGTTTTTATGCCGGGTGCCCTTCTTGACATAACCTTTGAGCAAGAGACAGAAACACACTGATGGCTATTTAGCACCTCCTTACGAAAGTCAGCAATGGTTCATTTACATGAACCTCTCACCACAGACCCTGAGAGACATGGCCGGCCTGTGATAACCTACTGTAAAAATGTATCACATTATCATATTCTCTGGTGCACATACTGCTTTATATAACTGTATAATGGTGCTTTATTTTCTATGTTTTGCTATACTTAAATGCTTGTTGAGAATAATCAAATGGTATACAAAAGGGGCCATTCTTCATGTCTATTGTAAAAGTGCATACTTAAACAGAAGTGCAGGCGGGGTACCCGTGACACTCCGAGCCTTTCACTATCAGTATGATCTTTAACAGACCAAATAGTTTCGAGTTGTAAATAACTTCGAGGTCAGGAGGTGGGGGTGTGTGGGGGCTAGGCACCTGGGAAGAGCCCAGATTTATTGCATCCTGTTGAGATAACAACGCATCAAAGACCCAGTCATAAAACCCGGAAGGAAGAACCTGGTCTGCAGCCCTTAAAAACACACCCCCGCGAGGCAGACGTCAGACCTTAACTAGCGTGTCTTTTATGCATGTTTGGTTGGTCTCCGTCCTCTGCAGACGACGCACTAAAGCTTCTCATATTCAACTCAAAACCAGTCTCCAGTCGTCTTCTTCCACATTTGACGGATCCAACACTACTTAGCTGCAGTGTGTGTGTGTGTGTGTGTGTGTGTGTGTGTGTGTGTGGTGGGGGGGGGCATGACAACAGAAGTGACCCCTGACTTTAGGATGAGTAGTTCAGCACCTTTACCACCAGACCACCACTGAATACAAATGCATGTTAATTCTGCTGAGATCAAATACTTTCAATCATAAAGACAAAACATTTTGATGATAAATATTCTAAATAAAGATAAAATGGTGAGGGATTTTTGAGAAGAAAACTATATTATGCTAATCACACACACACACACACACACACACACACACACACACACACACACACACACACACACACACACACACACACACTAAAGTTAAAGCCAGTTGAATCAGGGTGAGAAGTGAAGGCAGCTCCTTATAAATTCTGAAATCCTTGATACTAAATTCTGGAGGAAGTTTATATCACTTATTGTGTAAAAATTGTGAATCAATTAATGAATATATCACACTTAGGAATTAGACTCAGGAAGTCCATTGCACACAATTTAAAGTTTACTACTACTGCATGTTTCATGGTGTTAACTGTTATTCATGCAGCAGGCCTTCTAGTAGTTGGACCCCTGAATCACTGTTTGCAGTTTTCCTGTTGTTGTGGCTGTTTCAAGGTTACTCCAGTTCATGTTTCCAGGCAGCAGTGTAAAATAGAACACTCAGAAAAGCAGGCTACACTCCAGTGTTGTCTGAAACTCCGTCATGTTCAGACGTCACATCTGTTTTTCAGATTGTGTGAAGGTTTTTTTTCCCTTTCTCTCCTTTTCCCATAGGCTCAAAACTGAAAGAGAAATTCTGACACAGACCCACAGAGAGGGAGGAGGGGAGAGAAGAAGGGTAAAGAGGAAGAGAGACGACACAGCGAACAAGGACAGAGGTGAAATACGTTTTTACCAGTTTTACTGATCTGAATCATTTCTATTGGATTTCGAACAGACAGGATATAGGAAAAGGGCTTATTTGAAAGACCATTGAAAGAGTGAGAATGTTTTAAAAAACACTCCTGTTGTTGCTTTAGTTTGTAAACAAAGGAAGGCGGTTGTAGTTTGTACATTTGTTGTCTGTAGATTTACATTATATGTCAAGTTTAGAGCCAATAACCTGATTATTTTCACAACTGGATAAAATTGTGAGAAAAACAAACAAACAAACAAAAAAATTATTATTTCCACAAAAGCTGTTCCTTGGGGTTCTGATCCATGTCTGTTTTTAAAGCTGTGAGGTCAATGATTTTTTTTTTTTCATTAGAAATGCTATTTTCATTATTTACATACAAGTCTAACTCAAAATATCAAACATCAAATAACATCAAAGTATTTTGTTTCAATGATACTATAATCATGTAGAATATAAACTTGACCAGTTAAATACTTACTCTTAGTTCGTAAATGTTTTTTTTCACGTTGTTGTTGAAATTATACAACAAAAAAATCTCTTTGATACAGTAGGCCCTCGACATTCGCGGGGGTTCGGTTCCGAGCCCTCCCGCGAATCAAGATAATTCGTGAGTTCTATACCGGAAGTAAAACCCCATGTATCACGTCACATGCACGAATGAGCAAACGGAAGTAAAATACTGTGTATCTATTACATGCGTTAATGTAGTAAAATGTAGTAATGATTAAGAAAAACTTTTCAATTTTTACTGTTATATTTATTGATGAGAAAATATAAACATTATACAGCATATACTGTTGTAAAGCATGAGTATTAAAGTCCTTTTCGATTATTATTCCAGTACAGTACCTAAGTTAATGTTTGTGCGTGAGATTTTATGTTCTGTAACATGTTTAACAAACGATACCAAAAGGATAAACTTTATTACGCTTCATGTCCTTTTACATTGAACTTGGAGTGATGTCTCGGAGTGACGTCTCCAAGATGGTGCTGCCTAGAGGGCGACGTTGCGGAGTTCTCAGAGTCAAATTGTTTCTTTTTTCATTTTAATTTGTTTTATTTGTTGTTTTGTTTGTTTATGTTTTGCACTATGCTCGTCCATGATCGGTCGACCCTACTACAGCTATAAGATCGGAGTGTCTTCGGGTATGTATAACTAAGCACGCTCAACTGGGCTTCTTGTTAGCCGGGATGCGGCTAGCACTGAGCTAATATGCACCCCGGCTAACAAGAAGCCCAGGCAGAGTTCTCAGAGTCTCCAGCGCTTGGTTAGCACTTCCGGTCATACTGCTTAAAAATGTTCAGTCCCTGTGAAACAAGATGGACGAGCTTCATGCTCAGATTGCAGCACAGAGGATCAGCTGTGTTTCTGTGAAACATGGCTCGAGGAGAGTACACCTGACGAGGCGATTGCACCAGCTGGCTACACGGCTTTCATCCCCTGCAATCCCAAGCACCGGAGTCGTCGTTCGGCCCCTTCCCGCCTGGGCTTCTTGTTAGCTGAGATGCAGCTAGCATTGAGCTTCAATGGCATATTAGCTCAGTGCTAGCCACACCCCGGCTAACAAGAAGCCCAGTTGAGCGTGCTTAGTTATACACGCCCAAACATACTCCGATCTTATAGCTGTAGTAGAGTCGACCGGTTGTAGACGAGCATAGTGCAAAACATGAACAAACAAATAACAAATAAAACAAATTAAAATAAACAAAGAAACAATTTGACTCTGAGAACTCCGCGACGTCACCCTCTAGGCAGCGCCATCTTGGAGACGTCACTCCAAGTTCAATGGAAAAGGACATGAAGAGTACTGTAATTAAGTTTATCCTTTTGGTATCGTTTATTAAACATGCTACAGAACATAAAATCTCACGCATAAAGATGAACTTAGGTACTGTACTGGAATAATAATTGAAAAAGATATTAATTCAACAGTTCAGAGAAAACCTTTGTTTCTCAGGAGAAAGTCTTATTTCTTCAGAAGAGACATCCAGCGTTTTCTATCGCTTAGCCAGAGAAGATGCATAGCGTATGAGTGGTACCATAGAGCTTAACTGGTAATTAAACCACACAAAAAAGAGGCTCATTGACAACTTGTGCGCGAATGAGGAAAAAGGGGCGGGGTATCAGCTCAACCAATCAAGAGAAATGAGGACAGCCATTGGCTGAATTTGAATCACGTGCCAGTTGCTCGACAGTCAGCGAATACTCAAACCGTGGGTGCAAAACCGCCAATAGTCAAGGGCCTAATGTGCAACCAATATATAAACAAGTAGCTGTGGGAAAACAGTTCATGAAAAGCAGTAAGAAGCTCAAATCCACAGCATTCTACAGAATCAGCATCAAAAGAAGAGGAAAAACGTTCAGGATACCAGCAGGCAGAAACATAGATCTGAGAAAAGAACTTTAAACAGGTGAGATACCACAGCCAGGTCACAGAAACAGAGAGAAAACCATTCATGGGTGGTGATGAAGATTGGAGGTGGATGGGAAGTGAATTCCTCTTGTTTGTAGGCAAAGAAAGGGACTGAATATTATGGACCTCAGGTTCAGGATACTGAAGACTCACAGGCTGATTCTCAATTTGTGTTCTTGCGGACTTGTAAAATGGCATAATTCACAGCTTGGGTACCGTTCCATTTAAAATGGTGACTTCTGTGGACTTCAACACACGAAAGCACACACATAAATGTGTGCATGATAATTTCACACAGGTGAAACTCATTAACATTAGCTGCTGGTATTACCTGACACCTCTTCATCTGCACTTCACGCCCTCCATGTCACACGGTGCTCAGCAATCCAAAAGCGTATATTTAAAAACTAACATTTTTTGTGATAGTATCAGCTTGATTTTTGTTCACAGAATACAAACACGGACGTGTTGTAAAGATGGCCGGCACCTCTATACCGCTCACTAATGTGGGAAGTGGCTACACCATTGTAACTCAGGTTATTCCGTCATCATCAGGCCCGACTACAGTGCAACAAAATTCCTCTCAGACGCTCAGCCCACTGCAGAAATTCCTCAAAGGAGAACCCAAAGCACTGGGAGTAAGTTCTCCAGTCACATCACAGAGAAAACATTTCACCCCATCCCACAATTCACACTCGTACATTTTTCATTAAGTTCTTTATCTTCATGGCTTGTTCACCAATTACCATGTTCATAGACGTAGGAATGGGGGTAGCTGACCACTTTAAAATCTAGGGGGCCAATAGCCTGTCTGCACACACACCCCCCTTCCCGTGTTACAGTACAGTTCAATACAAAATTAGGAGAGGCTTTGATATCTAAGTCACAACTAATAGCAGATACTAATTGAGTGGTATGCTATTATCTCATCGAGTAGTATGTACTTTCAGTGATTCTGGTGCAAATACAAGTGGCTGTTTATAGCATAGAACTTATATTAGTACACGGTTCTGGATTGGGTAACGATTGGAATTCTATGATGAGGTTAAAGACCTATCTGAGTAGCACCATGACGCAAAAAAGAATGAACAATACACTTGTTTGCCACGCCCACAAGAAACAACTTGACAGTATTTGTATGGATGATATAGTAAATGAATTTGTATCAAAAAACAACAAGTGGGTGAGCTATTTTGGCAAATAAACATTTGTCTTTAAAGAAACAGTTAAATATGAAAATAAGTATTATTATTATTGTACTGTATTATACAATATAATGTGTTTAAATACATGGATTCATTCACAAACTTTTGTTATAGAATTACTATTGATTCTTATACAGTGGCACCTCACCTTACGAAATTAATCCATTCCAGAAGTGGTTTCGTAACCTGATTATTTCGTAAGTTGAGATGCATTTTAAATGTAAAAGGCTTGATTCGTTCCAAGGCCCCCAATACCACCCCCCTAGACCCTTTAAAAATTATAAAAGTATACCTTTTAAGGCCTCCTTCTGCTTCAATATTGTACCAATGGTAGACGGGTTTGGTCATATTCCTTTGCGATATCACTCAACCGCATGCCACGAGCCCGCTTCTTCTTTTCACGCGCACCGGGAATCAATTTCACCGGGAATCACACACATCTGTATGTGTGTGTGTGTGTGTGTGTGTGTGTGTGTGTGTGTGTGTGTGTGCGTGCGCGTGCGCGTTTGTGTGTGTGTGCACGTGTGTGTGCGCACGTGTGTGCACGTGTGTGTGTGTGTGCACGCGCGCATGTGTTGACCATGTCTTCTTAGCAAAGTTATAATCTTACAAATGTTTATGTAAGGTTAAAAGCCTGACCCAAAAAATAAAGTTGCAATGAGCACACTTGAAAAACTCACGAAACAACAATAACTTTACGCATGTGAGAACCCCTTGACGAACAATGGGTCGAAGGCACACGAAAAGCATCATGGGTATTACGGAGATGCAGTTCCGTAATAGCCAATGGGAGGGAGCTGCGTCATGGGTATTATAGAGATGCAGCTTATTTATAGTTAAACATGGAGATGCAGTTAATTTACAGTTATGAAACTATAGGCTTAAGGGAAGCTTGTTAATTGAAGTGACAAAATAATTCGATAGTTTAGCTTAATATTAATAATACATGTTCTTGAAAATGAAGCATTTACATGTTTACACATTTTGTAACATTAAAATAATAAAATAACTTGTTTATTGGCCTACTAGAGACATGCTTAAAGAGTTATATAATTATACAAAGTAGATATTAATTCCAGTTAATATACATTATACTGTTCGGTGTATTAATATATATTAATGATATCCAATAATTTGAAATTAAAGGTTATTATTTTATTTTCAATGTTCCAGACTGTTACTTTATATTTTATTTATTTATTTATTTTTTTTCAAAAGTGAAGCTCGGTTTAAATTCCAAATATATTCTTGTGATAATATGTATACTGTATCTACAAAACATTATTGGTTATTTATCCACAGAAATTGCAACAAAATGCACAGCTAGGCTCTAAAAACTCTTTTTTTTTCTGGGGGAGCATGCCCCCAGACCCCCGTATTTGACGACTGCCTACTGCAGTCGCTTGGTCAGCCTTTGGCTGACTTTGTGTTATCCATGCATGTTGCTCCCCCCCACACAAACTTTTAAACTGCTTCCTACGCCTATGATCATGTTTCATTTACCTCCAGAACATCAACTACAATAACAGAGACTACACTTCCAATCTGATATCCACAGTGACAGGCGTCGTTGTTACAAGACATTCATTCATTCATTTGTTTTCTGAACTACTTAATCCTAATTGGGGTCGCAGGGAGGATGGCAACCATCCCAGCTGAATCCGGGCAACAACAGAGTACACCCTGGATGCCTCGCCAGCCATTGCAGGGCAGAAACACGCTGATGACGACGCAGCTCCTCTTGAGGAAAGTCAGCGATGGTTCTTTTACATGAACCTCCACCACAGACAGTGAGCCAGCCTTTGATAACCCAGTGAGCTGCCCTGCAGACAGTGAGCCAACCTTTGCTAACCCAGTGAGCTGACCTGGGAGACAGCACTGACAAGAAATAGTGGGGCTTGAAACTCTAACCCTAGGATCAGTAATCCAGGACCTTGCCACTGGGCCACCACGCACTGGTTCGAGACAATCAGGGGTAGTTAAATCAGCTGTGACTCTTCGTAATATTTGTAAATGAGTTTCTCAATATCAATGGAATGATACCAAAGTGTGAATACTTCCAATTCTAGAGACATCTGAACTTTTATAGCCTTTAATACCATGGTTGTTGGATGTGCAATAAACACAAAAAAAGTAGTTCTCGTTCTGGTGCTGTCTCTCCTTTCTTTGTTGTCGTTTGATGTTGGTGGAGGCATGGCCCTATTCAAAAATTTTAGCTGCCTTGTGTATAGTCCCTCGCCACGCCTCTCTGATTGATGCTAGTTGTTCCCAGTTGTTATGGTTTATTCCAGCTTGAGTGAGCTGATTTGATTCGATCCAGCTTGATTTGATCTTTAAAGCGCTTTTGAGGGGCTCCACGGTGATGCTTGCCTTGTTGAAGCTCGCTGTAGAAAACGACTTTCGGAATGCAACTGTTGTCCATTCATGAGACGTGACCAGCCCATCTTAGCAGGAGCATGGCTTCTATACTTTCCATGTGTGCTCTTTCTAAAACTTCTATATTTGTCACATAGTCCTGCCATTTTATGCACATGATGTTGCAGAGACAACGCTGGTGGAACCGTTGGGCAAATTTGTTCACAATGGCTTCTTCAGTGTGTGCAAGGAGTGCACAGTCATCTGCAAACAGTAGATCAACTATAAGAGTCTCAAGTATCTTGATATGTGCTTGAAAGCGACGCAGATTGAATAAACTTCCATCTGTGTGAAATCGTATGTAGATTCCCTCCTTCGTGTCTTCCTTTGCATCATGCTGAAGAATATTGAAAACAGGACAGGGGCTAATATACACCCTTACTTCACTCCATTATCAATGGGGAATGGCTCAGAGAGCTCGCCGTCATGCTTCACTTGTCCTTTATGTCCGGCATGAAGTTGCTTCAGGATTTCAAGGAATCGAGGTGGACAACCAAGTTTATTGAGAATTTTCCATAGTGCTTCTCTATTTACAGTGTCAAAGGCTTTTGTTAGGTCAATGAAGGTAGCATAGAGTGGCATGTTCTGCTCCCTGCATTTCTCTTGGATTTGGCGGAGTACAAATATCATGTCCACAGTGCCTCGATTGGCACGAAATCCGCACTGACTTTCGGGAAGAACTTCCTCTGCGATGGTTGGGGTGAGTCTGTTTAGGAGAACTCGAGCCAGGATTTTGCCGGCAATGGAAAGCAAGGTAATGCCTCAGCAGTTGGAGAAATCTGATTTGTCACCTTTGTTTTTATACAGTGAAACAATTATGGCGTCTCTGAGATTGTTTGGTAGTATATTCTTTTTTCCAGCAAATACTGAATAATTTTGTCAGCATTTCCAGAAGTTTCTCACCCCCTTCTTTGTACACTTCAGCAGGAATACTGTCTATGCCAGGAGCTTTGCGCGATTTCATCTGGTTCACCAAAGTCTCCACTTCTTCCTTGGTGGTTCATTGAGCTCTTTTTTGATCTCACGCTGTGCGATACGGTCAATGGATTCATCATCAACTGTGTGAATGTTACTGAACAGTGAGCCATAGTGTTCAGACCAGCGTTTCAGGATGTCTTTCTTGTCTGTCATGAGGGTTGATCCTTCTGAAAATCTGAGGGGAGCCTATGTTTGGTGTGTTGAACCATATACTTTTTTCAGAGGTTCATAGAAGGCTCTAATGTTTCCTGTATCAGCATAAAGTTGAGTTTTCTGTGCAAGTCTCAACCACCACTCGTTTTGGATATCTCTTTACTTCCTACAAGCCTGCTTATATGATGATTTAGCGGCTTGGTTTTCTGGATTTTGTAGCATCTTATGAAAACTGGATCTCTTATTTTGAAGGAGTTGTTCAATATCTTGGTCGTTTTCTTCGAACAAATGGTTTTTCTTGGAGGAAAAACCTACAGTCTCAGCTGCTGTTTTTTGCAATGTAGCTCTCATTTCTTGCCATAGTATTTCAGACTCAGTGTCTAGAGTTTTGATGGTTGCAAGTCTCTTCTCAAGCTCTGTCTGGAATGTTTCTTTCTGCGATGAGAGTTCATTCACTTGAAGAGTCTTGATTGGTGGTGCTTTGCGCTTTGCTTTTGGTTTGATGACCATCCTTATAGTTGCACGAATAAGTCTGTGATCTGTGTAGCAGTCAGCATTTGGCATTACCCTGGTGTGTAACACATCTTTCACATACTTCTGGGACACAAGAATGGAATCAAGAAGGTGCCAGTGTTTGGAGCGGGGATGTCACCATGTTGTTTTTAATCTGGCCTTCTGTCGGAACAGAGTGTTGGTGATGGTCAGTGAGTGTTCAGCACAGAGTTCAAGAAGTAAGCGTCCATTGTCATTACAGTTGCTGATTCCATGTCCATTAGGCCACCTTTTCTAGGCCCGTCCCTGGACAGAGCAAGCAGTGCTGTCCCTTGAGAAGACTGTTTGGTCATTCAGAGTGCTGCCAAAAGCTGCTGTTGTCTCAGATCAACAGGCTAGCGACCCATACTTCCGAACCGCCTACATGCAGAGTCGAGGCTACAACTGCCAGTACCATGTTGTACCTGTCATTTTCATCTCTAATCCATTGCTGTAGGACTTTTATTTCCTTCTTTTCATTCCTCCTTGCCTGTGCTGAGTAGTTGTGAAGCGAGAGACAGTTCGCGCTAGCTGATCCCATTCTCTAGGCCTAGGTCTCTTCCGCAGTGGCTCAGCTGGCTGAGACGGCTGTGGCGGTTCCCAGACTGCAGGTTTTATATCAGTTTTTTCCTTGTCCTAGATGGATGGTCTGCCAAGGCTTATGAGTCCCATCAGCCCAGGTATAAGAGTGTTAGATGACCGCTGGTAGCTCTCCAAAGCTGGCACCCTTTGTTGAATTTTGTTTTTAAATTTCGACAGGATGTCTAACCATCCTCCTCACAACAAAAAAAAATATATATTTTTTTTATAATTATATTTTATAATTTTTGTTGTTGTTTTTACTTTAACTGCAGACTGTCCAAGTAATGATTGGAATAATGACAATATTGTTTGGGATTGTGCTGGTGATCTACCCTGAGACAACAAGTGTGTTCTCAGGACTTGTATTCTGGAGCTCACTACTTGTAAGTATTATTCAGTTTTATTAACTTAAACATGATTACGTTTCTGTAAAAACACACACACACACACACACACACACACACACACACACACACACACACACACACACACACATATATATATATATATATATATATATATATATATATATATATACACATATATAGTGAGACGTCGACTTACGACCGCGTTTGGTTCTGTCAGACCGGTCGTAACTCGATCTGGTCGTATGTCGACTTTCCATCCAAATACACTCACGCCAAACAAAAACAGATGAATAAATCTCACGCATTTAAATCTATACATCTATTTTCAATTCCACGTCACTGTGACACGCAGCGCAGAGCCAGTCCTTTCTGTACTCCACTGTGTGGGGGTGTCCGATATCTTCAAACTCCAATTTTATTGGAATATAACAACAGCCACAGACTGCGTGTTTTTTTTGAGTAAAGAGATAAATTTCCCTCGTTTTGACCAGCTCATTTCCACAAAACCAAGCACAGCTGGCAAGCAAGCACAAATGGACAGACATGGAAAAACTTCAACCCGCAGAGCAGCCGATTGGCAAAACTTGGGACGCGCTTCCTGTCATTTAAACACTGGAGCATGTGAGTCCAATAAAATTAGAGTTTCAAATTATCAGACCCGCCCACACAGAAAGGATTGGCTCTCCACTTCACGCCACAGTGACGTGGCATTGAAAGTAAATGAATAGATTTGCTCTGAGCAGTTAGAAAGTGAAGCTGCATCATCTCCTGCTTGGCCTTTTACGATGCTAGCGCTGCTGTCAGAGCAAACAACTGTCGTACACAACACTCGCACTGCACTGCCATGAATCATGCTTCACCACTTTTGCGTTCGTAAAGTCGATCAGACGTAACTCGCATAGGTTGTAAGTTGACGACTCACTGTGTGTATATATAAAAAAATATAAAATAGCTTCTCAAAAAATAGCAGATAAGGTTCATTATTTTCTGTAATATACTGATAAAAATTAAACTTTCATATAGTTTACATTCATTGCACAACAACTGAAATATTTCAGGTGTTTTATTGTTTTAATACTGATGATTTTGGCATACAGCTCATGAAAACCCAAAATTCCTATCTCAAAAAATTGGCATATCATGAAAAGGTACTCTAAACGAACTGTTAACCTAATCATCTGAATCAACGAATTAACTCTGAACACCTGTAAAAGATTCCTGAGGCTTTTAAAAACTCCCAGCCTGATTCATTACTCAAAACCGCAATCATGGGTAAGACTGCCGACCTGACTGCTGTCCAGAATGCCATCATTGACACCCTCAAGGAAGAGGGTAAGACAGAAAGAAATCTCTGAGCGAATAGGCTGTTCCCAGAGTGCTGTATCAAGGCACCTCAGTGGGACATCTGTGAGAAGGAAAAAGTGTGGCAGAAAACGCTGCACAACCAGAAGAGGTGACCGGACCCTGAGGAAGATTGTGGAGAAGGGCCGATTCCAGACCTTGGGGGACCTGTGGAAGCAGTGGACTAAGTCTTGAGTAGAAACATCTAGAGCCACCATGCACAGGCGTGTGCAGGAAATGGGCGACAGGTGCCGCATTCCCCAGGTCAAGCCACTTTTGCACCAGAAACATCAGCAGAAGCGCCTGACCTGGGCGACAGAGAAGTAGCACTGGACTGTTGCTCAGTGGTCCAAAGTACTTTTTTCGGATGAAAGCAAATTTTGCATGTCATTCGGAAATCAAGGTGCTAGAGTCTGGAGGAAGACTTGGGAGAAGGAAATGACAAAATGCAGTGTCCAGTGTCAAGTACACACAGTCAGTAATGGTCTGGGGTGCCATGTCAGCTGCTGGTGTTGGTATACTGTGTTTTATCAAGGGCAGGGTCAATGCATCTGCTGAAAAGCTTTATGGAGATGAAGATTTCATTTTTTAGCATGACCTGGCACCTGCTCACAGTGCCAAAACCACAGGTAAATGGTTTACTGACCATGGTATTACTGTGCTCAATTGGCCTGCCAACTCTCCTGACCTGAACCCCATAGAGAATCTGTGGGATATTGTGAACAGAAAGTTGAGAGACACTAGACCCAACACTGTGGATGAGCTTAAGGCCACTATCGAAGCATCCTGGGCCTCTATAATACCTCAGCAGTGCCACAGACTGATTTCCTCCATGCCACGCTGCATTGAAGCACTTATTTCTGCAAAAGGATTCCCGACCAAGTATTGAGTGCATAACTGAACATAATTATTTGAAGGTTGACTTTTTTCTATTAAAAACACTTTTTTATTGGTCGGATGAAATATGCTAATTTTTTGAGAAGGACCTGTGTGTGTGTGTGTGTGTGTGTGTGTGTGTGTGTGTGTGTGTGTGTGTGTGTGTGTGTGTGTGTGTGTGTGTGTGTGTATATATATATATATAAGATAAGATAAGATAAGATACAGCTTTATTAATCTCACAATGGAGAAATTCACTGTTACAGGCTCTTGAGGTACTATCAGTAGGGGGTGCAAAAATAGATACAAGTACGAACATACACACATACATATATTATATAAGTAAATAAATAAATAGATACATAAATAGTATAAATTACTAAACAATAAATATTATTTATTTATTTATTTGTACTTGTAGCATATCAGTGCTGGTTCTCTGGCAATTTCAGCGAGCAACAACTTTAATTCCTGTGTGGTATGTAAACTATGAGTTTTATAAAATATCCTCAATTCACCCCTCCCACAAGAGGCAGGGTTACATTGATAGCGACAGCTAGATACGGAATTGTTTATTCTCCTCATTTAGCTTAAGGTGATGATCATCTTGAATCTTGAATTCGGCTTCACACAATAAGTGAAGTGACATCCACTGAAATATTAAACTCGAGCATTTCCTGCTGTCTCTTGTTCATCCTTTTAACTAACGAGACACTGTATTTACATTATATGTTCTTCCCGTTCCTATACCTCAGCATTTAATAAAGCTCAGATATTTTTCATAAAAGATAAAAATCTTATACAGCAATTTTAGTTTCTAAACAATAAATATGTTTACAAACCAATACATAACACTTCCAGGGGCAGTGGTGGTCTCGTGGTATAGGGCGCTGGATCACTGATCCAATGGTTGGGGATTCGAGTCCCACTCTCCACAAGGTTTTCACTGTCCCCTCCAGTGCAGCTAACTGGGTTATCAAAGGCGGGCCATGTCTCTCACTGTCTATGGTGAGAGGCATGTAAAAGAACCATTGCTGACTTTCGTAAAGAGTAGGCTGCAAAGCCATCAGCGTGTTTCTGTCCCTTGCTAAAACGGGTTGTGACAGGAAGGGCATCCGACGTAAAAACCTCTGCCAAATCAAATGTACGAATCAGATGATTCACTGTGGCGATTCCCGAGTAAAAAGGGAAAAAGCTGAAAGGAAGACAGACATAACACTACCAGAGCAACAGGCGAAACTAACATGGCTGCCCTTTGATAACCCAGTTAGTGCACTGGGGGGGACAGTGACAACCCGTGGAGAGTGGGACTCAACCTTAGGTTCAGTGATCCAGCACCTTTACCACTAGGCAGGCCACCACTGCCCAACACTTCAGACAATCGTCTTCCATTTATATTAATGAAGATAATAATTATTATTCAAGTAATCCATTTGCTTGTATCTGATTGGTGGAAAAACATCAAATAATTCGTCTACCATCAGTAAATTGGTGCAATTCTTGTACAACTGGCAACTAGCCAATGATCTTTCTCATAGAGTTCTTCTTATTATTATTATTTTCCTTTCGGCTTTTTTCCTTTTTCAGGGGTCGTCACATTTGATTCGCGCGTTTGATTTGGCGTAGGTTTTTATTTCAAATGGCAGAAACACGCTGACGACTATGTAGCCGCTTCTTTACGAAAGTCAGCAATGGTTCTTTGCAATATTAAGCCTCTTAATTACACACTATTCACTGGGCTAAACACACTTCAGAGCAACAAAAGATAGTGTTCAGCTTCGATAGTGAAAACTCAAAAAGTACGACCAGCTTGCTGTGTGATCAGGTTTCTGAGTGAAATTATTTAAATTTACGCTAAAAGTTTAATCTTGAGGGGCAGTGGAAGTAAGGTGCTGGATTACCAATCTCAAGGTTGGGGGTTCAAGCACCACTATCACCAAGTTGTCACTGCCCCCTCAGTGCACTAACTGGGTTATCAAAGGCCGATCGTGCCTCTCATTGTCTGCGGTGGAGGTTCACGTAAAAGAACCATTGCTAACTTTAGTAAAGAGGAGCTGCATAGTGGTCAGTGTATTTTTGCCCTGCGATGGCCTGGCGAGCCATCTGCGGTGAACTCTGCCCTTGCCAGGAATCAGCTGAGATGGTCGCCAGCCTCCCGCAACCCTAATTAGGATTAGGCGGTCCAGAAAATGAATGAATGAGTATTATATATTCTGATTAAGGTCTGGTTTGGTTCTGATGTCAGTGTTTTTCTTTCAGGTGAAAGCTGCATTGGGGTTGAATATTTTTAGTGCAATAGCTGCAGGAATTGCCATCATTATTCTTTCCCTAGATTTGGTGTTTGGGCCACCGCACCATAACTGCTACAACTATGATGAAAGTCACAGCTGTTCTGAACGTGATGTGGCAACGGTATGTTTTTTGTTTTGTTTTTTTTTGTTTTTTCCCATTATTGTATAATGTGTATAATGGTAAAAAACAGAGACATTTATGGATAAATGAAAACAATAATCTAAAACAAAATGTATTACATGGTGGCAAGAACAACAATAACATTAATGAAAAAAAATATTTATGAATAGTTAAATAATAGAAAATATAATTAAAATGTATAAATGGCGGTATGGTGGCGAAGCGGGTAGCACGTCCGCCTCACAACAAGGCAGCACGTGTTCAATTCCCAGCTCGGGTGTTTCTGTGTAGTGTTTACATGTTCGCCCCGTGCTTGCATGGGTTTCCTCCAGGTACTCTGGTTTCCTCACACAGTAAAAAATCATGCCTAGCAGGCTAATCTGCTGTTCCAATTTGCCCCTAGGGCTAAGTCCGAATGGTTGTGTGATTGTTGGGCCTGCAATGGCCCAGTGAGCTGTCTAAGATGTAGCACACCCTCGCCCAGAGTAGACAGAGATGGGCAGCAGCCTTCTAAAACCAAACTTCTGAGAAAATAAATGAACGTGTAAGTGGTAAAGTTATTGTATATGTCAGGATATTTTGATGTGTATCTGTCTTTGTTTCAGATTCGTACCAATGGAATCACTGGCGTTTTGCTGGTTTTCTCTCTTCTTCAATTCTTCATCTCTATCATTGTTTCAGCTTTCACCTGCAAAGCCACCTGCACCAATGAACCTGCTGTAAGTTTTAAAAAAAGGACTTTGCTCTATCATCTCACATCCCACAATTCACTGAGGTTTCACTTTCTTCTTATGTTGTAATTATAGTAATCATGTTGTGTATACTATATGTTGTTATTGTGTAATTATGAAGCTCTGTGTATTTTATCATGTAGCTGAGCATCATCAATGTGATTTCGAACCTTGATGAACGGGTTCCTGTGGTCAATTCCTTCTCAGATTTTCAACCTCAGCAGGTAAGAAATCCTTTATGAAGCTCCACATCATTGAAGACTCCACATTCAGAACTCAGAGAGAACCTCAGAAATGTGTGATTAACCTCCAAAATCCGATTGAGAAAAACACAACCAGCTAACAGGTTGATATTACTGCATGTAGCTGAAGATTGTTTTCTTTTCTCTTTTTTTTCCCTCTGTTCTTCTAGGAGGTCAGTACACTGAACACTGTCTCCATGAACTTTTCTCCTATGGAAAATCCTCCAGCGTACAGTCAGAAAAAACAACCGGACAGCTCTGCATTTTTATAAATAATAAATTCATATATTCATCATCGAAGGCTGTAAACCAGGGGTGTCAATCTCATGCCATAAAGGGCCATGTGGCAGCAGGGTTTGTTTCAACCAAACAGCTGCACACTTGACTCATTTAAACACACATCTGAGTCTTCAGGCAGTTGAGTGGTCAATCTATGTGCTCTTTTAAAGAGACTGACCGATCAACTGCCTGAAGACTCAAATGTCTGTTTAAATGAGCAAAGTTAGGTGTGCTTCTGCTTGGTTGAAACAAAACCCTGCAAAACATGGCCCTTTGTGGCATGAGTTTGACACCTGTGTTATAAACTTTATGACATAATGAGCATTTTAAACTGGCTTTCTTTGCACAAGCAAAGAACCATATATATGATAACATATGATTAATCCTATTGTGTGTATAGGTGTGTGTGTGTGTGTGTGTGTGTGTGTGTGTGTGTGTGTGTGTGTGTGTGTGTGTGTGTGTGTGTGTGGTGTGGTGTGTGTGTGTGTGTGTGTGTGTGTGTGTGTGTGTGTGTGCGTGCGTGCGTGCGTGCGTGCGTGCGTGCGCGCGTGTGTGTGTGTGTGTGTGTGTGTGTGTGTGTGTGTGTGTGTGTGTGTGTGGGCTCAGGCCACGGGGCAGCAGCCTAAGCAGTGAGATCCAGACATCCCTCTCCGTATCCACTTCTTCAGTTTAACCGGAGGGGCGCCTTTGGACACTTTCAATACAAATATGTCAATAATTTTATACTAGTACAGGGAGGACATTTACATTCATGACCTTAATTTTGCTGTGCTTGTGAAACTATTTGCAGTTTGAATGACTTGAAAAATCACCAGTTTTACAGTTGAGATTACTGTTTCTTTATTGTTTCACAATACTTACACAACAACCTTTGCATATCTTGCTCACTCATGTAACTGCTCACACATGTTAACTGGAGCATTGATGTCATTTAGGGACTCAGTTTTATGATTGAATTAAAAAATAAGCCTGCTTTTGTAAACAATGAAAAATTAACATTAATAACGTGTTAACGAGTGCTTTTTTTTCCTTTCTTTTTTGCCTAACAAAACCTCACATAATTTTACACATGAGTTTTATTCCCCTTCCAGTTCCCAGAATGAATGTAAATGCACAATAAATGTCCATAAGTACTACTCTGTGTTTGGTAAGATTTTTTTCTAAAAAATAAAAATAAAAATTTCAACTTGCAAATCAAAAGAAGGCTAAAGCTTTGGGAGCTGGTATGAAGCAGATGGAAATGGACTGGAACTAAGGCTTTTTGAAATCTTGTTGTAAAATCAGCTTTCATAGATTGAAATCCTATTGAAAAGTCATTGCAGATTAGTTGTATGGACCTGATTCATGTCTTGTCTTCTTTTACTTTCGGCTGCTCCCTTCAGGGGTCGCCACAGCAAATCATCCGCCTCCACCTCACCCTGTCCTCCGCATCTTCTTTTCTGACTCCAACGACCTTCATGTCCTCCTTCACCACATCCATAAATCTTCTTCGGTCTTCCTCGAGGCCTTCTGCCTGGTAGTTCCAACCTCAGCATCCTACTGCCAATATACTCACTATCCCTCCTCTGTACATGTCCAAACCATCTCAATCTAGCCTCTCTGACTTTGTCTCCAAAACATCTTACGTGGGCTGTCCCTCTGATATACTCATTTCTGATCCTATCCATCCTCGTTACTCCCAGGGAGAACCTCGACATTTTCATCTCCGCTACCTCCAGCTCTGCCTCCTGCCTTTTCCTCAGCGCCACTGTTTCTAAGCCATACAACATCGCTGGCCTCACCACCGTCTTGTACACTTTTCCTTCATTCTTGCTGACACTCTCCTATCGCACATCACACCGGACACTTTTCTCCAACCATTCCAGCCTGCCTGCACACGCTTCTTCACCTCTTTTCCACACTCTCCATTGCTCTGGATTGTTGAGCCTAAGTACTTAAAATCCTCCACCTTCGTTATCTCTGCTCCCTGTAACATCACCGTGCCTCCTGGGTCCTTCTCATTCACACACATGTATTCTGATTTTCTGAGGCTAACCTTCATTCCTCTCCTTTCCAGGGCATACCTCCACCTCTCTAGATTTTCCTGCACTTGTTCTCTGCTCTCACTACAGATCACGATGTCATCTGCAAACATCATAGTCCATGGAGATTCTTGTCTCACCTCGTCTGTCAGCCTGTCCATCACCATAGCAAACAAGAAGGGGCTCAGAGCTGACCCTTGATGCAGTCCCACCTCCACCTTGAATTCGTCGGTCACACCGACAGCACACCTCACCACTGTCTTACATCTCTCATACATGTCCTGCACCACTCTAACATACTTCTCTGCCACTCCAGACTTCCTCCTGCAATACCACAGTTCTTCTCTTGGCACCCTGTCATATGCTTTTTCCAGATCCACAAAGGCACAATGGAGCTCCCTCTGACCTTCTCTGTACTTCTCTATTAACATCCTCAAGGCAAACATTGCATCTGTGGTGCTCTTTCTTGGCATGAAACCAAACTGTTGTTCACAAATGCTGACCTCTGCCCTTAGTCTAGCTTCCACTATTCTTTCCCATAACTTCATCGTATGGCTCATCAACTTTATCCCTCTGTAGTTGCTGCAACTCTGCACGTCTCCCTTGTTCTTAAAAATGGACACCAGCACACTTCTCCTCCACTCCTCCGGCATCTGCTCACTCTCAGTACCTTGTTGAATGTTCTTGTCAGAAAATCTACTGCTACCTCTCCTAGACACTTCCATACCTCCACAGGTATATCATCAGGACCAACTGCCTTCCATTCTTCATCCTCTTCAATGCCCTTCTCACTTCACCCTTACTGATCTTTGCTACATCCTGCTCCTCAATGGTTACCTCTTCTACTCTTTTCTCTCTCATTTTCCTCATTCATCAGCTCTTCAAAGTACTCTTTCCATCTTCCCAGCACACTTCTGTCATTAGTCAATAGAGTTCCCTCTCTGTCCTTTATCAATCTAACTTGCTGCACGTCCTTCCCATCTCTATTTCTCTGCTGTGCCAACCTGTATAGATCATTTTCTCCCTCTTTACTATCCAACCTATCATACAAGTCATCAATCGCCCTCTGTATGGCCTTAGCCACTGCTACTTTCGCCCTACGCTGTGTCTCCCTGTACTCTGTTTACTCTCTTCAGTCCGCTCACTGTCCCACTTCTTCTTGGCTAACCTTTTCCTTTGTACACACTCCTGCACTTCCTCATTCCACCACCAAGTCTCCTTATCTACTTTCCTTCCAGAGGACACACCAAGTACTCTCCTACCTGTGTCCCTGATCACATTTGCTGTGGTTGTCCAGTCATTTGGAAGCACTTCCTGGCCACCCAAAGCCTGTTTCAACTCCTCCTTGAAGACAACACGACACTCTTCCTTTTTCAGCTTCCACCACTTTGTCTTCTGCTCTGCCTATGCCTTTTCACCTTTCTCACCATCAGAGTCATCCTGCCCACCACCATCCTATGCTGTTTGGCAACACTCTCACCCACGATGACTTTGCAGTCACTGACTTCCTTCAAATTACATCACCTACACAAGATGTAGTCTACTTGTGTGCTTTTACCTCCGCTTTCATAAGTCACCCTATGCTCCTGTTTCTTCTCAAAGAAAGTATTCACCACAGCCATTTCCATCCTTTTTGCAAAATCTATCAACATCTGTCCTTCATGTTCCTGTCCTGGATACCAAACCTGCCCATCACTTCCTCGTCCCCTCTGTTGCCTGCCCCAACATGTCCATTGAAGTCTGCACCTATGACCACTCTTTCACCTCTGGGGTACTCTGCATCACTTCATCTAAGTCACTCCAGAATCTCTCCTTCTCTTCTAGCTCACATCCTGCCTGTGGGGCATAAGCACTAACAACATTGAGCATTACACCTTCAATTTCTAACTTGAGATTCATCACTCTGTCTGACACTCTTTTCACTTTTAGAACATTCCTGACAAACTCCTCCTTCAAGATGACTCCGACTCCATTTCTCTTCCCATCCACACCGTGATAAAATAGCTTAAACCCTGCTCCTAAGCTTTTAGCTTTGCTACCTTTCCACCTGGTCTCCTGACCACACAGTATGTCCACCTTCCTCCTCTGCATCATGTCAACCAGCTCTCTACCTTTTCTGTGCATAGTTCCAACATTCAAAGTCCCCACTCTCAGTCCTAGACTCATGCCTTTCCTCTTCTCTCTCTGCCTACGGACACGCCTCCCACCTCTCCTTCTTGACGTCTTCGATAACAGTAGTCCAATTTCCATCAGCACCCTGTTGATTGACAGCACTGATGGCGGTCGTTGTTAACCCGGCCTCGACCGATCCGGTATGGAGGTAATACTTTTGATTTGCATAATCAATAATTGGCATTGGTTTTACGTCGGATGCCCTTCCTGACACAACCCTCTGCATTTCTCCGGGCTTGGGACCGGCATGAGGGGGAGAGACACTGGTTAGTGCCCCCCCACCTCATGGCTGCATTACTTGATTCATGTCTTGTATCCTTTGTAAATGAAATTTCTGTTGATATAGATGGTTACTTTTTTTTTTTTTTTGAAGACCCGTTGATATTATTTAGGTTATTATTTTAGTTGAAACAATCATTGCTTTTTGCTAAATTCAAGCTTGTTCAAAAAAAAAAAAAAATTATATAATATATATTATTAGTATATATATAATTAGTCCTTCTAAAAAATGAGCATATTGTGATAAAGTTCATTATTTTCTGTAATGTACTGATAAAAATTAACTTTCATATATTTTAGATTTGTTGCACACCAACTGAAATATTTCAGGTGTTTTATTGTTTTAATACTCATTATTTTGGCATGCAGCTTATGAAAACCCAAAATTCCTATCTCAAAAAATGAGCATATCATAAAAAGGTACTCGATACGAGCTATTAACCTAATCATCTGAATCAATAAATTAACTCTAAACACCTGCAAAAGATTCCTGAGGCTTTTAAAAACTCCCAGCCTAGTTCATTCCTCAAAACCGCAATCATGGGTAAGACTGCCGACCTGACTGCTGTCCAGAAGGCCATCAGTGACACCCTCAAGCAAGAGGGTAAGACACAGAAAGAAATCTCTGTGCGAATAGGCTAAGTGCTGTATCAAGGCACCTCAGTGGGACATCTGTGGGAAGGAAAAAGTGTGGCAGAAAACGCTGCACAACCAGAAGAGGTAACCGGATCCTGAGGAAGATTGTGGAGAAGGGCCGATTCCAGACCTTGGGGGACCTGTGGAAGCAGTGGACTGAGTCTGGAGTAGAAACATCCAGAGCCACCGTGCACACGCGTGTGCAGGAAATGGGCTACAGGTGCCGCATTCCCCAGGTCAAGCCACTTTTGAACCAGAAACAGCAGCAGAAGCGCCTGACCTGGGCTACAGAGAAGCAGCACTGGACTGTTGCTCAATGGTCCAAAGTACTTTTTTCAGATGAAATCAAATTTTGCATGTCATTCGGAAATCAAGGTGCCAGAGTCTGGAGGAAGACTTGGGAGAAGGAAATGTCAAAATGCCTGAAGTCCAGTGTCAAGTACCCACAGTCAGTGATGGTCTGGGTTGCCATGTAAGCTGCTGGTGTTGGTCCACTGTGTTTTATCAAGGGCAGGGTCAATGCAGCTAAATCATCAGTATTAAAACAATAAAAGATCTGAAATATTTCAGTTGGTGTGCAATGAGTCTGAAATATATGAAAGTTTATTTTTTATCAGTACATTACAGAAATAATGATCTTTATCACAATATGCTAATTTTTTGAGGACTATTTAGGTATATAGGACTAGACCTTTGTAACTAAACTAGCGCAGTGCTTCTCATTTATCTTCTGTTACGCCCCCTAGAAAGAAGAAAATAAAATGCCATTCCACTCTCCGCCAAGACAATAAATGGTATCATTTCTCTATAAAAATTGTTATAGCAACTCTGCATAAAATTCTATCCTTATTATCATTATTCATTTATTCATTTTCTGAACTGCTTAGTTTTAATTAGGGTCACAACAACGCTGGCGCCCATCTCAGCCGACTCTGGGCGAGGGCGAGGTACAGCCAGGAAATGCCACTCATGACTAGCAGAGTAACATGACTGATTATTTTACAAATATTTTGAATGCACATTAAAGTCAATGACTGAATCTGGATTTCGTATGATATGGAGAATTATTCAGATCTCGTAGGATGTTATCCGCCTCTATTAAATAAATCTCTATACCATGCCCATTCACTAATTACTTATTTTCTCCTTATAGTGGCGTACAACTCATGGGATGAATTCTTGAGAAAAAGAGCAGCGAGTTATTGAAGTTGATGTTTTGGAAGCGGGTGAATGGGATCGAAAGGATCTAAATAGTTTTCTTTTACAGCATGTGGCAGAAGCTCTTATCCAGATTGGCTGATAATCAATATTTTTTATTCAACTGAGAATTACATGAATTACAACTCTAGATGTCTCGAGCAGAGCATCACCAGAACCCCAAGTCTTGTGTTGTGTTTCCAATGTGTAGTGGTAAGAACCAACCAAAAGTGATATAAAGAAGAGCAAGTGGTGTACCAGGAAGAGATTCTTGGGTATTTTGTGCTCACCGGGACATGTGGATGGGGAGTGTAGGCTAGACTGTGTGATCTAATCCCACAAAGGAGAATAAATTAATGAAACCAGAGCATAATGCAATAGGAGATGAACTGCTCAGGATTGATGAACTGTACTTTTTTGGGGAGGACAGTGGTGGCCTGGTGGTAAGGTGTTGGATCACTGATCCTAAGGTCGGGGATTTCAGCAGGTCCCCCCGCACCCCCCCCCCCCTCCCTTAGTGCAGCTAACTGGGTGATCAAAGGCCAGACATGTCTCTTACTGTCTGTGGTGTGAGGTTCATGTAAAAGAACAATTCTTGAATTTCGACAAGAGGAGCGTGTTTCTGCCCTGCAATGGCCTGGTGAGCTGTCCAGGGTGTACTCTGCCCTTGTCCGGAGTCTGCTGGGATGGGTGCCAGCCTCCCTGCGATCCTAATTAGGGTTCAGCCATTCAGAAAATGCATGAATGTTCAGCAACATTAACTCTGGAGCACAATATATAAATAAAGTGCATACTACAGACGCTCCCCCACTTATGAACATTCATTTTACAAACATCTGGAGACACGAACATCCGGTCCGAGGTTGAGGGTGAAAGTGAAATGAAATTTAAGAACAACTAGTAATAGGAATGAAATGAAATTCATAGAAATATATATCATAAATATCTTCTTCTTTTCCTTTCGGCTGTTCCCTTCAGGGGTCGCCACAGCAAATGATCTGCCTCCATCTCTCCCTATCCTCTGCATCTTCTACTCTTACTCCAACGACCTTCATGTCCGCCTTCACTGCATCCATAAATCTTCTCTTTGGTCTTCCTCTGGGCCTTTTGCCTGGTAGTTCCAACCTCAGCATCCTACGACCAATATACTCACTATCCCTCCTCTGTACATGTCCAAACCATCTCAATCTAGCCTCTCTGGCTTTGTCTCCAAAACATCTAACATGTGCTGTCCCTCTGATGTACTCATTTCTGATCCTATCCATCCTCGTTACTCCCAAAGAGAACCTCAACATTTTCATCTCTGCTACCTCCAACTCTGACTCTGTCTTTTCCCCAGGGCCACTGTCTCTAAACCATACAACATTGCTGGCCTCATCACCGTCTTGTACACTTTTCCCTTCATTCTTGCCCGATGCTCTCCTATCACACATCACACGGACACTTTTCTCCATCCATTCCAACCTGCCTGCAGCTTCTTCACCTCTTTTCCACACTCTCCATTGCTCTGGATTGTTGAGCCTAAGTACTTAAAATCCTCCACCTTCTTTATCTCTGCCCCCTGTAACCTCAAAGTTCCTCTTGGGTCCTTGTCGTTCACACACATGTATTCTGTCTTACTAAGACTAACCTTCAATCCCCTCCTTTCCAGGGCATACCTCCACCTCTCTAGATTTTCCTCACTTGGTCTCTGCTCTCACTACAGATCACAATGTCATCTGCAAACATCATAGTCCATGGAGATTCTTGTCTAACCTCATCTGTTAGCCTGTCCATCACCATAGCAAACAAGAAGGGGCTGAGAGCTGACCCTTGATGTAGTCCCACCTCCACCTTGAACTCTTCTGTCACACCGACAGCACACCTCACCACTGTCTTACATCTATCATACATGTCCTGCACCACTCTAACATACTTCTCTGTCACTCCAGACTTCCTCATACAATACCACAGTTCTTCTCTCGGCACCCTGTCATATGCTTTCTCCAGATCCACAAAGGCACAATGCAGCTCCTTCTGACCTTCTCTGTACTTCTCTATTAACATCCTCAAAGCAAACACTGCATCTGTGGTGCTCTTTCTTGGCATGAAACCAAACTGTTGTTCACAAATGCTGACCTCTGCCCTTAGTCTTGCTTCCACTATTCTTTCCCATAGCTTCATTGTATGGCTCATCAACTTTATCCCTCTGTAGTTGCCACAACTCTGTACATCACCCTTGTTCTTAAAAATGTGCACAAGCACACTTCTCCTCCATTCCTCTGGCATCTGCTCACTTTCTAAGACCTTGTTGAATATTCTTGTCAGAAAATCTACTGCTACCTCCCCTAGACACTTCCATACCTCAACTGGTATGTCATCAGAACCAACTGCCTTTCCACTCTTCATCCTCTTCAATGCCCTCCTCACTTCTCCCTTACTAATCTTTGCTACTTCCTGCTCCTCACTTGGTCACCCCTTCTACTCTTTTTCTCTCTCATTTTCCTCATTCATCAGCTCTTCAAAGTACTCTTTCCATCTTCCCAGCACACTTCTGTCATCAGTCAATACATTTCCCTCTCTGTCCTTTATCACTCGAACTTGCTGCGTCTTTCCCATCTCTATTTCTCTGCTGTGCTAACCTGTATAGATCATTTTCTCCTCCTTACTGTTCAACCTATCATACAAGTCATCATCGCCCTCTGTTTGGCCTTTGACACTGCTACCTTCGCCTTACGCTGTGTCTCCCTGTACTCCCTGTTTACTCTCTTAGGTCCTCTCAATGTCCCACTTCTTCTTGGCTTCAACCTCTTCTTTTGTACACACTCCTGCACTTCCTCATTCCACCACCAAGTTTCCTTATCTACTTTCCTTCCAGAGGACACACAAATACTCTCCTACCGGTCTCCCTGATCATTGGCTGTGGTTGTCCAGTCCTCTGGAAGCACTTCCTGACTACCCAAAGCCTGTTTCAACTCCTCCTTGAAGACAACACAACCTCTTCCTTTTTCAGCTTCCACCACTTTGTCTTCTGCTCTACCTTTGCCTTTTCACCTTTCTCACCATCAGTGTCATCCTGCACACCACCATCCTATGCTGTTTGGCAACCTCTCACCCACTACTACTTTGCAGTCACTGACTTCCTTCAAATTACATCGCCTACACAAGATGTAGTCTACCTGTGTGCTCTTACCTCCGCTTTCATAAGTCACCCTATGCTTCTGTTTCTTCTGGAAGAAAGTATTCACCACAGCCATTTCCATCCTTTTGCAAAATCGATCAACATCTGTCCTTCTGTGTTCCTGTCCTGGATACCAAACCTGCCCATCACTTCCTCTTCCCTTCTGTTGCCTGCACCAACATGTCCATTGAAGTCTGCTCCAATGACCACTCTTTCACCTCTGGGGTACTCTGCATCACTTCATCTAACTCACTCCAGAATCTCTCCTTCTCTTCTAGCTTACATCCTGCCTGTGGGGCATAAGCACTAACAACATTGACCATCACGCCTTCACTTTCTAACGAGAGTCGACACTCTGTCTGACACTCTTTTCCCTTCTACAACATTCCTTACAAACCCTTCCTTCAAGATGCCTCCTACTACATTTCTCTTCTCATCCACACCATTATAAAACAGTTTAAACCCTGCTCCTAAGCTTTTAGCCTTTCTACCTTTCCACCTTGTCTCCTGAACACACAGTATGTCCACCTTCCTCCTCTGCATCATGTCCAGCCAGCTCCTATATTTTCCTTGCATAGTTCCAACATTCAAAGTCCCTACTCTCAGTCGAGGCCCACGCATATTCCTCTTCTCTCTCTGCCCTACGGACCGCCTCCGCCTCTCCTTCTTCGGCGTCTTGACCAACAGTAGTCAATTTCCATCAGCACCTTGTTGGTTGACAGCACTGATGGCGGTCGTTGTTAACCAGACCTCGACCGATCCGGTATGAATTTTGTTTTGATCATTTGCATTTTTAAATGTGGCAGAAGTTTTACGCCGGATGCCCTTCCTGTCGCAACCCTCTGCATTTATCCGGGCTTGGGACCGGCATAAGGGGGAGAGACACTGGTTAGTGCCCCCCCCCCGCCTCATGGCTGCATTTAAATATCATAAATATAAGTAAGAAATATGATTAAAAATTATCCTGAGGTTCACTTAATACTAGGCTCTGGCAGAGGGGGCGTGGCTAACATGGTCCGGGAAGAGAAGCAGAACGATACGTTTTTGAACTCTTGCCAAAACTTTCAAAGAAGAAACAAATTGACTCCAGTATTATAATGAACTGAATAAGAGTGCAACTCTCGGTAAATCTGATCAGATCTGCTGTGCTGTGCTTGAGAGGAACCAGGAGTTTAAACAGGGAAGCTGATCAGTTCAATTGTCCAGTTGTAGTGTCGCCTGTGTGTGTGTGTGTCTGTGTGTCTGTGTGTGTGTGTGTGTGTGTGTGTGTGTGTGTGTGTGTGTGTGTGTGTGTGTGTGTGTGTGTGTGTGTGTGTGTGTGTGAAAGGGCTTTTCAGAGTTGCAGTAATTTCTATCTCTGTGTTTGATGTCCTTTAACTATACATTTATATTTGTTTCCTTATGGAAAAGCACGAAAGTGTTCTCACCAAATGGTCAAGAACCATTTGTTTTTGTAATCAGCTCCATGCATCTACTTTGTGTCCTATTTATCCAGCTTTTCTTTTAACTTTAGAGCTCAGGGGTCATACCTAGGGCAGGACTGGTCTCATACCTTGAGTCATACAAGGGTTCTATAATTTTATGACCCCCACCCATAAATACTGTAAATGGTATAAATACTCTGTTAACCTCTGAAAGCTTCGGTGAGCTTGTGAATAGAGAATGTGACATTTTATTGCAAGCCACCCCAGAGCTCTGGGTGACACAGAATGACTGATCCACGAGATGATTAGAACTCACTCAGAACCAGCGAGAGAAATAACTAGACAATGAAAAGAAATCCCAGCAGTTTGTGCGTGTGTGTGTGTGTGTGTGTGTGTGTGTGTGTGTGTGTGTGTGTGTGTGTGTGTGTGTCTGTGAGAGAGAGAGAGAGAGAGAGAGAGAGAGAGAGAGAGAGAGAGAGAGAGAGAGAGAGAGAGAGAGAGAGAGAGATTGTATACAATACAAACTTGTATAGATTACTTATACAAGGTTTAAACATACATTCCCCTCTAAACAATTCTAAAAAAATTCACCTAACAAATGGTCGTTTGGAGCCTTTATTTTATTTTTTATTTTTTTATTTATTTTTTATCAAAATGAGGAAGTCAGGATTAATCACTACAATGAGCATGTGTTGCGGTGAGCATCTTTTCAAAATGTGGTTTGAATCATGAGACTGTAACTCTCAGCTCTTGCTCAATGTTTATCATCTATACTTGGGCTTCAGAGCAGCAGTAGAGAAGCCAGTCTCAGTATGGCATGATGTAGAGGGTTGAAGAACAATCATGCCCTCCACTCAAAGAAATGCACTTCAAAAGTCATCATCCAATGAGCAATAAAGGGGAAAACGTGGAGACATTTCAGAGTTTCACATTTCTTATACGAGTCCATATCAATTGCGATTGCTCATCGTCCACCAACACAAACACAAAAGCCAAACAAGGTCATCACTTGCTGAGAAGACTGAAGTAGGCACAATATCCCAAACAGCCTCTGGCCAAGTTCAACAAGTGCATCACCATCACATAATGCATTACATCATGCTACTGATATCACTATTCTGAGATCATCAAGAACTCAATCGTTATAAATCAAATGAGAAACTTAGCAACGGTCAACTAGGGACTAGTGAGTGTTTGGTAAACTCATGCTTAGGGTGTAATCAGGACTGGGCCATTAAGGGCCACATCCAAATTAAGGTTAATCAAACTAATCATCACCAAGTTACATTCTTCTTTTGTTGTGGTGTCTTGAATTAAATAATTTCACATTATTTTGTGACTGTTTGAGTTAAACACTGTTTGTTTATCGTTTATGGTTATGTACTAGTATGTTTGTAGTTTACGTGCACCAAATTTTTAAAGGAATTGGATGAAGTCTGTCAGAAGAGTTTGAAAGAGTTTGTAAAAATTCCATGAAAAATGGAAAATAATTTTAAGATGGCTGACATCATGTTGAGTAGAGGTAATAGAATTCAACTGGAACTATGTCGGAAATGGAGAATACTGGAGAAACTGTGAATACCGGAGCAACCTAGTAAAAAATAATAAGAATTTATTATTACATAATAATTATAATCTATTATTACACAAAATTATTTACACAATAATTATAACATTTGCCACACACATTGATTAATTGCTGTTTGGAGGAGTCACATTTCTTGCATTTCTGGTGCTTGGACCCCTGAATCGCTCTGTGTAGCTATATTTATCATTTCTATCATTATCATGTTACTGTGGCTGTTCCAAGGTTACTCCAGGTCACGTTTCCCGGGCAACACTGATGTTGTTCTGTCCTGCTGGGAATACCTCAGCTCTGAGAAATGGAGCACAAACTACTGCTGGCTGAGATCAGATTTTGAGTGAATTGTTTTGTCCTGCTTTTCATTTTCCCTCGTCGGCTACTCTTGGCTTAAAACCAAAACAGGAAATCCATGTCACTGGGGCTGCTAACATTTCCTTTGAAGAACAGGCTGAACTGCCGATAATGGTACAGAAAGCAATGGGAGGAGTGTGAGACGCATTCTGAGAGAGAGAGAGAGAGAGAGAGAGAGAGAGAGAGAGAGAGAGAGAAAGAGAGGGAGAGAGAAAAAGAGAGAGAGAGAGAGAGAGAGAGAGAGAGAGAGAGAGAGAGGACGACGACACTGCTGAAAGGACAGAAGGTAAATGAATCCTTTTTGTTTTCATTGATGTAAATGATTTCTATTTTATATTTAATGGATATGACTCAGACAAAGGTTCAGATGAAGCAGTATTTCAGTGGTAAACATGTTTTCAAATGGTTTCTCAGTGAGGTTTTCTCTTGTATATCGATTTGGGGGGTTGTCTACCATTACAGTCTGTAGATTCATATCTGTCGGGTATGACATCTTATTTTTATTTTTTTATATTGCCTTGCCTAGATTGCCATCAAATTTGAATGGGTTGCACGTTATACCACACCCTTCTCCAGAAAAAATAAAAAATAAAAATATATATAGATATATAAATATAATTATCTGTGAGTGGGGGTACAAACCAGTGTCTCTCCCTCACGCCGGTCCCAAGTACGGATAAATGCAGAGAGTTGCATCAGGAAGGGCATCCAGCGTAAAACAAATGGCAAATAAACTAAACTATGCGAATCACAAGAATGAATGACAAATCGGATCGGTCGAGGCCCGGGTTAACAACAACTGCCATCAGTGGTGTCAACCAACAGGGTGCTGATGGAAATTGGACTACTGTTGGTCGGGAGGCGTGTCCGTTGCCAGCGAGAGAAGAGGAAAGGCATGAGTCTAGGACTGAAAGTAGGGACTTTGAATGTTGGAACTATGGCAGGAAAAGGTAGAGAGCTGGCTGACATGATGCAGAGGAGGAAGGTGGACATATTGTGTGTTCAGGAGACAAGGTGGAGAGGTAGCAAGGCTAGAAGCATAGGAGCAGAGCTGTTTTATCATGGTGTGGATGGGAAGAGAAATGGAGTCGGAGTCATCTTGAAGGAGGAGTTTGTCAGGAATGTTCCAGAAGTGAAAAGAGTGTCAGACAGAGTGATGAGTTTCAAGTTAGAAATTGAAGGTGTGATGGTCAATGTTGTTAGTGCTTATGCCCCACAGACAGGATGTGAGCGAGAAGAGAAGGAGAGATTCTGGAGTGACTTAGATGAAGTGATGCAGAGTACCCCCAGAGGTGAAAGAGTGGTCATTGGGGAAGACTTCAATGGACATGTTGGTGCAGGAAACAGAGGAGACGAGGAAGTGATGGGTAGGTTTGGTATCCAGGACAGGAACGCAGAAGGACAGATGTTGGTAGATTTTGCAAAAAGGATGGAAATGGCTGTGGTGAATACTTTCTTCCAGAAGAGAGAGAAAGGAGCATAGGGTGACTTATAAAAGTGGAGGTAGGAGCACACAGGTACACTACATCTTGTGCAGGTGATGTAATTTAAAGGAAGTCAGTGACTGCAAAGTAGTAGTGTGTGAGAGTGTTGCCAAACAGCATAGGATGGTGGTGTGCAGGATGATGCTGATGGTGAGGAAGGTGAAGAAGGCAAAGGCAGAGCAGAAGACAAAGTGGTGGAAGCTGAAAAAGGAAGAGTGTCGGGTTGTCTTCAAGGAGGAGTTGAAACAGGCTTCGGGTGGTCAGGAAGTGCTTCCAGATGACTGGACAACTGCAGCTAATGTGATCAGGGAGACAGGTAGGAGAATACTTAGTGTGTCATCTGGAAGGAAAGTAGATAAGGAGACTTGGTGGTGGAATGAGGAAGTGCAGGAGTGTGTACAAAGGAAAAGGTTAGCTAAGAAGAAGTGGGACATTGAGAAAACCGAAGAGAGTAAACAGGAGTACAGGGAGACACAGCGTAAGGCAAAGGTAGCAGTGTCAAAGGCCAAACAGAGCGCGTATGATGACTTGTATGCTCGGTTGGAAAGTAAAGAGGGAGAAAATTATTTATACAGGTTGGCACAGCAGAGAAATAGAGATGGGAAGGACGTGCAGCAAGTTAGATTGATAAAGGACAGAGAGGGAAATGTATTGACTGATGACAGAAGTGTGCTGGGAAGATGGAAAGAGTACTTTGAAGAGCTGATGAATGAGGAAAATGAGAGAGAAAAAAGAGTAGAAGAGGTGACTGTTAAGGACCAGGAAGTAGCAAAGATTAGTAAGGGTGAAGTGAGGAGGGCATTGAAGAGGATGAAGAATAGAAAGGCAGTTGGTCCTGATGACATACCGGTGGAGGTATGGAATTGTCTAGGAGAGGTAGCAGTAGATTCTCTGACAAGAACTTTTAACAAGGTCTTAGAGAGTGAGAGGATGCCAGAGGAATGGAGGAGAAGTGTGCTGGTGCCCATCTTGAAGAACAAGGGAGACATGCAGAGTTGTGGCAACTACAGAGGGATAAAGTTGATGAGCCATACAAGGAAGCTATGGGAAAGAATACTGGAAGCGAGGCTAAGGGCAGAGGTCAGCATTTGTGAACAACAGTTTGGTTTCATGCCAAGAAAGAGCACCACAGATGCAGTGTTTGCCTTGAGGATGTTAATGGAGAAGTACAGAGGTCAGACGGAGCTGCATTGTGCCTTTGTGGATCTGGAGAAAGCATATGACAGGGTGCCGAGAGAAGAACTGTGGTATTGCATGAGGAAGTCTGGAGTGGCAGAGAAGTCTGTTAGAGTGGTGCAGGACATGTATGAGAGATGTAAGACAGTGGTGAGGTGTGCTGTCGGTGTGACAGAAGAGTTCAAGGTGAAGGTGGGACTGCATCAAGGGTCAGCTCTCAGCCACTTCTTGTTTGCTATGGTGATGGACATGCTGACAGACGAGGTTACACAAGATTCCCCATGGACTATGATGTTTGCAGATGACATTCGGATCTGTAGTGAGAGCAGAGAACAAGTGCAGGAAAATCTAGAGAGGTGGAGGTATGCCCTGGAAAGGAGGGGAATGAAGATTAGCCTCAGTAAGACAGAATACATGTGCATGAATGACAAGGACCCAAGAGGAACGGTGAGGTTACAGGGAGCAGAGAGAAGAAAGGTGGAGGATTTTAAGTACTTAGGCTCAACAAGCCAGAGCAATGGAGAGTGTGGAAAAGAGGTGAAGAAGCGTGTGCAGGAAGGTTGGAATGGTTGGAGAAAAGTGTCCGGTGTGATGTGTGATAGGAGGGTATCGGCAAGAATGAAAGTAAAAGTGTACAAGACGGTGTTGAGGCCAGCGATGTTGTATGGTTTCGAAACAGTGGCCCTGGGGAAAAGACAGGAGGCAGAGCTGGAGGTAGCAGAGATGAAAATGTTAAGGTTCTCTTTGGGAGTAACGAGGATGGATAGGATTAGGAATGAGCACATCAGAGGGACAGCACATGTAAGACGTTTTGGAGACAAAGTCAGAGAGGCTAGATTGAGATGGTTTGGAAATGTACAGAGGAGGGATAATGAGTATATTGGTAATAGGATGCTGAGGCTGGAACTACCAGGCAGAAGGCCTAGAGGAAGACCAAAGAGACGATTCATGGATGTGGTGAAGGAGGACATGAAGGTCGTTGGTGTAAGAGAAGAAGATGCAATGGATAGGGTGAGATGGAGGCAGCTGATTCGCTGTGGCGACCCCTGAAGGGAAAAGCCGAAAGGAAAAGAAGAAAGAAGATATATATAATTTTCTGTAACTGCTTCATCCTAATTAGGGTCACGGGGAGGCTGGTGCCCATCCCAGCCAACTCCGGGCAAGGGCAGAGTACACCCTGGACAGCCCGCCAGGCCATCACAGGGTGGAAACACGCCGACGGCTTTGCAGCCTACTCTTGTCAAAAGTCAGCAATGGTTCTTTTACATGCCTCACACCATGGACAGTGAGAGACAGGGCCAGCCTTTGATAACCCAGTTAGCTGCACTGGGGGCATATATATATATATTCAATGGACATTTATATATATATAAATTCTACTCACAGTATCCCATCAAGCGAAAATTGATAATTACACACAGGTTAAACTCATCAACATTAGCTGCTGGTATTACCTGACACCTGCACGTCACGCCCTCCATGCCACACTGTGCTCAGCAATCAAAAAACATAAATTTAAAAACTAACATTGTTTGTTAGAGTCTTCTTCTTCTTCTTCTTCTTTTACTTTCGGCTGCTCCCTTCAGGGGTCGCCACAGCAAATCATCCGCCTCCATTTCACCCTGTCCTCCGCATCTTCTTTTCTGACTCCAACGACCTTCATGTCTTCCTTCACCACATCCATAAATCTCTTCTTTGGTCTTCCTCGAGGCCTTCTGCCTGGTAGTTCCAACCTCAGCATCCTACTGCCAATATACTCACTATCCCTCCTCTGGACATGTCCAAACCATCTCAATCTAGCCTCTCTGGCTTTGTCTCCAAAACATCTTACGTGGGCTGTCCCTCTGATATACTCATTTCTGATCCTATCCATCCTCATTACACCCAGAGAGAACCTCAACATTTTCATCTCCGCTACCTCCAGCTCTGCCTCCTGCCTTTTCTTCAGCGCCACTGTTTCTAAGCCATACAACATCGCTGGCCTCACCACCGTCTTGTACACTTTTCCCTTCATTCTTGCTGACACTCTCCTATCGCACATCACACCGGACACTTTTCTCCAACCATTCCAGCCTGCCTGCACACGTTTCTTCACCTCTTTTCCACACTCTCCATTGCTCTGGATTGTTGAGCCTAAGTACTTAAAATCCTCCACCTTCGTTATCTCTGCTCCCTGTAACATCACCGTGCCTCCTGGGTCCTTCTCATTCACACACATGTATTCTGATTTTCTGAGGCTAACCTTCATTCCTCTCCTTTCCAGGGCATTCCTCCACCTCTCTAGATTTTCCTGCACTTGTTCTCTGCTCTCACTCCAGATCACGATGTCATCTGCAAACATCATAGTCCATGGAGATTCTTGTCTCACCTCGTCTGTCAGCCTGTCCATCACCATAGCAAACAAGAAGGGGCTCAGAGCTGACCCTTGATGCAGTCCCACCTCCACCTTGAATTCGTTGGTCACACCGACAGCACACCTCACCGCTGTCTTACATCTCTCATACATGTCCGGCACCACTCTAACATACTTCTCTGCTACTCCAGACTTCCTCATGCAATACCACAGTTCTTCTCTTGGCACCCTGTCATATGCTTCTTCCAGATCCACAAAGGCACAATGTAGCTCCCTCTGACCTTCTCTGTACTTCTCCATTAACATCCTCAAAGCAAACATTGCATCTGTGGTGCTCTTTCTTGGCATGAAACCAAACTGTTGTTCACAAATGCTGACCTCTGCCCTTAGTCTAGCTTCCACTATTCTTTCCCATAACTTCATCGTATGGCTCATCAACTTTATCCCTCTGTAGTTGCTGCAACTCTGCACGTCTCCCTTGTTCTTAAAAATGGGCACCAGCATACTTCTCCTCCACTCCTCCGGCATCTGCTCACTCTCTAGTACCTTGTTGAATGTTCTTGTCAGAAAATCTACTGCTACCTCTCCTAGACACTTCCATACCTCCACCGGTATATCATCAGAACCAACTGCCTTTCCATTCTTCATCCTCTTCAATGCCCTTCTCACTTCACCCTTACTGATCTTTGCTACATCCTGCTCCTCAATGGTTACCTCTTCTACTCTTTTTTCTCTCTCATTTTCCTCATTCATCAGCTCTTCAAAGTACTCTTTCCATCTTCCCAGCACACTTCTGTCATCAGTCAATACATTTCCCTCTCTGTCCTTTATCAATCTTACTTGCTGCACGTCCTTCCCATCTCTATTTCTCTGCTGTGCCAACCTGTATAGATCATTTTCTCCCTCTTTACTATCCAACCTATCATACAAGTCATCATACGCCCTCTGTTTGGCCTTAGACACTGCTTCTTTCACCTTACGCTGTGTCTCCCTGTACTCCTGTTTACTCTCTTCGGTCCTCTCAATGTCCCACTTCTTCTTAGCTAACCTCTTCCTTTGTACACACTCCTGCACTTCTTCATTCCACCACCAAGTCTCCTTATCTACTTTCCTTCCAGAGGACACACCAAGTACTCTCCTACCTGTATCCCTGATCACTTTTGCTGTGGTTGTCCAGTCATTTGGAAGCACTTCCTGGCCACCCAAAGCCTGTTTCAACTCCTCCTTGCAGACAACACGACACTCTTCCTTTTTCAGCTTCCACCACTTTGTCTTCTGCTCTCCCTTTGCCTTTTTCACCTTCCTCACCATCGTAACCATCCTGCACACCACCATCCTATGCTGTTTGGCAACACTCTCACCCACGATGACTTTGCAGTCACTGACTTCTTTCAAATTACATCGCCTACACAAGATGTAGTCTACCTGTGTGCTCCTACCTCCACTTTTATAAGTCACCCTATGCTCCTGTTTCTTCTGGAAGAAAGCATTCACCACAGCCATTTCCATCCTTTTTGCAAAATCTATCAACATCTGTCCTTCTGCATTCCTGTCCTGGATACCAAACCTGCCCATCACTTCCTTGTCCCCTCTGTTGCCTGTACCAACATGTCCATTGAAGTCTGCACCAATGACCACTCTTTCACCTCTGGGGGTACTCTGCATCACTTCATCTAAGTCACTCCAGAATCTCTCCTTCTCTTCTAGCTCACATCCTGCCTGTGGGGCATAAGCACTAACAACATTGAGCATTACACCTTCAATTTCTAACTTGAGACTCATAATTCTGTCTGACACTCTTTTCACTTTTAGAACATTCCTGACAAACTCCTCCTTCAAGATGACTCCGACTCCATTTCTCTTCCCATCCACACCGTGATAGCTTAAACCCTGCTCCTAAGCTTTTAGCTTTGCTACCTTTCCACCTGGTCTCCTGAACACACAGTATGTCCACTTTCCTCCTCTGCATCATGTCAGCCAGCTCGCTAGCTTTTCTTTGCATAGTTCCAACATTCAAAGTCCCCACTCTCAGTCCTAGACTCATGCCTTTCCTCTTCTCTCTCTGCCTACGGACACGCCTCCCACCTCTCCTTCTTCGACGTCTTCGACCAACAGTAGTCCAATTTCCATCAGCACCCTGTTGATTGACAGCACTGATGGCGGTCGTTGTTAACCCGGGCCTCGACCGATCCGGTATGGGGGTAATACTTCTGATTTGTATCATAAATATTTGGCATTGGTTTTACGTCGGATGCCCTTCCTGACACAACCCTCTGCATTTCTCCGGGCTTTGGACCGGCATGAGGGGGAGAGACACTGGTTAGTGCCCCCCCCCACCTCATGGCTGCATTTAACATTTTTTGTTAGAGTATCAGCTTGATTTTTGTTCACAGAATACAAACCCGGACATGTTGTAAACATGGCCAACGCCCCTATACCACTCACTAACGTGGGAAGTAGCTACACCATTGTCACTCAGGTTATTCCGTCATCATCATCAGCCCCGACTACAGCGCAACAAAATTTCTCTCCAACGGTCAGCCCACTGCAGAAATTTCTGAAAGGAGAACCCAAAGCACTGGGAGTAAGTTCTACAGTCACATCACAGAGCACCGATATCACCCCATTCCATAATTCTCAAGCGGTCAAACTGGGCATCTTTCATTAGGCACTTCATCCTAAAGGACTGTGCACCCAGCATCACGTTTCAGCTCCAGAACTTCAACTACAACAATATAGCCTTCACTTCCAGCCTGATAGCCACACTGACTGGCGCCGTGGTTACGACACAATCAGTGGTCGTGACATCAGCTGCGAATATTCGTAATGTTTTGACCCAGTGATGTATGAATGGATAGAGTAATACCAAAATGATAATGCTTTGACCTGGAGAGGTTGATGTGTTCAGATACAACCTTTAACGTTTGATTCTGCCGATTTTTACTGTAACTTTAATTTGCGTTTCATTCATTTTCTAAAATCACAGACCGTCCAGATAATGATTGGTGTGTTGACGATATTGTTTGGTATCGTGCTGATGGTCCACCCTCAGACCATAGGTGTCTTCTCTGGAGTTGTATTCTGGGGATCACTGCTTGTGAGTATTTTAGTATTTTAGAGTTCTACTGACTAATACATTAAGTGTGTATATATATATATATATATATATATATATATATATATATATATATATATATATATATATATATTTTTTTTTTTTTTTTTTTTAACTTGTAGCACATCAGCGCTGGGTCTCTGGCTGTTTCAGCAAACAACAAGCTAAACACCTGTGTGGTATGTAAACACCACCAACATTTTACCCTTTAGAAAACACACACACACACACACACACACACACACACACACACACACACACACACGCGCACACACAGATATGATACATACACATGGATACATAATATCCATATACATAATTCATACTACTTAAAAAATATATACTGGGAAGGTAACCATCGATGGACTAGGTGTTGAACTCCTAGTTGCTTCACGCTACAGAAACCAGGGATAAGCACTGGCCTGATGAGCTACTATGGCTCGAGTGTAAAAGGCCCAACAGTGTGAACATAAATCTCTCCATGTTCCATTCTGATCTGATTAAGTTTTTAGAGATAGATGCGTCTGAACTTGTTATAAATAGGATTTTGTTTCAAGAATCTTTCTTGATTGTGATTAGTTCTGAAGTTTTTAATATCGTTTTTTAAAATTTTCTCTCAGGTGAAGGGTGCTATGGTGTTGAACATTTTTAGCACCATAGCTGCAGGAATCGCCATCATCATGCTTTCCCTGGATTTGGTGATTGGGCCAGTGTCAGGCTACTGCTACTACGCGTGGTACAGTTCCTCTGACAGAGGTGATGAATGTTACAGAATCTCAGTGGTATGATTTATTTTAATAAAATTAATACAAACCCATCAGCCATAACATTAAAACCTATTCCTGTGTAGGGCCAACCAAAACATTTCTGACCATCAAGTCCCAGAGTCCACCCTACGTCTGAGGGTGTGCTGTGATAGCTGGCACAAATCAGGTGTAACACATCCCTTTATTTATGTCAATTGTCTTGAAGGTTTGGATATCTGTGGTTTGGATTTGTTTGTCCAATGCATTCCATAGATTGGTAATTTTAAGACCTTTTTTTTCTGAAACATGTTTGGTAGATAGTACACCTCAAAGTAACAAGAACATGAATTTTAGGACCCAGCTTGTCCAGCTGAACATGACCTAGAACATCACACTGCTTCTGGTGATCTGTCTTCTTCACATTGTCCATCCTATTCCATCACTTCCCCAAAAAGGTTTCATTAATTTCTTCTCCTTTGTGGGATTAGATCACATGGTCTGGCCTACACTCTCCATCCACATGTCTCAGTGAGCCCAAAATACCTAGGAATCTCTTCCTGGTGCACCACTTCCTCTTCCTTATATTACTTTTGGTTGCTTCTTACCACTACACATTGGAAACACAACACAAGACTTGTGCTTCTGGTGTTGCTCTGGTCCAGTCATCTAGGGCCTTGATAGGCCAGTGGTTAAGGCACTGGGTTACTGATCCAAAGGCTAGGAATTTAATCTCCAGTACCACTACTGTTGCACAATTGAGCAAGACACAGAATGCTCAGTTGTATTAAAAAAATATTGATTATCAGGCATTCTGGATAAGAGCTTCTGCCAAATGCTGTAAAAGAAGACTATTGAGATCCTTTCGATCCCATTTGCCTGCTTCCAAAACATCAACTTCAACACACTTTTCATTAAGTGCTGGCGGCCGGCGGAAGCGCCGGCAACTATTAGCCTAGCGCCAGTTATATTTTATAATAGTAAGTAGTAATATTTATTAATATAATTGTCTGTCTTCCTGTCTTCCTTTCGGCTTTTTCCCTTTTACTCGGGAGTCGCCACAGCGAATCATCTGATTTGCACGTTTTGATTTTGGCAGAGGTTTTTACGTCGGATGCCCTTCCTGTCACAACCCTTTTTAGCAAGGGACAGAAACACGCTGACGGCTTTGCAGCCTACTCTTTACGAATGTCAGCAATGGTTCTTTTACATGCCTCTCACCATAGACAGTGAGAGACATGGCCCGCCTTTGATAACCCAGTTAGCCGCACTGGGGGGGACAGTGACAACCCTGTGGAGAGTGGGACTCGAACCCCCAACCTTTGGATCAACGATCCAGCGCCTTATACCACTAGACCACCACTGCCCAATAGTTAATAATATAATAATAATCTTTAATAAAAACATTTTCACGGCTTTTTTAAGATATGGACTTGACAACACGGTCACTTGTTTTTATAATTTCTCAATCGGTTCACTTCTGATATCCCATGATGCACTATGCTACCTCATTTATTGAGCACTATGCTATCTCATTCAAAAGCGCAGCACTTTTTATATACGTGCTGCCATTTGCCTGTGCTCCTGGGTAGATTTAGATTGTGACAGGTCATACAAACCCAGGTAAAATATAGTCCAAACTGATGTGAGTCGTACCGACAAGCATGGCGCCGAAGCGAAGTAGATCTAAACAACGAACATTAAATAAGTTGTGGAAGCGATTCAAGACCTATGATTCCACTGTTTCGGACACATCCATATATCATGAAATCGGTAAAAAAAAGTTTTATGTCATGTTCGAACACAAATTATTTCTTCCTTGCACTGACCGATAATAATGAAAACTAGCCCCCAACTAAACTAGCCTAATCTTATTCTTAATGGATGCCACACTATACAGAGACGAAAATACATGTACTGGACTTGGGCTACGTTAACAAATAGATCTACATAACGCTCATTAGGTCCTACATTGAACACGAACGTTATGTAGATGTATTTGTTAACATGGCCCAAGTCATTCCCATGCCTTTTTCATGGCAAAACGGTCTGCACGGAGTTTCACTGCTTCACTAGCAGCTCAATGGGATTATTTCACATTGGTTGGAGGCAAATAAGATTGTGAGACATTTAATTTCGAACAAAGAAAATCTCCCCCAGTGGAGCTAACTGGGTTATCAAAGGCCGGCCATGTATCTCACTGTCTATGGTGGGAGGCATGTAAAAGAACCATTGCTGACTTTCGACAAGAGTAGGCTGAAAAGCCGTCAGCGTGTTTCCGCCCTGCGATGGCCTGGCGAGCTGTCCGGGGTGTACTCTGCCCTCGCCCGAAGTTGGCTGGGATGGGCACCAGCCTCCCCGCGACCCAAGTTAGGATTAAGCGGGTACAGAAAATGAACTGAACTGAACAAAGAAAATCTGCGTCAGTGGCAGATATTAGGGGGCCAAAGGGACCCCCCCCCCCAAGAAAAAAATAGTCAAATAATGAGTCCATAAATTAGGTACAGATCTATAAATATACCTGAAAAAAATTATTTCACTTTCCTAAATTCTATAATTTTGTGCATAGAAGTTAACCATTGTTTTTTTTTATTTATTACATAAATGTTTTGTAGATATATTATAATTCTCGAATTTCTCTTTCCACATTTCACAAATGCTATATATTAGTAAGCTGTTAGATTTTTCAAACAAGAAGTTTTATGTAGAAGTAAGTCTACTATTCTTGTAACAAATACTATTTTTTATAATATAAACTTTGAGTTTTATTTGCTTCTAGCTTGACTGATTTTCTCATAAATATGGGCCCAGAATGCACCACAGAGCACATGAATTTTAAAACTTTTTCTGGGGGTGACCCCCCAGACCCCCCTGTGGGAGGAGACACCCCTCCCACACCCTCCCCATGCTCAAACAATTTCCACATCGTTCATATCAATATCCTCCGTCTACACTAAAACTTAATGAAGACCCTGTTGAATAACTCACTGTTCTTTTTCTCAAAAATTCACCCCATGAGTTGAACCCCACTATAAGGAGAAAATAAGTAATTAGTAAATGGGCATGGTACAGAGATTTATTTGATTGAGGCGAATAACATCCTCCGAAATCTGAATAATTCTCCATATCATACAAAATCCAAGTACAGTTCAATGCTCATTCAAAACATTTATAAAATAATCAGTCACGTTACTCTGCTAGTTGTGAGTGGCATTTATGGGCGGCATGGCCCAATGAAAGAGTCCCGGCAGGAAGTGCATCTTAGACGGAAATGCTGCTAGATAGCTAGCATGCTATTCTTTATAAGTATTTAAAATGAAAATATAATTCCTTCATATTTTGTCTGTCTTCCTTTCGGCTTTTTCCCTTTGACTCAGGGGTCGCCACAGCGAATCATCTGATTCGCATGTTTGATTTGGCAGAGGTTTTTACGTCGGATGCCCTTCCTGTCACAACCCTTTTTAGCAAGGGACAGAAACACGCTGACGACTTTGCAGCCTACTCTTTACGAAAGTCAGCAATGGTTCTTTTACATGCCTCTCACCATAGACAGTGAGAGACATGGCCCGCCTTTGATTACCCAGTTAGCTGCACTGGGGGAATTCCTTCATATTTTATCACATCATATTATTTTTGATATGTGTATTGAGGTGATGGAGGATCTTTATTTCAGAGCCGTACCAATGGAATCACTGGTGTTCTGCTGGTTTTCACTCTGCTCCAGTTCATTATTTCTATTGCAGTTGCAAGTTTCACCTGTAAAGCCACCTGCACCAACGAACCAACTGTAAGTTATTAAAATGCTCCTCACAGTTTGCTGAGGCTTCACTTTAGTTGTCCTGTTCTCACTTTCTTCTTTTTTCAGCCTCCTCCTCTTCTTCTTCTTTTTTTTTTCGTGTTATTTTTTATTTATTTATTTATTTTTGCATATTGTCAGCATTCAGTTGACAGAAGCTCTGACAGCGAACATCAGAACCTGAAGCATTTGGATTTTTCCAGATAATTTGTAGAGTATTTCCACCAGATTCTGAAAATAAAGAAGTGGCTGTATTGATTGATGCTGGAAGCAGATTTTCTCTGTAACTTCATGCAGTGATAATCATCTAAATCTGTTTTTGTTACTTCCTGATTAAGTGGCCTGGCATCATTAATGCCTGTCACAGTTGAGACATTCCTGCTGAATCCATGTTAATCAAAGCTTTCTGATAGACACCAAAGACCGATACAGGTTCAAGTAAAAATTATTTTATTAATTAAAAACAAGCACAAGTCAGGCAGTTTACAGGAAAACCCCAAAACACATTAAGGACTATAAGCGAAGACATAAAACATACTTGAGATGCATTCATAAAGTGTAACGTACCTCCACCACACATGGGTAATGTCGCAGCCAGGTCCTATATGGGGACTGTTTGTTTATTTATTTATTTATTTATTTATTTTAGTCATGAACAAATTTTGATGAGTTTTTTTTTTTTTTTTTTTTGGCGGATCAAAGTACATCATTTGATTTTGGAAAATTTCTGTATCAATATTTTTAAAGGATTCTTCAACATTGTGAGATTGAATGATTGTCGTATTACAGCAGGTCCAGCAGCCAATATTGTATCTTGATAGACGTTGGCATGCTCCAGATACTCTTCTATTTACTCATGTGTTTACAGTTGTTCTATCTTCCATCTTGCAGTATGTTCGAAAGCGCATGCATGTGACCGCATTAACAGAAACAGCTCTCACGTGCATAGTTTATACTATGGGTATGGGTTGACCTTTCAATTTCAGTCTTCCTTTTCGGCTTTTCCCTTTTACTCGGGAGTCGCCACAGCGAATCATCTGATTCGCACGTTTGATTTGGCAGAGGTTTTTACGTCGGATGCCCTTCCTGTCACAACCCTTTTAGCAAGGGACAGAAACACGCTGACGGCTTTGTAGCCTACTCTTTACGAAAGTCAGCAATGGTTCTTTTACATGCCTCTCACCATAGACAGTGAGAGACATGGCCCGCCTTTAATAACCCAGTTAGCTGCACTGGGGGGATGGGTTGACCTTTCAATGTTACTCAAATATTAGTAATTTCAATTTGATCTTGGGAAATTTCTACCTCCAGTAATCTGTCACCTCCTTGCTTTGACTTCTTCGTTGATCTTGTCATTCAAGAATCAAATCCTATCTTGGAATTAGAGTAGTGGCCACAGCAAGATTCCTAAAAAGCCATACATGGACTGCAAAAAAAAAAAAAAAAAAATCAGCAGATTTTATTGTCAACAATGTGAACAGCAACATAAAAAAATCCCTGTAAACTGTAAATATCTTTTAAAACTATTATTATTATTATTATTATTATTATTATTATTATTATTATTATTATTATTTGTTTATTTATTTATGAATGGGATCACTGTAAACAAGTTAAACACAGAAATAGTCTCATTGAAACAAAGTTGTTGTTTTTTTTGTTTGTGTTTTAAAATTGTGCTGAATCTGAGGGCACTTCAATAACCGAAGCCCAAGGGCTTGCCAAATATACAGTGGTATGAAAAATTATCTGAACCTTTTGGAATTTCTCACATTTCTGCATAAAATCACCATCAAATGTGATCTGATCTTTGTCAAAATCACACAGATGAAAAAACAGTGTCTGCTTTAACTAAAACCACCCAAACATTTATAGGTTTTCATATTTTAATGAGGATCGCATGCAAACAATGACAGAAGGGGGAGGAATAAGTAACTGAACTCTCTGCCGAAGGAGACTTAAAGAGCAACTGAAACCAATTTTTACCAAACAATTTAAGCCATGTGTTAAACCCATTATAAAACACACACCTGATAAGAATTGTCTTGATGAGAAGCATTGTCTGATGTGCACCACGGCTCGCTCAAAAGAGCTGTCTGAAGACCTGCGATCAAGAATTGTTGATTTGTATAAAGCTGGGAAAGGATACAAAACCATCTCTAAAAGTCTGGATGTTCATCAATCGACAATCAGAGAAGTTGTCTACAAATGGAGAGAGTTTGGCACTGTTGCTTCTCTCCCAAGGAGTGGCCGTCCACCAAAGATGACACCAAGAGTTCAGCGTAGAATACTCAGAGAGGTAAAAAAAACCCTAGAGTGGCTGCTAAAGACTTACAGAAATCACTGGCACAGTCCGATATCTCTGTGCACACATCAACTATATGTAAAACAATGGCCAAGAATAATGTTCATGGGAGGACTCCAAGGAGGAAGCCGCTGCTGTCTAAAAAAAAAAAAAAAACATTGTTGCTCGTTTAATGTTCGCAAAAAGGCACTTGGAGACTCCACAGAAGGTTTGGCAAAATATTTTGTGGACTGATGAAACCAAAGTTGAATTGTTTGGGAGGAACACACAACGTCATGTGTGGAGGAAAAATGGAACAGCTCACCAACATCAACACCTCATCCCCACCGTGAAGCATGGTGGAGGGTGCATCATGGTTTGGGGCTGTTTTGCTGCCTCGGGGCCTGGACAACTTGCAATCATTAATCAAAAAATGAATTCAAAAGTTTATCAGGATGTTTTGCAGGAAAACCTGAGGCCATCTGTCAGACAGTTCAAGCTAAAAAGAGGATGGATGCTGCAACAAGACAATGTTCCAAAACACAGAAGTAAATCAACTTCAGAATGGTTTCAGAAGAACAAAATACACGTTCTGGAGTGGCCAAGTCAAAGTCCAGACTTGAACCCCATTGAGATGCTGCGGCATGACCTCAAGATAGCGATTCATGCCAGACATCCCAGGAATCTGACTGAACTACAGCAGTTTTGTAAAGAAGAATGGGCCAAGATTCGTCCTGATCGATGTGCCAGACTGATCTGCAGCTACAGGAAGTGTCTGGTTGAAGTTATTGCTGCCAAAGGGGGGGTCCACAAAATATTAAATGTGATGGTTCAGTTACTTATTCCTCCCCCTTCTGCCATTGTTTGCATGCTATCCTCATTAAAATATGAAAACCTATAAATGATTGGGTGGTTTTAGTTAAAGCAGACACTGTTTTTTCATCTGTGTAATTTTGACAAAGATCCGATCACATTTGATGGTGATTTTATGCAGAAATGTGAGAAATTTCAAAAGGTTCAGATACTTTTTCAAACCAGTGTACATACTGCCCACACAACAGACTTGGAGAAAACCAACACTTTCCTCTCCTCCATCAGTGCACTTCCTGGTGATGATGATGACTGACTCCTTGGCAGAAGCTAGATGTCCCTTTCTTAGCACTGAAATCCATCCCTGTGCCATATATACTTATAGTAAGAGAACAAAAACAAACAAACAAACTGGAAATCTTTACTTTTGAGCCTCTTATTGATGCTAAAAGACAAGCTCTGATCACATGGAAGCAACATCCAACGCATGGAAACCTCAGCCTCCTATTTAAAGCCAGAGCTGGAAATCAGAAAATGGCCAGGAAATGTGCAAATAACTATCGGCTGGAACTTTGCCACAAAGTGGAACAAGCATCTTTAAAAGAAGGAGAGATGTCCCCTGATATGAGGGATGCTAAAGATTGTGACACTATACAATAATAAAGGTGACTGCTCCGACTGCAACAATTATCCTGGAATATCCCTCCTCAGCATCGTAGGCAAGGTGTTTGCACGTGTCATACTCACAATACTGCGATCCTTTGCAGAAAGAATATAACCGGAGTCACAAAGTGGATTTAGATCAGGTCGTTCAACTATCGACATGATCTTCTCTCTACGACTGCTCCAAGAAAAGTGCAGAGGACAGTGTAAACCTCTATATCTGGCTTTTGCTGAGCTCACTGAGGCCTTCAATCTTGTCAGCCACAATAGCCTTTCCAATCTTCTTCAACAAATAGGCTGCCAACCTAAGCTTTTGAGTCTTATCAAGTCCTTTCACAGATATGAAAGGAACAGTCAGCTTTGACGGTGCTACATCTGAAACCTTCGATATTCTCAGTGGGGTCAAACAAGGATGTGTGCTTACCCCTACATTCTTTGGCACCTTCTTCTCTCTCCTTCTCTACCATTCTTTTGACTCTTCCTCTGATGGTGTCTACATCCACATCAGACACGATGGAAAGCTTTTCAAACTAGCCAGACTCAGGGCTAAATCCAAAGTAACATGTGTCCTCATCAGAGAAATGGTGCTTGCTGATGATGTTGCCCAAGCAAGTAATACTTATAATGGTCGAAAACACCTTATTGACTGCATCTCTCATACTTGCAGAAAGTTTGCTCTCATAATCGCATAAAAAAGACAGAGATCATGGCTCAGGACCCTCCAATTCCACCCTCACTCTCTATCAATGGCTCACAGTTGGCTAATGTCAATAGCTTCTGATACTTGGGTTGTATTATCTCAGACAACTTGTCTCTGGATGCAGAGATCAATGCTTATACCAGGAAAGCCTCAGGGGTGATGTCCAATCTCACTATGAGAGTCTGGGAGAACAAAAACCTGACCATTATCACAAAGCTGAAAGTGTATCAGGTATGCAGCACTCTCCTCTATGGCAGCAAAACGTGGTCAACCTACGCAAGACAAGAGGCAAAGCTGAACGCGTACCACATGAGGTGCCTACATCAGATACTAGGCATCACATGGAAAGACAAGATCACCAACCGCGACATCCTCAGCAAAGCCAAGTCCCTCTCAATATTTGCCATGCTGAGCCAGAGGCGTTTAGGACATGTTATGGTCAGGTCAGGTCAGGTATGAAGGCATGCCCCAGGACGGCACTTCGCTGCGTCCACCAGCCGCCTCCACTCATCTGGCCGTCTCCTGGCGATCAACCAGACCTGTGCAGGGCCCATACCCCCCGGCAGGGCAGCCCTCAGCTGCGACAACCACGTCGCACGTGGTCGTCCCCACGATCGGCTCCAGCCCCTAGGATCCCGAACGGACAGAATCCGATGTGCTGGGTCCGAAGGCGGGAAACACGCCAAGTGCCCATAGTAGTGCAGCTGATGGTCGCGGATCAAGCAGGTTACTCTTACCATCCCCGCATCCCCGAGCACCTTCTGGTTGGTAACAAAGTCCCACCAGCGGTATCCGAAGATGCGGCAAAGTGAAGTCGTAACAAAGGAGTCCAGTCGTCGTCCAAGCTCAACCGTGAGCGTCCATGTCTCACTTGAGTAGAGCAAGACAGGGAGCACAAGGGAGTGAAAGACTCGGACTTTCGTCCGCCTGCTCAGATACCTCGACTTCCACACGGTCCTGTCCAGTGAGTCCATCGCCCCATAGGCTAGACCAAGTCGACGATTGATCTCGGACCTGCAATCAGTGGAACGATGGACCATGCTGCCAAGGTAAGTGAAAGACTCCACGATCTCTACTCTTTCATGACCCACAGCAATCGAGTCAACAGCAGCATCCAAGACGTCGCCGAAAGCCTGGATCTTGGTTTTGATCCAGGAGACTCGCAAACCAAGCGGTTCCGCCTCCTCACCCAACGAAGAGAGAGTCTCTGTCAGGACATCCACCGTTTCCGCGAAGATCACTGCATCATCGGCAAAGTCCAGATCAGTAATCCGAACCTCACTGAACGACACACCGCAGGCCGATCCACCCGATACCACCACCATGATCCAGTCCATTGCGGTACTGAAGATAGTGGGGGCCAGAACACACCCCTGCCTCACTCCGGTCTTGACCGAAAAGAAGTCAGAGGTGGAGTCCCCACACCTCACAGCACTCTCTGTCCCAGAATACAGTGACGATATCAGCCTCACCTCCCGCCTTAAGCATTTCCACGTGGATACCACAAACTCCTGCAGATTTGCCATCTGCCAAGCGCCACACCGCCCTCTGAATTACCTCAAGAGTTGGCGGGTCGCAGCCTGGGGAGGGTCGGCAACAAGAGTTTCAGCATCCCCAATGGCTAGGCTCCAGTCGGGAGGGTCAGCACGATACAACTCCTCAAAGTACTCGGCCCAACGAGTCCTCACTTCCGATTCTTCAGTAAGGACACTACCGTCTGCAGCTTTCACCGTCTGACATCGCGATGTGGACCGAGAGGCACGGAGGCTCCACAACGCCCTGTAAGCCGGGCGAGAGTCACTCAAATTCAAGTGGCCCTCGACAGTCTCACAGAGATCACCGACCTCAGCCTCCTGATCGCTTCGCACCGCCTTGACGGCTTCGCGCTTCAGGACCCTGGCCAGTCCAACTCTGCCGTCGAGTCGAGCCTGTCTCACTCTCTTGATGATGTCGATTGTCGCAGAGGAGATGGCTATTCCCGGTCGCTTGGGAAACCTCAATATGCACGGGACACCTCCAGGATGCAGTCTCTGAAACTAGTCCAGAGAACCTCCATGCCCGCACCCACGTCCAGATCCTCCAGGGATTCCCCAAGCCTACTGGCGAACTCCGAAGCCACATCAGGATCCCTGAGTCGGCTTATGTCAAATCGCATTTGACAAGCCAGGGCTTTCTCAGGGCGCCTGAAGCAGATCTTCAGAGTCGCCACCAGAAGCCCGTGGTCTCCCGAGAATAGCTGGGCACTTCTGAAGACACGGCAGTTCTGGACCAGCCACCAGCGACTACCTACGAGAACATGGTCGATCTCCTTCCTAGTGATGCCGTCGTTGGAGTACCAAGTCCAGCGTCGCGGATCCGATCTCTGGAGCCACGAGCCAGCAATCCTTAAGCCCCAACTTTTTGCAAAGTCAAAAAGCATTAAGGCGCTTTCATCCCGGTGTCCAGAGCCGTGGGGGCCGACACATGCTTCGTAGCCATTCCAGTTAGTGCCAGTGGTCGCATTGAAGTACCCCAGTACGATCAGGGTGTCCCTTCCCGGAACCCCCGACACCACTGAGTTGAGCTGGTCATAGAAGGTTTCCTTCATAGATCGATCACTTACCCCGGTCGGAGCGTACACTGCGACAATAGAGAGCGTCCCCACTGTGTGAGTCACCCTCAGTCGCATAATACGCTGGTTGACCAGGACCACCTCCGATACCAAAGGAGCCAATCGATCAGCGACGGCGACGGCAACTCTCTGAGTGTGAAGACCGTCGGCCCGGCCAGACCAGTAGTAGGTGTACCCACCGACACCTGTCTCGCTGGACCCAGGCCTCCGCACCTCAGAGAGGGCCGCAATGCTGACGCCAAGCAGACTAAGCTCCCTTGATACCAGAGGCAGGTGAGAGTCATCCCACAGGGAAGTCAAGTTCCATGCGCCGACCCGGACTGACCGCCTCAGATTCAACCGAGGCAACCAAAAGCAGCTGGTGTCCGACACCTTTGCACCGCCCGGGTCACTCACCCTATCATGCCGACCTGGTTGCTCCAGGATTTCACCCCCATCATGGAGTGGGGGTCCCAGAGGCTTTTTCCCCACCCCCCCTCATACGACGCCGCCTAAGGCAGGTGTTGGGGTTACTCCCCCGGAGCAAACTCCAGCGTTTAGTAGTGCGTTTTGCTGGCATTTTTTTAAGAGTGCGGGGGTGCAAACCCCAACCCCTGAGGCTCCTCTAGGGCAGGGGCGCCGCTCCCTGACAGGCAAATTCCCGGAGGTACACATGTTAAGCGTATGGACAAAGTCTTCCAAAAGACCTGCTGTATGGACAACTAGTGGTAGGTACTCACCCAGTTGGCCGCCCACAGCTGAGGTACTCTGATGTCTGTAAAGGGGACCTCAAGTTAACAGGCATAGACACTGGGTCATTTGAATCTACATCACAGGACCGCCCAACTTGGAGAACTGTCAGTGAGGGCATCAAAAGAGCTGAGGAAAGACATGAGAGACAGACGCAGAGGAGATTGAGGAGCAGGTCATCATCAAGTTTGTTGGCCAATACAGAATTCATCTGCGGCTACTGCAGCAGGGACTTCCAGGATTGGGCTCTTTAGCTATCACAGATGCTGCTCCAGTTCCACCTCATCATGGCGCAACCCACCATTTCCTAGATGGATGGAGATCAACATGCTGTAACTTTGCTGGCACAACATCCTGTAAATTCAACATTCAATTCTTGTAAAGAACACAGTTTGTAACTGCTGAATGTACAGACTGCTTTCACGATAACAAAAATATGCTGGGATGTTATGAGCAGTCAAGACTGCATTTTTTTTCCTTCATTTTATTTGAACAAAGAATTCAGTGTCTCACTTTAAAATGTGTAGATGCTTTTTGGGGGAAATGGAAATTTACCTTCAGATTCTCAGAGTGGCTAATATTGCACCTCAAGTGTTACCTTCATGTAAAGACTAGAGCACGGGTTGGGAACCTTTTTGATTAAGAGAGCCATATATATATATATATATATATATATATATAGAGAGAGAGAGAGAGAGGATTTTCTGAGTAGATCCTTCCGTAGGAGAGTGCTCAATACTTTTTGGTAGAGCAAATAAACAAAAGGACAGGACAAAGGCTTTCTATTGAAACTCCATTTATCACTACAGATCTGTTTCGAGGGGTGGTGAAACCATCCCCTCTCTTCAGGTGATTACAGAAGAATAACAGAATAATATTCTTCTGTAATCACCTGAAGAGAGGGGATGGTTTCACCACCCCTCGAAACAGATCTGTAGTGATAAATGGAGTTTCAATAGAAAGCCTTTGTCCTGTCCTTTGTGTATATATATATATATATATATATATATATATATATATATATATATATATATATATATATATATATATATATATACATATATATATATATATATATATATATATATATATATATATATATATATATATATATATATGTATATACAGATATATCTTCTTCTTCTTCTTCTTTTACTTTTGACTGCTCCCTTCAGGGGTCGCCACAGCAAATCATCCGCCTCCACCTCACCCTGTCCTCCGCATCTTCTTTTCTGACTCCAACGACCTTCATGTCTTCCATCACCACATCCATAAATCTCTCCTTTGGTCTTCCTCGATGCCTTCTGCCTGGTAGTTCCAACCTCAGCATCCTATTGCCAATATACTCACCATCCCTCATCTGTACATGTCCAAACCATCTCAATCTAGCCGCTCTGACTTTGTTTCCAAAACATCTTACGTGGGCTGTACCTCTGATATACTCATTTCTGATCCTATCCATCCTCGTTACTCCCAGAGAGAACCTCAACATTTTCATCTCCGCTACCTCCAGCTCTACCTCCTGCCTTTTCCTCAGCACCACTGTTTCTAAGCCATACAACATCGCTGGCCTCACCACCGTCTTGCACACTTTTCCCTTCATTCTTGCTGACACTCTCCTATCGCACATCACACCGGACACTTTTCTCCAACCATTCCAGCCTGCCTGCACACGCTTCTTCACCTTTTTTCCACACTCTCCTTTGCTCTGGATTGTTGAGCCTAAGTACTTAAAAAATCCTCCACCTTCGTTATCTCTTCTCCCTGTAACATCACCGTTCCTCTTGGGTCCTTCTCATTCACACACACATGTATTCTGATTTTCTGAGGCTAACCTTCATTCCTCTCCTTTCCAGGGCATACCTCCACCTCTGTAGATTTTCCTGCACTTGTTCTCTGCTCTCACTACAGATCACAATGTCATCTGCAAACATCATAGTCCATGGAGATTCTTGTCTCACCTCGTCTGTCAGCCTGTCCATCACCATAGCAAACAAGAAGGGGCTCAGAGTTGACACTTGATGGAGTCCCACCTCCACCTTGAATTCATCGGTCACACCGATAGCACACCTCACCACTGTCTTACATCTCTCATACATGTCCTGCACCACTCTAACATACTTCTCTGCCACTCCAGACTTCCTCATGAAATACCACAGTTCTTCTCTCGGCACCCTGTCATATGCTTTTTCTAGATCCACAAATGCACAATGTTGCTCCCTCTGACCTTCTCTGTACTTCTCTATTAACATCCTCAAAGCAAATATTGCATCTGTGGTGCTCTTTCTTGGCATGAAACCAAACTGTTGTTCACAAATGCTGACCTCTGCCCTTAGTCTAGATTCCACTATTCTTTCCCATAATTTGATCGTATGGCTCATCAACTTTATCCCTCTGTAGTTGCTGCAACTCTGCACGTCTCCCTTGTTCTTAAAAATGGGCACCAGCACACTTCTCCTCCACTCCTCTGGCATCTGTTCACTCTCTAGTACCTTGTTAAATGTTCTTGTCAGAAAATCTACTGCTACCTCTCCTAGACACTTCCATACCTCCACAAGTATATCATCAGGACCAACTGCCTTTCCATTCTTCATCTTCTTCAATGCCCTCCTCACTTCACCCTTACTAATCTTTGCTACTTCCTGGTCCTCAACAGTCACCTCTTCTACTTTTTTTCCTCTCTCTCATCTTCCTCATTCATCAGCTTTTCAAAGTACTCTTTCCATCTTCCCAGCACACTTCTGTCATCAGTCAATACATTTCCCTCTCTGTCCTTTATCATTCTAACTTTCTGCACGTCCTTCCCATCTCTATTTCTCTGCTGTGCCAACCTGTATAGATCATTTTCTCCCTCTTTACTGTCCAGCCTATCATACATCATATGCCCTCTGTTTGGCCTTAGCCACTGCTACTTTCGCCTTACGCTGTGTCTCCCTGTACTCCTGTTTACTCACTTCGGTCCTCTCAATGTCCCACTTCTTCTTCGCTAACCTCTTCCTTTGTACACACTCCTGCACGTCCTCATTCTACCACCAAGTCTCCTTGTCTACTTTCCTTCCAGAGGACACACCAAGTACTCTCCTACCTGTGTCCCTGATCACATTTGCTGTGGTTGTCCAGTCATTTGGAAGCACTTCCTGGCCACCCAAAGCCTGTTTCAACTCCTCCTTGAAGACAACACGACACTCTTCCTTTTTCAGCTTCCACCACTTTGTCTTCTGCTCTGCCTTTGCCTTTTTCACCTTTCTCACCATCAGAGTCATCCTGCACACCAACATCCTATGCTGTTTGGCAACACTCTCACCCACTATGACTTTGCAGTCACTGACTTCTTTCAAATTACATCGCCTACACAAGATGTAGTCTACCTGTGTGCTCCTACCTCCGCTTTTACAAGTCACACTATGCTCCTGTTTCTTCTGGAAGAAAGTATTCACCACAGCCATTTCCATCCTTTTTGCAAAATCTATCAACATCTGTCCTTCTGCGTTCCTGTCCTGGATACCAAACCTGCCCATCACTTCCTCGTCCCCTCTGTTGCCTGCACCAACATGTTCATTGAAGTCTGCACCAATGACCTCTGGCAGTACTCTGCATCACTTCATCTAAGTCACTCCAGAATCTCTCCTTCTCTTCTAGCTCACATCCTGCCTGTGGGGCATAAGCACTAACAACATTGAGCATTACACCTTCAATTTCTAACTTGAGACTCATCACTCTGTCTGACACTCTTTTCACTTTTAGAACATTCCTGACAAACTCCTCCTTCAAGATGACTCCGATTCCATTTCTCTTCCCATCAACACCGTGATAAAATAGCTTAAACCCTGCTCCTAAGCTTTTAGCTTTGCTACCTTTCCACCTGGTCTCCTGATCACACAGTATGTCCACTTTCCTCCTCTGCATCATGTCAGCCAGTTCTCTACCTTTTCTTTGCATAGTTCCAACATTCAAAGTCCCCACTCAGTCCTAGACTCATGCCTTTCCTCTTCTCTGTCTTCCTACGGACACGCCTCCCACCGCTCCTTCTTCGACGTCTTCGACCAACAGTCGTCCAATTTCCATCAGCACCCTGTTGATTGACAGCACTGATGGCGTTCGTTGTTAACCCGGGCCTCGACCGATCCGGTATGGGGGTAATACTTCTGATTTGCATCATAAATGGTTGGCATTGGTTTTACGTCGGATGCCCTTCCTGACACAACCCTCTGCATTTCTCTGGGCTTGGGACCGGCATGAGGGGGAGAGACACTGGTCAGTGCCCCCCCCCCCATCTCATGGCTGCATTTATATATATATATATACAAAAATAAAACAAAAATAGAACAATAATAAAAGGATAGGACAAAGACTTTCTATTGAAACTCCATTTATCACTACAGATCTGTTTCGAGGGGTGGTGAAACCATCCTCTCTCTTCAGCTGATTATAGAGGAATGATTACAAAGTGCTATATATATATATATATATATATATATATATATATATATATATATATATATATATATATATATATATATATATATATATATATATATATATATATATATATATATATATATATATATATATATATATATATATATATATATATATATATATATATATGGGGCAGTGGTGGGCTAGTGGTATAGGGCCCTGTATCGCTGATCCAAAGGATGGGGTTCAAGTCCCATTCTCCACAAGGTTGTCAACGTCCCCCCAGTGCAGCTAACTGGGTTATCAAAGGCGGGCCATGTCTCTCACTGTCTATGGTGAGAGGCATGTAAAAGAACCATTGCTGACTTTCGTAAAGAGTAGGCTGCAAAGTCGTCAGCGTGTTTCTGTCCCTTGCTAAAAGGGTTGTGACAGGAAGGGCATCCGACGTAAAAACCTCTGCCAAATCAAACGTGCGAATCAGATGATTCGCTGTGGCGACTCCCGAGTAAAAGGGAAAAAAGCCGAAAGGAAGACAGACATATATATATAGAGGATTTTCTGAGTAGATCCTTCCGTAGGAGAGTGCTCAATACTTTTTGGTAGAGCAAATAAACAAAAGGACAGGACAAAGGCTTTCTATTGAAACTCCATTTATCACATATTATGATAAATGGAGTTTCAATAGAAAGCCTTTGTCCTGTCCTTTTGTTTATTTGGACATATATATATATATATATATATATATATATATATATATATATATATATATATATATATATATATATATATATATATATATATGTGTGTGTGTGTGCGTGTATGTGTGTGTGCGTGCGCACGAGCTTGTGCCAATCTCGAATTAAGACATTATGATGAATGTGTAACACACTGAATGTGTTCTTCAGTTAAACTGCTGTATGATAAAGTTACGGGTAGCTCACATTGACACACTTTACTCTGCTCTTTTATTTATTTTCCTTTATTCATAAATATTATATAAATAAATTAATTAAATCTAATCTTCTGAGGGCCAAATATATACTTTTAATACTAAGACCAACAATTTTAGAGTATAATATGACTCCGAATTTATTTTAAACGACATTCTTTTAACAAAGTTTTTTATTAATAAGAAACATACTTCTTACTATTAATGTGACTTCTGGTGCTGCATGGTTTTGCTGATAGCTTTGTAGTCTGGTTGATACGGGGTGAGGTTCAGCTTCATGCAGGCGTTTCGGCTTCCATCTATTACATGACTGCAGGTTGGTCTTGATGCTTTTCAGGTGTGAGAAGGGCCGCTTGCATGCGCATGTGGAGACAAACATGGTCAATACGACTCACATGCTGCAATGTTTATGTGACAGGAAGCGCATCCCACATACCTGTCAACCCTTAAGATTAATAAAAAGTGAGAAGCAGGAGTCCAGGGAGCACAGCCCCCGGTCAGGTCCTGGGTGACGCTATGGTGGGGGGTGAGAGTGGGGAACGAATTTTGTATTTCAGGGTCTTTAAGAGTGATTTTTAAGCCATTTCATGTAAGTTTTATATGTAATGATTAAACACAGATATAGGGGAAAAAATACAAAATTACATACATGTCTTTAATATTTAATAATGTAATGTAAATTAAATCTTCAATGAAAGAACTAATGAAATTATGAAGTATAAACTAATAACATATGAAAAATAAGGTTGGCTAAGTAAAGTATTAATTGTAATGCAGCTGTGTGTGTGTGTGTTGGGGGGGGCACAAACCAGTGTCTCTCCCTCACGTCGGTCCCAAGCCCGGATAAATGCAGAGGGTTGCATCAGGAAGGGCATCCGGCGTAAAACAAATGCCAAATAAAATATGCGAATCACAAGAAAGAATGACATACCGGATCGGTCGATGCCCGGGTTAACAACGACTGCCATCAGTGCTGTTAACCAACAGGGTGCTGGTGGAAATTGGACGACTGTTGGTCAAAGACGTCAAAGAAGGAGAGCTGGGCAGAGAGAGAAGAGGAAAGGCATGAGTCTAGGACTGAAAGTAGGGACTTTGAATATTGGAAACATGGCAGGAAAAGGTAGAGAGCTGGCTGACATGATGCAGAGGAGGAAGGTGGACATACTGTGTGTTCAGGAGACCAGGTGGAAAGGTAGCAAGGCTAGAAGCTTAGGAGCAGGGTTTAAGCTGTTTTTTCATGGTGTGGATGGGAAGAGAACTGGAGTCGGAGTTTGTCTAGAAGTGAAAAGAGTGTCAGACAGAGTGATGAGTCTCAAGTTAAAAATTGAAGGCGTGATGTTCTATGTTGTTAGTGCTTATGCCCCATAGGCAGGATGTGAGAGAGAAGAGAAGGAGAGATTCTGGAGTGAGTTAGATGAAGTGATGCAGAGTACCCCCAGAGGTGAAAGAGTGGTCATTGGGGAAGACTTCAATGGACATGTTGGTGCAGGAAACAGAGGGGACGAGGAAGTGATGGGTAGGTTTGGTATCCAGGACAGGAACGCAGAAGGATAGTTGGTAGGACATGTTGGTAGATTTTGCAAAAAAGATGGAAATGGCTGTGGTGAATATTTTCTTCCAGAAGAGAGAGGAGCATAGGGAGACAGTGGAAAGTGGAGGTAGAAGCACACAGGTTGACTACATCTTGTGCAGGCGATGTGATTTGAAGGAAGTCAGTGACTGCAAAGTAATAGTGGGTGAGAGTGTTTCCAAACAGCATAGGATGCTGGTGTGCAGGAGGATGCTGATGGTGAGGAAGGTGCAGAAGGCAAAGGCAGAGCAGAAGACAATGTGGTGGAAGCTGAAAAAGGAAGCGTGTCGGGTTGTCTTCAAGAAGGAGTTGAAACAGGCTTTGGGTGGTCAGGAAGTGCTTCCAGATGACTGGACAACTACAGCTAATGTGATCAGGGAGACAGGTAGGAGAATACTTGGTATGTCATCTGGAAGGAAAGTAGATAAGGAGACTTGGTGGTGGAATGAGGAAGTGCAGGAGTGTGTACAAAGGAAGAGGTTAGCTAAAAAGAAGTGGGACATTGAGAGAACTAAAGAGAGTAAACAGGAGTACAGGGAGACACAGCGTAAGGCGAAGCTAGTGGTGTCAAAGGACAAACAGAGGGCGTATGATGACTTGTATGCTCGGTTCGAAAATAAAGAGGGAGAAAATGATTTATACAGGTTGGCACAGCAGAGAAATAGAGATGGGAAGGACGTGCAGCAAGTTAGAGTGATGAAGGACAGAGAGGGAAATGTATTGACTGATGACAGAAGTGTGCTGGGAAGATGGAAAGAGTACTTTGAAGAGCTGATGAATGAGGAAGATGAGAGAGAGGAAAAAAAGTAGAAGAGGTGACTGTTGAGGACCAGGAAGTAGCAAAGATTAGTAAGGGTGAAGTGAGGAGGGCATCGAAGAGGATGAAGAATGGAAAGGCAGTTGGTCCTGATGACATACCAGTGGAGGTATGGAAGTGTCTAGGAGAGGTAGTGGTAGATTTTCTGACAAGAACATTCAACAAGGTCTTTGAGACTGAGAGGATGCCAGAGGAACGGAGGAGAAGTGTGATGGTGCCCATTTTTAAGAACAAGGGAGACATGCAGAGCTGTGGCAACTACAGAGGGATAAAGTTGATGAGCCATACGATGAAGTTATGGGAAAGAATAGTGGAAGCTAGACTGAGTGCAGAGGTCAGCATTTGTGAACAACAGTTTGGTTTCATGCCAAGAAACAGCACCACAGATGCAGTGTTTGCTTTGAGGATGTTAATAGAGAAGTACAGAGAAGGTCAGAAGGAGCTGCATTGTGCATTTGTGGATCTGGAGAAAGCATATGACAGGGTGCCGAGAGAAGAACTGTGGTATTGTATGAGGAAGTCTGGAGTGGCAGAGAAGTATGTTCAAGTGGTGCAGCACATGTATAAGAGATGTAAGACAGTGGTGAGGTGTGCTGTCGGTGTGACAGAAGAGTTCAAGGTGGAGGTGGGACTGCATCAAGGGTCAGCTCTGAGCCCCTTCTTGTTTGCTATGGTGATGGCTAGGCTGACAGACAAAGTTACACAAGACTCCCCATGGACTATGATGTTCGCAGATGACATTGTGATCTGTAGTGAGAGCAGAGAACAAGTGCAGGAAAATCTGAAGAGGTGGAGGTATGCCCTGCAAAGGAGGGTATGAAGGTTAGCCTCAGTAAGACAGAACACATGTGCATGAATGACAAGGACCCAAGAGGAACGGTGAGGTTACAGGGAGCAGAGATAAGGAGGTGGAGGATTTTCAGTACTTAGGCTCAATAATCCAGAGCAATGGAGAGTGTGGAAAAGAGGTGAAGAAGTGTGTGCAGGCAGGTTGGAATGGTTGAAGAAAAGTGTCCGGTGTCGTGTGTGATAGGAGAGTATCGGCAAGAATGAAAGGAAAAGTGTACAAGACAGTGTTGAGGCCAACGATGTTGTATGGTTCACAAACAGTGCCCCTGAGGAAAAGACAGGAGGCAGAGCTGGAGGTAGCAGAGATGAAAATGTTGAGGTCCTCTTTGGGAGTAACGAGGATGGATAGGATTAGGAATGAGCACATCAGAGGACAGCACATGTAAGAGGTTTTGGAGACAAAGTCAGAGAGGCTAGATTGAGATGTTTGGACATGTACAGAGGAGGGATAGTGAGTATATTGGTAGTAGGATTCTGAGGTTGGAACTACCAGGCAGAAGGCCAAGAGGAAGACCAAAGAGACGATTCATGGATGTGGTGAAGGAGGACATGAAGGTCGTTGGTGTAAGAGAAGAAGATGCAGAGGATAGGGTGAGATGGAGGCAGATGATTCGCTTTGGTGACCCCTGAAGGGAAAAGCCGAAAGGAAATGAAGACGTAAAGTATTAATTGTAACATTTCTCTTTTTTGAAGTTTTATCCAAATAATTCTTCATAATAATCTTTGCTGTCTTCGCTCATAGATGGAATGTATCATATGCAGCAACCTTGCAACTACACAATTAGTTTACAAACTGAAACTAATTAACCATGTTGACAAATCTACTCATATAGATGGCAAGTATCATTTGCAGCAACATCGCAACAACACATGGAATTACAATCTGAAACTTAACAATGTTAACAAATCTAACTAAATCTACATTTAACTAAATTAGTCAATGAAAACATAATTTGAGCAAGTTTCACAACGTTTAGTTTTTAAGTGCACGTATGAATCTGATTTTACGGTAAAGGATCCCACAGCCAGAAGCAGAAAGAGAAGTTGTATGTTTACATAAAAGATATGGCCTATGGTATTTGCTCGCAGAAATTACCACCTTAAAAATAATAATAATAATAATAATCATAAAATTGGGATAGTTGTATTAATGCGTGAGATTTTAGACACCTTGCGTGAGAGATTGAGGATGAAATGAAATGCGTGAGAGTTGACAAGTCTGGTCCCAATTCAATCAGCTGGTCTGCAGGTTTAAGTTTTTTCATTCTGTCCATTTGTGTTTTGCTTGCCAGCTCTGCTTGGCTTCTTGTACATGAGCTGATCAAAACGAAGGAAATTCACCTCATCAAGATTAACAGTGAAGTTCCGGCAACAACAACTACCAGTATATTACCGTAACAACAGCAGATTTTTTTTAACATTGTGGGTGTGGTTACAGTTTTATTTACAAACAAGCAAAAACAAATACTGGTGTATAAATCTCTTAAAGCAAATTAAATGTCAATGAGACACTAACAAAACACCTCTTTAATTACAGTTTTTCTAAACAGCTTCTTAACTTTAATGAACAGTTTGGAGTGTTGTTACTATAATAACCATGATGTGTGGGTGTGTGGGTGTGTTTGTGGCTGTGTTTGTTTGGTTGGTATAGCTGAACGTCATCAATGTGGTTCCGAACTCTGATGGACATATTCCTGTGGGCAGTTCCTTCCCAACTCATCAACCTCAACTGGTAAGAGAAACCTGTAGAATGTCAATTATCTGTACATTACCAAGCTTGTGTTTTAATGATTTAAAGGTAATTAACCGGTCCATGTTTCCTTTGTTTTTGTTACAGGACAGTACACTGAACACCATCCCTTTGAACAATCCTCCTGCGGAATATCCTCCAGCGTACTGCGAGAAAACCCCACCAGAGCACACAGGGTTCTAAATAAGAAATTCAGATGTTCACGCTTTTTATCTCTTAAACTGAACAAGATTATAAACGATAGGGCTGCCCAATAAAACCAGTTTATCAGTTTAAATCGGTTCTAACATGCAAAAAATATGTATTGTGATACTCTGAAACAAAACCGGATTTTTGAAATGCATTCGGAAAACAGTAAAAAATAAAAAATAAATAAATAAATAAATAAATAAAAACCTTCGGCTATTCCTGTTAATTGTACCGGAAGTAATGCTTTCGTTGAGAGAACAAAAAAATGTGCCCGCAGAGGTCCCGGCAGGTAATCCTGACACAATCGTGTTTTCGTCCTCATATCTGCAGTCATTCAGTGTGTGGAGAGCCCGGTATAATAATATCAATGCCCTGATTGGGCAGTGAGGATTGTCCCGAAAGCCTTCATCCAATAGAATTTGTACAGATATGGAAATTCCTGCTAAAAACAAAACCATGGTTCATGTTGCGAATTGCTCAGGAATTTACTTACCTAGTACTTCTAGATTTTCACTTAAAACATTTATTTTAAAATAAGCAAAAGAGGGAAGTGGTCCCATGAACCTGACAAGTCACATTAATCATGCATTTATTTTTATTTTTTTTATATTTATTTTTATTTTATTTTATTTTATATTTTGCTTAATCCGGCAGTAATATCTCTGTTGATTCTGAAAAAAATAACGTCTCACAACTTGTGGACTGAGCCTGAGGCTCAACATGCTCCAAATCTGTCCCAGATTCTGGTAAATTACATTCCACAAAATTTGACGGATTTTCCTGAGCCGTCAGTGTCACTGTAAGTGTTAGATGTGTGGCATGTGCCCAAGCAGGCCTATGGGCATTGCTATGATGGCAATAATATAATATACATGTAATGTTAATATATATTTTTTGACAGACAGACATTTTTATTCAGTATAAGGCCACTGTTCCATAATACATACATGAATTAACTTATACATTGCAGGAGTTTGCAAGAGTGATTAAAGAGTTCCTTATTTCTGAACATTATATTAAAAGAGGCACATTTTTTAATGACAGATTCAGTTGTCGACGACATTAGATTAACAGAGCTCTTTTGATGGTGGGTAGTTGATATGTTTAGCTAAAAGATCGTTTATTTTAACATTAAATAGAGCTGATGAGGTAATCTAAAGCTCAGAAGAGTTAAGAGTCTATACCAGGGATTAGGAAACTTTTGGAGTAAGAAAGCCAATAAATAAATAAATAAATAAATACATAATTAATAATAATAATAATAATAATAATAATAATAATAATAATAATAATAATAAAATTGAATCTAATCCTCTGAGAGCCAAATATATTTTTTTAATACTGAGACCAAGAATTTTTAGAGTATTATAAGATTCTGAATTTATTTTAAACATTGTTATAATGAAGTTAGAAAAGTACTTCTTACTATTCATGCAACTTCTGGTGCTACATGGTGTTGCTGATGGCTTGGTAGTCTGGTCGATATGTAGTGAGGTTAAGCTTCATGCAGACGTTAGGTTTCCATCTATTACACCAGACTGCAGGTTGGTTTTGATGCTTTTCAGGTGAGAAGGACTGCTCATGCACATGTGGAGCCAAGCATAGTCAGTATGACAGGACTCACATGCTGCAGTGCTTATGTGACAGGAAGCGCACCCCATGTTTTGGCAATCAGCTGGTTTGAGGTTTTTCCATGTCTGTCCATTTGTGTTCGCTTTCCAGCTCTGCTTGGCTTCGTGTAAATGTGAGGATCAAAAATTAGGGAAATTTACCCAAAGACAACTCACGCAGACTGATTCATACAATCCAACAAAATTAGAGTTTCAAGGTATCGGCCTCGCCCACACACTGGAGTACAGAAATGATTGGCTCTCCGCTGCATGCCACAGCGACAAGTGGCATTGAAAATATATGTATAGATTGAAATACGTGAGATTTATTTCTGTTTTTGTTTTATTTGATGGATTTTTTCTGTATTTTTATTTAAAGGACAGCAAAATTATGTATTAGTTATTCTGTTAAGAAAGGCCACCTGATTTATCTGAGAGCCAGATGCAGTCATCAAAAGAGCCACATCGACATGCGAGCCATAGGTTCCCGACCCCTGGTCTCCACCAATATTTCACTGCCCTCGTCATGTAAAGCTGAGGAAGGAACCAACCACATTCTCCAAGATCCATACTGTTACTTTTACTGACTTTGAAATGTTTGCATGTTGCTATTTGGACTTGTTTGATAATTTTACAATATGTAACACCCCAAATTTCTGAGTCGTTAAAAAGGATAGGTTTAACCATAGCATCAGATACTAAAAAAAAAAAATCTACACATGATGAATAACCTACTCTTCTTTGAGATCTATAAATAGCCATAAAGGCTTTATTGGCTTGAGCGGCAAGAGTGGTATGAGCTTTAGTCCATACTAGCCTAGGTGCGAACACTAAACCTGTAATAAGAAACAACTTCCAACCTTTGATCAAAAAGAAACCACTTTTCATTATGTCTGAGAGGTCCACTATTTCTAAACAAAATAACTTTAGTCTTGTCTATATTAATGTACAATAAAAGTAATGTTAATAGTTATATATAAATATATAAATCTACTCATCATAGGGTCATAGGTCTGATGAGGTCTAGTTGTGCATGATACAGTTCTGTGAGTGCACAGATGATGCTCCACCTTTAATCCCGCCGTAAAAATTTAAGGCTTCACAATATGCTAATAAAGGCACTAGATGCACTTACATTATTCTAATGTTTGTTGTGTGTACTTAATGTGTAAATAGCTTATCCTTCTCAATATGCAGTTCTACTTCAGTGTTAGTGTTTGTGCTAAAGTTTAAAACATTAAATTTTCAGAAGTAGATTTTTTTTCTGATGCTTAGAATTTTTATTTTAATAACTATAAACAACATTTTTAATGTTGTCGATTTCTCTTTTTGAAATAAAGAATAAATACTTTCAAGAACAGGCTCACTTTTAATTTAAAATTCTTCTTGCAATACATATCACAATACATGCTCGGACTCACAATATTCCGCAATACATAATAGGCAATACCCAGCTCTAATAAACAATCTCACTCTTGCACTTCTTTCACATCACACTGATTCCGCCAACAACTAAACACATCTACATTTGTTAGGCGCTCCACTGAAAGGAGGCACTTGTCGCACAGACCACTTTTGAGATAAAGGCAAGAAAAGTAAAAATGTAAGCCACTCCACCGAAGGTAGGCTCTTGGGTCCAAAAACGAAAAATTTGATTTTTGCACAGTCAGATAAAGGAGGCCCAATGCTGCAAAATGCAACAAAAGGTTTGTCAATACCTTGAAAACTGACCGAGTTATGCCTTTTCTTATGTCAGCATTCAACTAGAAATTTCAAATTTTAACATTTTATGATTTTATAATTTATCATAACATTTATCGAAATTCGGATTTTTGCATAAACTATTAAAACGTATTCAACTATCACTTGCTCACGTGAAATCGAGTAAAACTCACTAAAAATGTCTCTTTTTCTATTTTTCTGGTGAGTACCCTCATAAAACTGGATAAAAACAGTTGCAAACTTACTGATTTTCGTTGCTATTATTCACCGAGTTTGGTACAAGACACATTATAATCCATTCATCAGAAGAATGGCCGTGAGGTAGTCTCTCCATTTTGGATACTGTTTTGATATTAAAATGCCATTTCAGTGAATACAATACAGTGTATGAGGATGATATGCTCGTAAACAATGCAGGCTAGTTGCTAAGGAATATCTGAAACAAGCACACAGATTGGTCAACTCGGGCTTGCACATGCGGAGTGCCCGTCACACATTAACTTCTGGTTTACTTCCTGCTTCTGGTTTACCGCCAGGTGGAATTAATCTCGGACTTTCTCTTCAATAACAGTCATTAAGTTCATTTATAAGATTGAGAATACACTTAATTTCTGGAAAAGGCGAGTCAAATGTCATTTGTAATGTCTAGCAGCATTAGTATAGATGTTAAATTTGACGTGAGATTTGGGCTTTGAAGATGCCGGAATGCTTGGCGTTCTTTAAGATTATTTCACTGGTGAGTATTTTTAAATCCCAAAAGATACTACAGCACCAGTTCCAAGAAAGAAAGGAGAACTATGGTGGTGAAGAAAGTGAGGGAGGTGGAAGAGGACAGGAGAAGGGTGAAAATGACGGGACTGATCAAGCAGGAGGCACATATGAGATGGGAGGTACCGGAGAGAAAGTTGAGCCACAGGGATGTGGTCAACATGCCAGAAAACAGATTCAAGTTTCTGGTAAAGGCAGTGTATGACCTGTTACCGACACCACAGAATAAAAAGACCTGGTTCGGCACAGAGGGAAGGTGCAATTTATTTGGAGAGAAGGGGACTCTCTCCCACATATTAAGTGGATGCAAGGTGGCGTTAGCACAAGGGAGATACCAGTGGCGCCACGATCAAGTCTTGAGAGAGATAGCCCAGTGCATCGAAGAAAGAAGAAGAAACAACAACGCATCCCCAAGGTCAAGGGAGAGTGGTGGGATCACCTTTGTGAAGCAAGGAGAAAAACCCAAAGCAAAGACCCAACAATCAGCAGGTAACTATTTGGATGGGGCAGCAGACTGGCACCTCTTAGTTGACCTGGATAAGAAACTCAAGGTCCCAGAGAAAGTGGCAGAGACAAACCTCAGACCAGATATGCTGCTGTTGTCAAATAGCACTAAGAGGATGGGGGTTATCAAGCTGACAGTGCCAAGTGAGGAGAGGGTGGAGATCTCAGGGGAGCTGAAAAGAAACAAGTATATAACACTGGAGATTGAGGGAAAAAGAAATGGCTTGGTGGTCCAGGTCTGGACAGTAGAGGTTGGCTGCCGGGGCTTCCCAGCTGCTTCCATGGTGGCCTTCCTCAAGGCGATTGGAATAGGAGGAGGAGAGAGAAGTAGAGCCCTGAGGAGAATTGGAGAAGCAACAGAAAAAGCAAGCAAAGCAATATAGACCTGGAGCTGCATACCAGTATGGGGAAGGAGTGATTATCTGGTCTGGTGGCAATAGCTGCTGGCGGCGCCAGGCCGAGGGGTACCACCGGAAGCCGTCAAAACCCATACTCACTGAAGTAACCTGGCCTGGTTGGTGGCTGACGAGGACCAGAATCACTATCAGTCCATATCTGCCTTTGAAGAAACTGGGCCACCATGAGAGCATTAGGTTGGCCGAGATAGGTTAGGCCAACTAACTTTATTATTCCTTTCTATGCATTTAAAATTCAATTATGGAATTTTTTTGATTACTTGATTTGTGTGTAATCTTGTCTGGACTGGACATGCTGGATCATGGGTTGTTTAGTTTTGCACGAAATTTGGTCAAGACCTGAAAATACTTAAATGTTTCATTCCTTTGACAGATGAACAAAATGATGATGATGATACCAACTGTGTTGATGATGATTTTTATTTTGATGTTGATGAAGAAGTGGCATCTTCTTTTACTTTCGGCTGCTCCCTTCAGGGGTCGCCACAGCAAATTATCCACCTCCATCTCACCCTGTCCTCTGCATCTTCTTTACGGACTCCAACAACCTTCATGTCTTCCTTCACCACATCCATAAAGCTCTTCTTTGGTTTTTCCTCGAGGCCTTCTGCCTGGTAGTTCCAACCTCAGCATCCTACTGCCAATATACTCACTATCCCTTCTCTGTACATGTCCAAACCATCTCAATCCAGCCTCTCTGACTTTGTCTCCAAAACATCTTACATGGTTATTGTCCCTCTGATATACTCATTCCTAATCCTATCCATCCTCGTTACTCCCAGAGAGAACCTCAACATTTTCATCTCCGCGAACTCCAGCTCAGCCTCCTGCCTTTTGCTCAGTACCACTGTTTCTAATCCATACAACATCGCTGGCCTCAACACCGTCTTGTACACTTTTCCCTTCATTCTTGCTGACACTCTCCTACGCACATCACACTGGACACTTTTCTCCAACCATTCCAGCCTACCTGCACACGCTGTTTCACCTCTTTTCCACACTCTCCATTGCTCTGGATTGTTGAGCCTAAGTACTTAAAATCCTCCACCTTCGTTATCTCTGCTCCCTGTAACATCACCGTTCCTCCTGGGTCCTTCTCATTCACACAGATGTATTCTGATTTTCTGAGGCTAACCTTCACTCCCCTCCTTTCCAGGGCATACCTCCACCTCTTCAGATTTTCCTGCATTTGTTCTCTGCTCTCACTACAGATCACAATGTCATCTGCAAACATCATAGTCCATGGAGATTCTTGTCTCACCTCGTCTGTCAGCCTGTCCATCACCATAGCAAACAAGAAGGGGCTCAGAGCTGACCCTTGATGCAGTCCCACCTCCAACTTGAACTCTTCTGTCACACTGACAGCACACCTCACCACTGTCTTACATCTCTCATACATGTCCTGCACCACTCTAACATATTTCTCTGCCACTCCAGACTTCCTCATGCAATACCACAGTTCTTCTCTTGGCACCCTGTCATATGCTTTTTCCAGATCAACAAAGGCACAATGCAGCTCCCTCTGACCTTCTCTGTACTTCTCTATTAACATCCTCAAAGCAAGCATTGCATCTGTGGTGCTCTTTCTTGGCATGAAACCAAACTGTTGTTCACAAATGCTGACCTCTGCCCTTAGTCGAGCTTCCACTATTCTTTCCCATAACTTCATCGTATGGCTCATCAACTTTATCCCTCTGTAGTTGCCGCAACTCTGCACGTCTCCCTTGTTCTTAAAAATGGGCACCAGCACACTTCTCCTCCACTCCTCCGGCATATGCTCACTCTCTAGGACCTTGTTGAATGTTCTTGTCAGAAAATCTACCACTACCTCTCCTAGACACGTCCATACCTCCACAGGTATGTCATCAGGACCAACTGCCTTTCCATTCTTCATCCTCTTCAATGCCCTTCTCACTTCACCCTTACTGATCTTTGCAACATCCTGCTTCTCAATGGTCACCTCTTCTACTCTTTTTTCTCTCTCATTTTCCTCATTCATCAGCTCTTCAAAGTATTCTTTCCATCTTCCCAGCACACTTCTGTCATCAGTCAATACATTTCCCTCTCTGTCCTTTATCAATCTAACTTGCTGTATGTCCTTCCCATCTCTATTTCTCTGCTGTGCCAACATGTATAGATCATTTTCTCCCTCTTTACTGTCCAACCTATCATACAAGTCATCATACGCCCTCTGTTTGGCCTTAGCCACTGCTACTTTCGCCTCACGCTGTGTCACCCTGGACTCCTGTTTACTCTCTTCGGTCCTCTCAATGTCCCACTTTTTCTTAGCTAACCTCTTCCTTTATACACACTCCTGCACTTCCTCATTCCACCACCTAGTCTCCTTATCTACTTTCCTTCCAGAGGACACACCAAGTACTCTCCTACCTGTGTCCCTGATCACATTTTCTGTGGTTGTCCAGTCATTTGGAAGCACTTCCTGGCCACCCAAAGCCTGTTTCAACTCCTCTTTGAAGACAACACGACACTCTTCCTTTTTCAGCTTCCACCACTTTGTCTTCTGCTCTGCCTTTGCCTTCTTCACCATCAGCGTCATCCTGCATACCACCATCCTATGCTGTTTGGCAACACTCTCACCCACTACTACTTTGCAGTCACTGACTTCCTTCAAATTACATTGCCGACACAAGATGTAGCCAACCTGTGTGCTCCTACCTCCGCTTTTATAAGTCACCCTATGCTCCTGTTTCTTCTGGAAGAAAATATTCACCACTGCCATTCCCATCCTTTTTGCAAAATCTATCAACATCTGTTCTTCTGCGTTCCTGTCCTGGATACCAAACCTGCCCATCACTTCCTCGTCCCCTCTGTTGCCTGCACCAACAAGTCCATTGAAGTCTGCACCAATGACCACTCTTTCACCTCGGGGTACTCTGCATCACTTCATCTAAGTCACTCCAGAATCTCTCCTTCTCTTCTAGCTCACATCCTGCCTGTGGGACATAAGCATTAACAACATTGAGCATTACACCTTCAATTTCTAACTTGAGACTCATCAGTCTGTCTGACACTCTTTTCACTTTTAGAACATTCCTGACAAACCCCTCCTTCAAGATGACTCCTACTCCATTTCTCTTCCCATCCACACCATGATAAAATAGCTTAAACCCTGCTCCTAAACCTTTAGCTTTGCTACCTTTACACCTGGTCTCCTGAACACACAGTATGTCCACCTTCCTCCTCTGCATCATGTCAGCCAGCTCTCTACCTTTTCTTTGCATAGTTCCAACATTCAAAGTCCCCACTCTCAGTCCGAGACTCATGCCTTTCCTCTTCTCTCTCTGCCTGCGAACACGCCTCCCACCTTCTCCTTCTTCGACGTCTTCGACCAACCAGTAGTCCAATTTCCATCAGCACCCTGTTGATTGACAGCACTGATGGCAGTCGTTGTTAACCCGGGCCTCAACCGATCCGGTATGGGGGTAGTACTTCTGATTTGCATCATAAAAGTTTGGCATTGGTTTTACGTCGGATGCCCTTCCTGACACAACCCTCTGCATTTCTCCGGGCTTGGGACGGGCATGAGGGGGAGAGACACTGGTTAGTGCCATCCCCCTACCTCATGGCTGCATTAATGGCATCTGTTAATAAAAGTGTGCATGAGTGGTTTTTGTGAAGATGATGTGATCCTTTCTGCTGAGCAGGTTATAGATTAAGATGACAATGATTAGGGCAGAGTTCATGAAGCTTACTTGTATAGCGAGATACGAGAATTTTGTTATCTAGTTTTCTCATGTATAGTTTTCTTAATTTCAGTGTGATTGTGTGAACCTGAGAGTGTTTTTATTTTTTTTTTGGCCAATAAATATCATTCGAAGGCATTTGAACCTTTATATAATGGTCGAAAAGATACATACTGATCTTATTGGAATAAACAAATGAAAAAAAAAGTCGTATACACACACACACACACACACACACACACACACACACACACACACACACTTTCCTTCGGCTCGAATTATCATCATCATCATCATCATCATCATCATCATCATCATCATCATCATCATCATCTTCCGCTTAGTCCAGGTTCGGGTTGTGGGGGCAGCAACCTAAGCAAAGAGGTCCAGACGTCCCTCTCCTGAGCCACTTCCTCTAACTCTCCCGGGGGGACACCGAGGCGGTCCCAGACAAGCCGAGAGACATAGTCCCTCCAGCATGTTCTAGACCCCGGGGTCTCTTCCCGGTTGGACATGCCTGAAACACCACACCAGGGAGGCGTCCGGGGGGCATTCTAACCAGATGCCCGAGCCACCTCAACTGGCCCCTCTCAATGCGGAGGAGCAGCGGATCTATTCCGAGCTCTCCCCGGATGGTGGAGCTTCTCACCTTATCACTAAGAGAGAACCCCGCCACCTGGCGAAGGAAGCTCATTTCAGCCGCTTGTATCCGTGATCTTGTTCTTTCGGTCATTACCCAAAGCTCATGACCATAGGTGAGGGTTGGAACGGAGATCGACCGGTAAACTGAGAGCTTCGCCTTGCGGCTCAGCTCCTTCTTCACCACGACGGACCGGTACAGGCACCGCTTAACAGCATAGGCTGCAGCGATCCGTCTGTTGATCTCTCGCTCCTTCCTTCCCTCACTCGTAAACAAGACCCCAAGATACTTAAACTCCTCCACTTGGGGCAGGACCTCATTCCCGACCCGGAGGGTGCATTCCACCATTGTCCGACTGAGAACCATGGCCTCGGACTTGGAGGTACTGATCTTCATCCCGGCTGCTTCGCACTCAGCTGTGAATCGCTCCGATGAGAGCTGGAGGGCCCGACTTGATGAAGCCAAAAGGACAACCTCACATCCACAAAAACCAGAGACGATATCCAATGGCCACCAAACCAGAACCCCTCATTGCCTCGACTGCACCTAGAAATTCTGTCCATAAAAATTATGAACAGAATCGGTGACAAAGGACAGCCTTGGCGGACTCCAATTCCCACTGAAAACGAATCTGACCTGCTGTTACCAATACGGACCAAACTCTGGCTCCGGTGATACAGCGACCGAATAGCTCGTAGCAACGGGTCCGGAACGCCATACTCTCGGAGCACACCCCACAAGATTGCTCGAGGGACATGGTCGAAAGCCTTCTCCAAAACCACAAGGCACATGTGGACAGATTGGGCAAATTCCCATGCCCCCTACAGAATCCTGTGGAGCGTATAGAGTTGGTCAAGAGTGCTATGGCCTGGATGAAAACCACATTGTTCCTCCTGAATCCGAGGTTCGACTATCGGTCGGATCCTCCTCTCTTGTACCCCTGCATAGACTTTCCCAGGTAGGCTGAGGAGTGTAATTCCCAGATAATTGGAACATACCCTCCGGTCCCCCTTCTTAAAAATTGGGACCACCACCCCAGTTTGTCAATCCAGAGGTACAGCCCCTGATGACCACGCGATGTTGCAGAGACGTGTCAACCAAGACAGTCCTACAACATCCAGAGCCCTGAGATATTCCGGGAGGATCTCGTCCAACCCCGGAGCTCGACCACCAAGGAGCTTTTTGACAACCTCAGTGACCTCCACTCCAGTGATGGGCAGACCCTCATCCAAACCCCCAGGGTCTTCCTCTTCCACGGAGGGCATGTTGGTGGGATTGAGGAGGTCCTCAAAGTATTCCCTCCACCTCTCGACGACATCCCCAGTCAAGGTAAGCAGCTCCCCACCGCCACTGTAAACAGTGTTTGTGAAGAACTGCTTCCCCCTCCTGAGGCATCGGATGGTGGTCCAGAACCTTTTTGAGGCCAACCGAGAATCACTCTCTAGGCCCTCACCGAACTCCTTCCACGCCGAGATTTTGTATCTGTGACAGCCTTGGCTGCAGCACGTTTGGCCTGCCGGTACCCGTTTGCTGCCTCGGGAGTCCCACAGGCTAATAAAACCCGATAGGCCTCTTTCTTCAGCTGGACAGCCCCCTTCACCGCAGGTGTCTACCACCGGGTTCGGGGATTACCACCACGACAAGCACCGACGACCTTACGGCCACAGCTATGGGCTGCCGCCTCAGCAATGGAGGCATGAAACATGGCCCATTCGGATTCCATGTCCCCTGCTTCCTCCGGAACATGGTTGTAGCTCTGCCAGAGGTAGGAGTTCAAGGCCTCTTGGACAGGGGACTCCGCCAAACGTTCCCAGCAGACACTGATTACACGCTTGGGCCCGCCAGGTCTGGAAGGCAACCTCCCCCACCACCGAAGCCAACTCACCACCAGGTAGTGATCGGTAGACAGCTCAGCTCCTCTCTTCACCCGAGTGTCCAGAACATATGGTCGCAAGTCCGATGACACGACTACAAAGTCAATCATCGAACTGCGACCTAGGGTGTCCACGTGCCAAGTGCACTTATGGACACCCTTATGTTCGAACATGGTGTTCGTGACAGACAAACTATGACGAGCACAGAAGTCCAACAACGAAACACCATTTGGATTCAGACTGGAGAGGCCGTACCTACCGATCACACCCTTCCAGGAAACACTATCATTGCCCACATGGGCGTTGAAGTCTCCCAAGACAACGAGTGAGTCTCTCAAGGGAGCGTTCTCCAAACCCCCCCCCCCCCCCAAAAAAAAAAAAAACCCAAAACTCCAAAAAGGGTGGGTACTCTGAACTGTCATTTGGTGCATAAGCACAAATAACAGTCAGGACCCGTCCCCCCACCCGAAGACGGAGGGAAGCTACCCTTTCGTCAACCGGGGAGAACCCCAACATTTGGGCACCAAGACGGGGGGCAACAAGAATACCCACACCGGCTCGCCGCCTCTCCCCATGAGCAACTCCAGAATAGAAGAAGGTCCAGCCTCTTTCAAGATGGATGGTTCCAGAGCCCAAGCTATGCGTTGAGGTGAACCTGACTATTTAGTCGGTATCTCTCCACCTCACGTACCAAATCAGGCTCCTTTCCCGCCAGAGAGGTGACATTCCATGTCCCGAGGGTCAGAGTAAGTCGCCGAGGATTGGTCCGACAGAACCCATGCCTTTGGCTGCCACCCAACTCACATTGCACCCGACCCCTAAAACTCCTCCCACGGGTTTTGGGTCCATGGGAGGGCGGACCCATGTCTCCTTTTCGGACTTGGCCCGGCCAGGCTCAATGGGCATAAGCCCGACCACCAGGCGCTCGCCTTCGAGCCCCTCCCCTGGGCCTGGCTCCAGGAGGGAACCCTGGTGAACTGCGTCCGGGCAAGGGAGACTGCTTCCTGTGCTCTCTCTCAGATGTCATGTGTCACAGGGGTTTTTGAATCGCACTTCGTCTGAACCTTCACCCCGGACCTGTTTGCCTTTGGTGACCCTACCAGGGGCATTTGCCCCCGACAATATAGCTCCTAGGATCATTAGGTCACGCAAACCCCTCCATCACGATAAGGTGGCGATTCAGGGAGGGGATGCTTGAATTATTCAACACTTTTTATCATGTAGATGAAATGTTTCAGATTATTTCAGCATGATAAACAAGAAAAAAAACAAAAAAAAAACCATGCTTATCAGCTGTGGTAAATTTTACTTCAGCTGATAGGCATGTTTTTTTTGTTGTTGTTTTTGTTTTTGTTTTTGTTTTTTTTTTGTTTTTTTTATGTGGACAAAAACTAGAGTACCCTGAGGAAACCTTCATTGACACAGAGTCAATCATGGTGTGAAACCAGGCTGTGTTCTGTCAAACCATCGAGCGAACAATAAGCCTCCTCTGTTATATTTTGACTAATCTGAGATCCCCGATCCTGAAAACAAACACTGAAAGATTCTGCTCAGACTGATTCTTGTAGAAATGTAAAATCCATATTCCTGGCAACCCGAAGTACCGAAGAGGTGCAGAACATGAATTATTATTAGTAGTAGTAGTAGTAGTAGTAGTAGTAGTAGTAGTACAATCATTATAATGCTAGCAACAACAATGACAACAATAATAATAATAATAATAATAATAATAATAATAATAATAATAATAATAATAATAATAATTCATGTTTTGCACCTCTTCAGTACTTACAGTTGCCAGGAATATGGATTTTATTACAGAATTAACCTGAACTGTTTTTAGAAACCCCACCCCGCACCCCGTGAAATAAGCACCTCCCCAAATTATTGCTATTCATTTGGATTTATTCAATTACATGTTTATAAATATTTTGCAATGTATATTCCTCCTGGTCTCAGCAAGGTTTTTTCTTTTTTCTTTTTTCTTATCCAGTTATGCAACAGCTTGTTTTTGAAACTGTGTGTCAGGGTGGTTTCGGGTAAAAAAACAAGATGTAAGGGATATGACGACACATGAGTGAAGTAAAGTTTACAACAAGTTTAGAAAAGAGAGAGAGCGAGAGAGGAAGAGAGAGAGAGAGGGGAGATAGAGGTAGTGCAGAAAGGGGGAGAAAGAGAGTGAAAGAGAGCGCGAGAGAGAGAGAGAGAGAGAGAGAGAGAGAGAGAGAGAGAGACTGCTACAAGGAGAATAAGAGGTAAAGAAGTGCTTTGTATTTGAATTTATTCTTTTCATTGCTGTCAAAATAAGAATGAGTGTTTTCTGGAGGGAGACACTGAATGTAGTTATGATTTGAGGATGTTGATTTGATGCTCTGACGGTTATGTTTAGAGCTTAATCTTCTGGAATTTGGCTGGAATGTGACGTGGCGCAAAAAAAGTGCTGGGAAAAGTGTGTGTGTGTTGGGGGGGTGTTGAAGTCATCCAGTGTGGGTGTGTTTATTGCCAGTCCTGTGAGTTCATATCCGGTTTTTAATCCAGGGTTCGGTTCCATTACAGGGAGCAACCCTTAAACCAAACCTTAAATAGTCAAAAGAAGGGTGTAGACCGCAGTGGCAGTGGAAAAACAAACCGGTTCAGACAAATTCAACGATTACAACATGCAAGAACCTGTCAGCCTGCACTTGTATAATCTTCATGAATCACACATGGTGTTTATCCTGCTATCAGTTACAGACATCATCCATAACCCTTTAATACGACTGGCATCCATTTCTTATTAATACTGTGAGGTGGCACAGTGAAGTTCGCATGCACACTCCCAGAACGCAGGTTGTGGGTTCGAGTTCCTTGGCTTGTTCTCTCAGTGCTTGTGTGGGTTTTCTTTGAGTAAAGAGACCACAAGCATGCACATTCAGCCAACTGGCTGTTCCAAACTTCCTCTAAGTTGCTTTTTTGTGGGTTGTACTGTGATGATCTGGTAAGTTGCTCAAGGTTTAAGCTCTGCTGTTGCCCAGTGATCTGCCAGGCTTAAATAAGCCCCAGCCTCCTGGTGACCCAATTAATTGGTTCGGTAACTGAGTGAGTACAGGAGTGGGTGGGTGAGTGAATATTGTTGTAAGGTATACCCTCTGAGATCCTGCATTAATTCAGGGTGGACCATCGTGTTACTTTCTTTTTCTCCCTAAAAACAGTCACTGCCAAAGCTGAAAGAGGTACAAAAAGAACATTTTCCATGTTTCTCTCACATACTCAGACAATGTTAATATTTAAGAAAGAATAAATGATAAATAAATAAATAAATAAATAAATAAGTTTAGACTACACTGCAACTAAAAAAAGAAATCTGTAATTGCTGAGTGTAACTGTTTCGCATGTGTTTTTGTTTTTAATTATTATTTTAATCACCACAGTGTGCCACTCGGACTGGTTGGAAAGGGGGAGGAGCAAACCAAGAACTGCAATGTGTGCAAAAATGGGAAAAACATGGCACGAAATTAAAATACACAGCAGCCCCGGCTGTACCTGAGGCATTACTACACGTCAAAACAAATAAACAAACAAAAAACAAACAAACAAAAAACAAAAAACAAAAACAAACTAACAAACAAAAAACCCTTAAATATCACATTTAAAAAAATCTTATGTCATATATTGATTTGATCTCTCTCTCTCTCTCTGTGATATTTGTGTCTCTCTCTCGCTCTCTCTGTATGTGTGTGTGTGTTGTCATTGGTGTACTTGTGTATGTATGTGTGTTTTTGTGTGTAATATTGGTATGTGTCTCTGTTTGCAGGTAAGGTAAGGTAAGTCTGTTGGGTTTTTTACACCCGAGCCTAGTGGCTCATCAGGCCAGTGCTTATCCCCGGGTTCCGTAGCGTGAAGCGACCAGGAGTTCAACTCCTCCTGGATGGAATGCTCGTCCATCGCAGGTTACCTTCCCAGTATATTTTTTACTGGTACAGAAGCACACTAGTGGTTGAGACCTTGCCCAGGGGTCTTAGCACAGTGGGGGTCTTTGTGGTATTTGAACTCACAACCTACCGATCATGAGCCCAGCACTCTAACCACTACACCACCGGCCCCACACTTGTGTGTTTGTATCTGTGTGATATTTCTGTGTGTGTGACATTTGATTGTGTGTGTGTGTGCATGTTTCTGTATATATATATATATATGTGTGTGTGTGTGTGTGTGTGTGTGTGTATATATATCATTAGTGTATGTGTTTTTGTGTGTAATAGTGGTGTGTGTGTGTGTATGTGTGTGTGTGTGTGTATGTGTGTGTGTGTGTGTGTGTGTGTGTGTGTGTGTATGTGTGTGTGTGTGTGTTGGTATTTGTGTGATATTTCATGCGTGTGACATTTGTGTGTGTGTGTGTGTGTGTGTGTGTGTGTGTGTGTGTGTGTGTGTGTGTATGCATGTCTCTGTATGTGTGTAGTATTTGTGTGCGTGCATGTGTGTGTGTATGTATGTATGTATAGGTGTGTTAGTGATATTTGTGTGAAATTTGTGTGTGTGTGTGTGTGTGTGTGTGTGTGTGTGTGTGTGTGTGTGTGTGTGTATGTTTTTGTGATATTTCTGTGTTTTGACTGTGAAATTTGTGTCTCTCGGTCCCTGCGGGTGTCTGTCTCTGTGTGTATGTGTCTGTCTGTCTGTCTGTGTGTGATGTGCATGTGTGTGTTTTTGTGTGTAAGTGATATTTTTGTGATATGTGTGGATGTATGTGGTGTTTGTGTGTGTGTGTGTGTGTGTGTGTGTGTGTGTGTATGTGTCTGTCTGTTTGTCTGTGTGTGATGTGCATGTGTGTGTTTTTGTGTGGAAGTGATATTTTTGTGATATGTGTGGATGTATGTGTGTGTGTGTGTGTGTGTGTGTGTGTGTGTGTGTGTGTGTGTGTGTGTGTGTGTGTGTGTGTGTGATATTTGCATGTGTAAGAATGTGTGTGTGTATGCATGTCTCTGTATGTGTGTAGTATTTGTGTGTGTGCATGTGTGTGTGTATGTATGTATGTATAGGTGTGTTAGTGATATTTGTGTGAAATTTGTGCGTGTGTGTGTGTGTGTGTGTGTGTGTGTGTGTGTGTGTGTGTGTGTGTGTGTGTGTGCGTGCGTGTGCGTGCATGTCTGCCCTTCTGTCTGCATGCATATCTCTCTCTCTCTGTCTCTCTCTCTCTCTCTCTCTCTCTCTCTCTCTTAGTGTGTGTGTGTGTGTGTGTGTGTGTGTGTGTGTGTGTGTGTGTGTGCGCGCGTGTGCAATATTGGTGTATTTGTCAGTGATGGGGTGGGGGGGGCACAAACGAGTGTCTGTCCTCACGCCGGTCCCAAGCCTGTAAAAATGCAGAGGGTTGCGGCAGGAAGGGCATCCAGTGTCAAACCAGAATACAGAATGCGAACTGTCAAAACAAATTTCATACCGGATTGGTCAAGGTCCGGGTTAACAATGACTGCCATCAGTGCTGTTAACCAACAGGGTGCTTGTGGAAAATGGAGTACTGTTGTTTGAAGAAGGAGAGGCAGGAGGTGTGTCCGTGGGTAGAGAGAGAAGCGGAAAGGAATGAGTGTAGAACTGAGAGTAGGGACGAAGAAGTGATGGACAGGTTTGGTATCCAGGACAGGAACACAGAAGGACAGATGTTGATAGATTTTGCAAAAAGGATGGGAATGGCAGTGGTGAATATTTTCTTCCAGAAGAGAAAGGAGCATAGAGTGACTTATAAAAGCAGAGGAAGGAGCAAACAGATAGACTACATCTTGTGTCGGTGGTGTAATTTGAAAGAAGTCAGTGAGCGCAAAGTAGTAGTGGGTGAGAGTGTTGCCAAACAGCATAGGATGGTGGTGTGCATGATGATGCTGATGGTGAGAAAGGTGAAGAAGGCAAAGGCAGAGCAGAAGACAAAGGAAGATGAAAAAGGAAGAGTAATGTCTTGTCTGAAAGGAGGAGTTGAAACAGGCTTTGGGTGGTCAGGAAGGGCTTCAGGATGACTGGAAAACAACAACTAATGGATGTTATATCTATATTATATATGTTATATATAAATATAATGGATGATCAGAAACAGGTAGGAGGTTGATTGGTGTGTCCTCTGGAAGGACAGTAGATAAGAAAACTTGGTGGTGGCATGAGAAAGTGCAGGAGTGTGTACAAAGGAAGAGGTTAGCTAAGAAGAAGTGGGATATAAAGAGAACTGAAGAGAGTAAACAATAGTACAGGGAGACAGCGTAAGGTGAACATAGCGGAGTCAAGAGCAAACAGAGGGCATATGATGACTTGTATGCTCGGTTGGAAAGTAAAGAGGGAGAAAATGATTTATATAGGTTGGCACAGCAGAGAAATAGAGATGGAAAGGACATGCAGCAAGTTAGACTGATTAAGGACAGAGTGAGAAATGTATTGACTGATGACAGAAGTGTGTTGGGAAGATGGAAAGAGTACTTTGAAGAGTTGATGAATGAGGAAAATGAGAGAGAGAAAAAAGTAGAAGAGGTGACTGTTGAGGACCAGAAAGTAGAAAAGATTAGTAAGGGTGACGTGAGGAGGGCATTGAAGAAGGAGAAGAGTGGAAAGCCAGTTGGTCCTGATGACATACCGGTGGAAGTGTCTGGGCAAGATAGCAGTAGATTTTCTGACAAGAATATTCAACTAGGTCTTAGAGAGTTAGAGCATTACCAGAGAAATGGAGAAGTGTGCTTGTGCCCATTTTTAAGAACAAAGGAGACATGCAGGGTTGTGGAAACTACAGAGGGATAAAGTTGATGAGCCATACGATGAAGTTATGGGAAAGAATATTGGAAGCTAGACTAAGGGCAGAGGTCAGCATTTGTGAACAACAGTTTGGTTTCATGCCAAGAAAGACCACCAAAGATGCAATGTTTGCTTTGAGGATGTTAATAGAGACGTGCAGAGAAGGTCAGAGGGGGCTGCATTGTGCCTTTGTGGATCCGGAGACAGCATATGACAGGTATTGCATGAAGAAGTCTGGAGTGGCAGAGAAGTATGTTAGAGTAATGCAGGATATGTATGAGACATGTAAGACAGTGGTGAGGTGTACTGTCGGTGTGACAGAAGAGTTCAAGGTGGAGGTGGGACTGCATCAAGGGTCAGCTCTGAGCCCCTTCTTGTTTGCTATGGTGATGGACAGGCTGACAGACAAGCTTAGCAAGAATCTAAATGGACTATAATGTTTGCAGATGACATTGTAATCTGTAGTGAGATCAGAGAACAAGTGCAGGAAAATCTAGAGAGGTGGAGGTATGATCTGGAAAGGAATGGAAAGAAGGCTAACCTCAGTAAGACAGATTACATGTGTGTGAACCAGAATGACCCAAGAGGAATGGTGAGGTTACAGAGAGCAGAGATGAAGAAGATGAAGGATTTTAAGTACTTAGGCTCAACAATCCAGAGCAATGGGATTGGAATGGTTGGAGAAAAGTGTCCGGTGTGATATGTGATAGGAATGTATCGGTAAGAATTAAAGGAAAAGTGTACAAGATGGTGATGAGGCCAGCGATGTTGTATGGTTTAGAAACAGTGGCACTGGGGAACAGACAGGAGGCAGAGCTGGAGGTAGCAGAGATGAAAATGTTGAGGTTTTCTTTGAGAGTAACGAGGATGGATAGGATTAGGAATGAGTACATCAGAGGGACAGTACAAGTAAGACGTTTTGGAGACAAAGTCAGAGAGGCTAGATTGAGATGGTTTGGAAATGTATAGAAGAGGAATAGTGAGTATATTGTTAGTGGGATGCTGAGATTGGAACCATCAGGCAGAAGGCCTGGGGGAAGACCAAAGGGAAGATTTATGGATGTGGTGAAGGAGGACATGAAGGTAGTTAGAGTAAGAGTAGATGCAGAGGATAGGGTGAGATGGAGGCAGATAATTCGCTGTGGCAACCCCTGAAGGGAAAAGACTAAAGGAAAAGAAAAAGAGGAACAAGAAGAAGGAGAAGAAGAAGAAGAAGAAGTTGTGTGACATTTCTCTGTGTGTTGTTTAAGTGATATGTGTGTATATGTATATTTTTATATGTGTGTATATTGGTGTGTGTGTGTGTGTGTGTGTGTGTGTGTGTGTGTGTGTGTGTGTGTGTGTGTGTGTGTGTGTGTAATGTTTGTGTGTACTATATGTGTGTGTGTGTGTGTGTGTGTGTGTGTGTGTGTGTCTGTGGGTAAGTGATATTTGTGTTTAAGTTGTGGGTGTATATCTATTTCTATTTGTATGTTTGTGTGATATTTGTGTGTATTTTGTGTGTTAAATTTGTGTCTGTCTATTTCTGTCTGTTTGTCTGGGTCTGTTTGTGTTTCTGTCTGCCTGTGTGTGTGTGTGTGTGTGTGTGTGTGTGTGTGTGTGTGTGTGTGTGTGTGTGTGTGTGTGTGTGTGTGTCTGAATGAATCAATCAGTGATCAATTTGAGCACACGATACACTGTGTAACATGGACAGGGAAAGTTAAATATATCATCTACCCCTTTTAACCAGTGCTTATTTACCAGTTTTGATGTGCATATCCAGATTCTGTGTTTCATGGTGAGGCACCTGTGCTCCGATTTATGTGGTAATTAGACTTGTGGAGATCTTAGTAAAGACTCAGCAGAACATGAAAATAATGAGGTCTTTCTCTCTTAAAAAATGAGTTTGAAAAATGTGTAAACTAGGAAATATTTGAATTATTTCAAACACTGTGTTCACCATATGTACATATTTGGATATGATTGCCTCGAGGTGCAGTCTTGAACAGTATGGGCATTGGAAGTCTGGTTCTATTGATTACTGCTGATGCAGTTCTGTGCCGCTTTTCTCTGGCAGCAATGAGCTTCTGGCACTGCGCTTCTTCAAAGTTGGCAGCTGCTTTATGGATTGAGGCCTGCAATTCTGGTCTGTACATAGCATGGTACGCCAGTAACTTTGACTTGATGTGACACCACTGGATGCTTGCTTTCACAGTGTCTTTGTATTGCAGCTGTGGGCAGCCTTGGGTTTTTTTGTCGAGCTGATGTTCACCGTACATCAGGTGCTTTGGCATTCTGAACTCCTCCATTCAAATGACATGCCCCACCCATCGAATGAGCATAGACTCAATGCTGGTGGAGTTGGCACGCTCTAGGACCTCCAAGTTGGTGACATGGTCCTGCCAGCTGATTCTGAGGATGGAACGAAGAGCTTGCATGTGGAAGTGCTCCTTTTTTGACATGTCTGTGAGCATTGTCCATGTTTCACCACTGTCAAGAAATGACGGGAGTACTACAGCATTGTAGACCTTCAGTTTTATTGATAGCTGGATACTGTGTTGGTTGAGAACTCAGATGCGGGGTCTGCATAGGGCCTGGCAAGCCTTGCCGATCCTAGAAGCAATTTCTTCATCCAGGGAGCCATCACAGGAAATGGTGCTTCCCAGGTACTTGAAATGTTCAGCATTGGGAAGCACCATTTCCTGTGATGGCTCCCTGGAAATGGTGCTTCCCAGGTACTTGAAATGTTCAGCATTGGGAAGTGGTGTGTAATCGATGACAATGCTGGGTGTGGGAAAATGGATGTATGGTGCAGGTTGGCGAAGCACCTCCATCTTGCCGAGACTGACGGTCAGGCCGAAGAGTTTGGAGGCCTCAGAGAAGCGGTCCAGTATCATCTGCAGGTCTAATTATGTATGGACTACAAGGGTACAGTCATCAGCAAAGAAAAATTCTTGAAGGAGGATTTGCAGGCTCTTTGTCTTGGCAGTGAGTAATGGAGCCATCCAAACTGTAGCAAATGTATAGCCCTTTCTCCAGGTCTCACATGGCATGGGACAACATGCGGGTGAAAAATACGTTAAACAGGACTGGAGCTAGGACACAGCCCTGCTTCACACCATTGCTGATTGTGAAGGCTTCCGACACATTCCCGATGGAGAGGACCTGGCCAGTCTTGCCATTGTGGAAAAGTCTGATCATCTATACTGATTTGGCGGACATCCGGTGCATTCGAGGACTGTCCAGAGGGCCACTCTATTGACTGTATGAAATGCGTTGGTCAGATCTATAAAGACAGAGAATAGGGGCATGCTTTGTTCAATGCACTTCTCTTTGAGTTGTGTCATGGCAAAGATCATATCAACAGTACTTCTGCCAGGCCTGAAGCCGCACTGTGCCTCTGGGAGGTTTTGCTCTGATACTGTGATAAGTCTGTTGAGCATGACTCTGGCAAAGGTGTTCGCTGCAACAGAGAGGAGGGAGATGTCCCTGTAGTTCTCACAGTTGAATTTGCTTCCCTTGTTCTTGCAGAGGGAGACAATCAGGGCATCTTGGAAGTCATCAGGCATCACCTCCTCTTCCCAGATACTCAACAGGACATCATGAAAGGCTTCGAGGGCGTTGGGGCTTGCCGCCTTGTAGAAATGGCAGAAAGTTTATCTGACGGATTGCTTTTGTGGTTTCATGTATTGTCGGAGGTTCTGCGAGCAAGTTTTGCATTGGCTGCTGGGGGATCTGGTTCAGTGCATCTGTGTCAATTGATGAGAGTCAGTTAAGCATGTTACTGAAGCGCTTGCTCAAGCCCTCTTGGTCTTTGATAAGGACCGTCTGAGGACAACAGGGAGCTGCCTGATGTGGAGGGGGCCAAAAACTTTAGAGCGCTGAATAATTGGTTGGAATTATGGGTAATTGTATAGTGCTGGACTTCAGCGGCTTTATCCTGCCACCACTGGTCCTGCATCATTCAAAGGTCAGACTGGACTTTTGCGGACAGAGTTTTAAATCTTTCATGCTTGGAGACGGAAGATGGTTCATTCTGCCACTTGATGTTGGCCTTGTTTTTAGCATGGAGGGCTTCTCTGATCTTGTCATTGTTTTCGTCGAACTAGTCTTCATGCAGTCTAGCTTTAACTCCAAGCATATCTTTTGCAGTCTCAGTGACGTTATCCTTGAAAGAGGACCGATTTTCTAAGCTTCTTTTGGAAGTCAGACCATCTTAGAGTTTTCCATCAGGTAATTTTTGGAGCTTTGCCAGATGGAGTGGATTGTTCAGCCTGGTGACATTGACAGTCTTGGGTCGGTTTCTGTGAGGAGGAGTGATGTGCAGTGATATTACAGTCTTGACCAGCCTGTGATCAGCCCAGCATTCAGCAGCTCTCATGGCAAGTGTCACTTGGATGTCCCTGATGTCTCATTGGCATACTATAACAAAGTTGATCATGTGCCAGTGTTTAGACCGTGGGTGCATCCAGGTGGTTTTGTACTTGTCTGCTGTCCTGAACAAGGTGATGGTGATACAAAAGCTGTGTTCTGCACACTTGCTAAAGAGGAACAGGCCAGTATCTTTGACTGCCGACATTGTGTCTGCCCAGAACACCTTCCCAGCTACTGTGGTCTCTTCCTACTCTAGCACAGAAGGTTTGTCACTCTGTGAAGTTGACGTGATGACCTCTTCACTGCGCTTTGTCTTCATCTGAACTGGTGAGCGTAAGAGCATATGCACTGATCACTGGAGGCATCTGGCTTTGCTGAGAGGAATGTGTAATGTCATGAGGCGTTTGCTGATTCCTACTGACAGAGCCTTCAGCAATGCTGTTCTAATGGCAAACCCAACACCATGTATTCTGTACTCAGCTTGTGGCTTTCCTTCCCATAAGAAGGTGTATCCACCTCCCTCTTCTCTCAGACAAGAAGCAAGAAGCGCTTTGTTGAGTGTGGCAATGTCTATCCGATATAGCTGGAGCTTTTTTGCTAAAAGCAACGTTCTTCTCTCTGGCCTCAATATGCCGGCTCGGTCCAGAATCATTTGGACATTCCAGGCTCCCAGAATGAACCTCTGGAATTTTTTTTTTCCGTATTATTCGACCGCTGTGAGGTTGAGTCTTTCAGCTGCAGTAAGTTGACCAGATACTAGAAGGGCAGGAATTTGTCTGGGGCACCATTTCGAGCCCCCTTCCTCATGTAAGTGTGGGCAGTGCTGTCCTAAACTGGCTGCCCAGTCGTGCACAGGTGCTGCTGAGCTGTTCTGTTGCCCTTGGATTAAGGAGCAGAGCGACCACTTACCCATAGACCGCTGACATGCAAGTTTGTGACTACAAACGCTAAGTGTTCAACTTCACCTGTTTCTCTGCTATGCGCCCATCGCTGCAGGACTAGAGGGCTGCATGCTGACAGGTAAGTGATAAGTTTATGAGATGAAAAATGGACCTGTGCATAAGGGTTTTATAGTGAGAAGACCATTGCACAGGGGCAATCAATCTCTCTTGGTCTGGAGAGTCTTGATCCAGTGGCATGTTGAACTGTTACAACTGGAGACTCCCAGGCTGCAGTGGATGACCAGGACTTCTATTGATTCCACGTCCAATTCTAATCGCTACACGACACTTGCTGCACCGCCTTCACAATTGTTGGATCTCAGGTGAGTATCTCTTCTGATTTTTCTGAAGAGAGTCAGTCTTCGCATGCAG